>VWZT01016894.1:0-74525 GCA_013397055.1 Pachycephala philippinensis | reverse complement strand
TACAAGCCTTCCCTTGACTCTTGTTCACTAAATAATGAGTAAAATTTCCTATACTAAAATATTTCATATTCAAAATTTTACTCAAATGTATATTCTCTATGTGTTTACATAAGTAAGGATTTAAATGGCATAATTTTATTTAAAATTTTAATATTTGGCCAAAATTCTGACCCGTGTAACTTCTGATGGTTAGTTAGAGTTAGGGGGTCAGAAAAATTGTGCAGAAATTTTTTCTCTGAAAGATGGTGGAAAGTTTAATTTATGATTAATTTGCTGTCAGGTGATCAAGGGTGGCGTGGCAATTACCAATTCTCACTTTGAGGGAAGGAAAGCATTTCCAGCCTTCCTGGAACACACTAAGGATTGTTATAGGGAGAATTATTGTCAGCATTTAAAAGCAATTTTAGCATGGCCAAAATGCATGTATTTCTATTTTAAAAAGTCCTCATATAATGGAATCATTACAGCATGTATCTTCAGAATATGGAAATGTTGCTGACTTTCAGGATTTTAGGAATATTCTTTCTGAATGCATTTTTTGTATTATCTCTATTTTTATCCTCTCTCTCTATAAATTGCAGGAGGAAAAAAAAGAGCAAGAATATGAGGCTTTTTTGGTTCTGCATGCTTCTTTGCTTTTAAAATACAGTGTTATTCACAGGCTTTTATCACCTTGCTGGAATTTCCATTTTTGTGGGAGTAAGCAAACACCCTTCAAAGGGGGAGGAACACTGTCACCTGTCTCAGCCACTGAAGTTGTCACACATTTTCTGTTCTTTCTATTCAATCTTGCCAACATTGAAATTAGATTTTTCTTGCTTTGGGACTTTTCTTTAGACTCCTCTTGCAGGCTTTCATCCTGAATATTTACAGTAGAATAAAATCCGTGGAATGAAAGGGAGAGCATCTAGTATTGGAAGGGAAAGCTTGTTGTGTGAGAAAGTAAGCATGTTGTGTGCCCGAAGCGTGGCAGCTGGAGCTGGAGCAGGGATAGGTGTGGGAATGGTGGGAGAAGGTCTGGTGCACCATTTGGGTTGGAGAAGGGCCACGGAAAGAAGGAGGCTCAGCTGGAGCTGAAAGAAGTGGCAGGTCGGTGTTGGAGATGAATGGTACCAATGGGAAAACAAAAGGAAGGAAGCTGTGGGTGGCACAACTCAGATTTGGTTTGTTTGGTTTGTGTTTTTTTGTGGGGAGTGTGCTTCGGACACCCTTTAACACTCATTCTGGAAACCTAGTGAGATTTATTAGTAATAATGTCTCCTTCTGTAGATCCGCATCCTGATAAAATAGGCTTGGCTCTGCTATTTCCATATGGGAGTGGTAACCACTGTAGCAGGATCCTGGCCCTGCCTTGGCACTGTGCTCTGTACGGTGTTTGTTCCTGCAGTAATGCTGCTGTGACATTTTCTCCTCATCTTCCTACATGCACAGAGCACTAATAATTCATCAGCTTTTGCTGTTCGTAAAGCCATGTCAGATGATAAATATCTAATCACAATGCAGATATTTCCTATAAAAAATTCAGTGGCTTCATATCATGTTTACAAGGGAGTGGGAAGGGGTGTTGTATGGATTGTCTAAGCAAGTTATATAGGTAATGACTGTTATTTGGAGTTATTTGTGTTACTATCTTAATTCTCAGGCAAGCACATGGTATATTTTTTGCTGTATTTTTCAAATTTGTGCTGTGAATGGCAGACCTGGAAGAATACTTTACAGCGTGTTTAATTATGCCAAGAGCTTAGAGCAAGAGGGAGACTCGCCTCGTTCATTTTTAAAGAGATGAGGTTTAGTCATAATGAAAAATGAACAAATTAAAAGCCATTTATTTGCTGAGAAAATTTAGACAATTTTGCATGTTTGACACTTGGAATACTAACATTTTACTTCACCCTTATGAAAATGAGAACATGCAACTGCAGTTTAGAATAATTCTTTGATAATTTGGCCTTTGATGTTCATGTCTATCATCAGTTTTTGGTCTAATGAGCACTGAATGTGGGCAACTGTCCTGAGAAGGTGCTGCCCACATAATTTCCCATTAAAAATCCCTCATAAGCACAGTTGCTTTTTGTCTCAGTGTCTCTGGTAAGCTGAAGGAAAGCATTGGTGCAATGACCAAATAATTCATCTTTCTAAGCCCCACAGTTAGGAGTCATGCACAGAGTTCAGAATTTATTTTGCAGGTTAAAAAATGACCAGTGATTGATTTTTCAAGGAAAAAAAGGCACAAGTTTACCTTATATTTTGAGAACCATTTAAGAGGGAATGAGGATTGATGAAATTTCCTGGCTTCCATGCACACAGAGGGGGTTGTATTGTGTATTGTCATTTCTAAGGGTGACCCAGCTGTCGTTTACATGGTGGAGTGGGAGTTAGGAGAGTACCACATATGGGAACAGCAGAACACCAGCTGTGGGGTGTCACTGAGGAGGTAGAAACATTTAACTCTTCATTCCACACAATCTGGGGTGAGGAGATAAATGCTGAACTTCTTTAAACATAAAATTGCTGAATTTCTTGTCTCCTGGCATGGCAGCCTTTGTGTTTATGGGATATCCATTATCTGTGCTTCAAAGTCTGTGTCCCTCTGACCTAGGGTTGGATGTCCTGTCAAAGGATGTGCCTGATGTATTGGTCACTGTGTGTTCTTCAATTAGCAAAGGAATGATTGACAAAGTACTCAGGCAAACCCCTGCAGTTGATTTGAGAGCACTGAGGCTCATTGCAAATAGATAATGGTGCAAAAATGGATTAGTTTGGTACACCAGTGTGTCTCTTCATGTTGGCTCATGTCAGTTTGTCTGCATTGTTTTCTGTACTAATTCTTCTACTACAACAGCTCTCTCTTTGCAATTTCCCTCATCTTTGAATAAAACATATAAGCAAAAGAATGTAAAGTATTAAATATACAATAATTCTAAAATATACATGCTGTTTTCCTCAGAGCAGAAAGAGGAAAGGGAAGAGGGTTCTGTGGGAAGTCCTCAAAACAGCTATGGCAGGGTAGAATAGGATAGGTAGCAAATTTCTATCTGTGCTTTTAAAGGGAATTGTAGATAAGAACAAAGAAGAAATCATGTTTTTAAATTATTTAGGGTTTTTTTTTTTTGTTTTAGCTAGACTTTCTTGTGGAGTTAATGTCCTTCTTAGCTTGTATTTTTCTTCTTTTTCTCCCTCTTGGGGTTTGTCCTGCTTTTCCTTCAAGGATTCACACAATTCTCCTTTTTTTTACTGTTTTATTAAATAGAGTAACATCAAAGCCACCACGCAGATTGGGAAAGTAAACCTCCCACATTGATTAAGAATGTAGAGCACAAGGGGCAGAAACTGGAAAGAAATACCAAATAAATACCTTCCTTAGAAATGCATTTGGGATATATTCTTACCTTAGTAATGCCAGTGGGAGTTACCTGTGTGAATCCCTCTGGCAGTGAGATGATAATATACCTCAGTTGTTCACAAAAAGATTTGGTTTAGAGGACTCTGAAGTTTCAGTGCATAAAAAAACCGAGTAAAGTAGTTACACCTCATTCTTCACACTGACCCCATCTGCCAGGTGCTGAAGGCCGCAAGTTCTGCTTTTGGGTTTGATCTTGCATCTGTTGAGTTTCATTGCAAGGCTTCTGTGGGATTTAGGGATGCCTCTGAGACAGTGAGCACCAAGGCACTCCTAACCCCGTCAGTGTGTCTCAGCCTCTGGGAAAAGTAGGTAAGTGAGGGAGAAAAATTCCTTCTGCAGACTTCAGCACCTTGCAGCAGTGGAGCTTTGTGGTGCTGCTCACTTGGAAGGGGACTCTGTGCTTTGGAAACTGGGCGTGAGGGAGGCTCTGCTTCTTGGAACTGCCATTTGTAGAGTGTTACAGGACTGTGTTTGCTGAAATGATGTTGCAGTTGCAGTGGCACTGTGTGGTCTAGAGCCACTTTTAATTTAAAACATAGTGATGCAGGCTTCCTCCAAATCCCAGCAAGGTAAACAGTCCATCTGTGTATGAAGCGGGGTCACCAGCTCATACTGAGTGCCATGTTTTTGCGGTTTTGCTACTTTTTTAGTCTCTGAGTAATTCAGACCAGTATATTCTCCTTTTAATCAAGCTGTTACTGGATTCTTCAGTGGGCCCCTTAGAATAATAGCATCGATATCACCCACGATGAGCAGCATGTCTCAAAGGGAGAAGGCTTTTCTTGTGGTTAAAAACTATTCCCGTTTCACCTTTGTAAAGCCACCTTTGTTGAGTGAGTGTTGATGACATCTCTGAGTGCATGCTTGAACAATACTAAGGGCTAATGAGATGAAAGCTTGACTTTTTTTATCCTACGTGTTACCTTTTTTCTGTCATTCAGCAATAATTTTCTTTCACAACCATTTTTCTAGCCTCGTATTTATTTTTCAGCATAAAGTCCATATTGTACAAAAGCTACCTAGAATTCATTCTCCCATCCAAATGGTTCATCAACACAGCTTTTGCTGCCACTTCTATGATCATTAATAGTAGCCTGAGCAAGTCTTTTGGTACAGAATGATGTCCTGCAATGGAAAAAACTGTTGTGGAGTTGGTGGTCTCACAGCAATTTTAGAAAATAATTGTTAGCTCTCTGTTCACCCCTCAATCTCAGAGTTGAAAGATTTGGTTCTGTTCGTTTCTCTCTTTTTCTCTTGTTTTAAAATCTACTTTTTCTTGATGCCTGTTTAAAAGCAAAAGAAAAATTCTAGAGCAAATTTTCTAGTATGAACATTGCTTGTTTTATCCCTTCATCAAAAGCAATCCAAAGGACAAGGGTTGATTTATGGAGCATCCTCAACCCAGCAGGCATTACCCAGGGAGAGGCAATGCAGTCTCAAAGCCACGCAGAGGGGAGGGAGGGGAGGAGGCAGTGCATCCTCACATTATCCTCTTTGGGAAGAGATTTTGGCACACAACGGGCTTCCTCTCTCAAACAGTAACCTTAGAGTGTCCCTTACTGGTGCAAGGAAGAACAGGGATGAAACTTCATGGTGTGGAGCCAGCTTCAGTTAGGAGTCAAAAAAGGAGCTTTTTCGCACATGTGGGGCTGCATTCCTGGAAGGTTGTTCCCCAGAGTTCCAGGATGGACAGCTGGGGATGTGCTCATTTGTTTTCTCTCCTTTTACTTTAAGGATGGACTCACCCCACTGCACTGTGCTGCACGAAGTGGCCATGACCAGGTTGTGGAGCTGCTCCTGGAGCGAGGTGCCCCACTGCTGGCACGGACCAAGGTGTGTGTGTGCCCTGTTAGAGCATGTGAACACCTCTGTGTAACCTTCCACAGAACTCTCAGTGTCACTGAGAGGACAACAAGAGAACAGGAATGTACCTGTCCTCCCCAAGGAGATGTATTAATGGGAGAATGATCCAAAATTAGGTTTTCTTACATAATGAGGGACTATCCTTTCCAAATATATGAAAAGCATACACTTGTTTCCCCCTCTCTCTAGTATCAGACTACACACATGATGTGGAGTGCTTCTGCCAGCACTTTGCTTGTGTTGCTTCCTGAGACTGTAGGACACACAGATGTGAAAGCTGGGTCAGTCATGCCTGAGAGGTGATTCCTGGTGCATATTTTCTGATCCTTCATGTGAGATAACAAGGACAGTTTCTCCTAATTGTTTTTATGGACTGTTTCAGACTTGGAAAATTATTTCAATGTGTTCTTCCTCATATCTGGAAAACACACATCTAAAATTAATGCATTTCCTGCAAATTCTGTGTCTTTGGTGAAGCTAATGAGAGGAAGATCCTTGTGTAACAGCAGAGCCCACTGAGCAGCACCTCACAACAACAAATGCCCTTCTTATATGTGCCACAGTTTAAGTGGGGGTTACTAAAGTTGTTGTTCTGCTCTCTTTTGTCACAGAATGGCCTGTCCCCACTCCACATGGCGGCCCAGGGGGACCACGTGGAATGTGTGAAGCACCTGCTGCAGCACAAGGCTCCCGTGGATGACGTGACGCTGGACTACCTGACGGCCCTGCATGTGGCTGCTCACTGCGGCCACTACCGTGTCACCAAACTGCTGCTGGACAAGAGAGCCAACCCCAACGCCCGTGCCCTGGTAAACCTGTCCCACCTGGGTCCTGTAACAAAGCTGGCCAGTAGCTCTTAGCAGGAAAGCTAAGTGAGAACTGTCAGCAAACGCCACAGCCTTTAAATAGGTGCAGTAGCCACAGGGGTGTCGCACCTGCTGGTTACCCGTGCTGTGCCTTGTATCCTTAGGCCTGGTCATGGAACGCATCCTGTGGCAAGTGGCTGTAGTGTCAGGTCTGGAAGCTCTGCAGAGTCCCTAAAATTAGAGCTGCTTCTAGCTGGTGTTGTTCTATGCATTGGTGTTTTACTGAATTTATGGTTCAGTTTTCCGTATCGGGTGATGCGATGCACAAATAATTGGTGAGCTTTCAACTGAATCAGTAAGTTAATTGGCATAGGAAGAACAGATTGAAAAGCTAATATTTCTGCATTTATCAAATCATGACATTTTCCTCTGTAGGTGCCTTTTTTTTCTTTTCAAAAAACAGTTCTTATGCTTACAGGACACCAGCTATGATTCCTGTCACTCACTGAGCAAAACATTGCCCCTAAAAAGAAGAACATCACATTTGACTCTGGAAACACTTTATTAAAGAGTCTTTAATATATCCAAAGCCAGACAGGATTCCAGTTTTCTCTACAAGGAACTGTTAGCTGGCTGGGAGTTTGTGTACCAATATATTGCACTCTGTCAGGGAAAGCAAGAGTCTGTGAACACTTGAGATGCTCCCGTGTGGCCAGAGTTCTGCCATTTCCTGCTGCACTGGGGGCCTCTACAGAACTCCCACTGCAGGGCTGTGGGAAGCTGGCCTTCCCCAGCTTCCTGCCCACAGTAGGATCCACTGTTTCTCTGTGTAGGCTCTCCCTATCCTTTACTTCCTTGGAACTACTGGTGTCAGTTTTCTCATTTTTCTTGGCCCTTCCATATCCACAAATCTCATAGCCCGTTTTGCTTCCTCCTCTTATACTTTTCTTGCTTTGTCTTTCTCAGTGCCATGTTCACTTGGTTGATCTTTTTTGACATTGTTTTCATCCTTTCTTGTTTTTCTTGCCAGTCTTCTGATTATCTCTAGCTGCACTTTCCTCAGCTACCCACGCATACCCGCTACATCTTCTTTCTTTCCCTCCATGACCAGAAATATATCTTCTGCTCCCCTTCCTCCATCTCTCCCTCCCTGTGAAACATCTGAAACAAAAGGAGAACACCCTCAGGCTGCTGCTTCTCTGCTCTCTTCCCACCAAACTGGGTTTCTCTCCCCACCCCCACTCATTTTCTCTCTCTCCCATCAGGGACTCGTCGCCTCTGGCTTGTTGATAGTGTTTAATATATTAAATGAAGCTCATAATTTCTGTTAGTGATACCTTTTTTTCTGCCTTCTCCTCTCCCCCATCAAACTGTTCCTCACTTAAATAGAAGTAGCAAAATTAAATCGACTGAGGTGGTAAAATTCAGTGAAAAATATGGAAACTTCTGAAACAGTAAAACTCCCTATGAAATATATTGAGAGATGCCGTGTGGGAGGTAAAATATCAAACGGTTTTGATTCTTTGTTTAGAAATTGGAGAAACAGTAATAATATTCAGCAGAGTCCAGTGATGGGATAAATATTATGAATAATTCATTTTCAGCTACGTTTAAGAAAATAATTGTTAATGTTTGCAAAATGCTTTGGGGATACAAGCACTGTGTGAGTTCTCAGCTTTTTCAATGTGTATATGCTTTAAAGCACTTTCGAATCAACTAGTAATTAACATTTCCTTTAACAGAAGCAGCCTGTAGAATATTTGTCATGTGATTATCTCTTCCCATAAACTAAGATTTCACTGCTAGGTTCTGGTTACTGCTGGTTGATTGTTTGGCAATACTGATCCTCTTCATTAGAAAATGGAGCAATTTCTCAACATTATCTAAAAAGTGTTACCCGCGCTTTTCACTAAAATGTGCACGTGCAGTGAGTAATGTTCTTGATCAGCTTTAGGTACACACTTAACCTGCATTATTTGTCATTAGATTATCATGACACCACAGCTGAAGGGGTGGTTTTTTAAGATACCTCAGAATGTACACACACACTCAAATATGGATATTACACCTTAGGTTGATGTATAAATATAAAAATAAATACACATCCTCAGATTACAAGTAAAAAGACAAATTAAGGTGGAATCTGGAAGAAGTACTCTGTTCCTCTCTCTTTCTCGTTTAAGTGGCTTCAAACTGAAGGAGAGTAGATTTAAGTTAGATATTAGGGAGAAATTCTTCCTTGTGAGGGTGGGGAGGCCCTGGCACAGGCTGCCCAGAGAAGCTGTGGCTGCCCCATCCCTGTAAGTGTCCAAGGCCAGGTTGGACAGGACTTGGAGCAACCTGGTCTCCTGGAAGGTGTCCCTGCACGTGGTAGGATGTGGAACAAGATGGGCTTTTCCAAACCAAACCTTCTGTGATTCCATGATTCTCCTACAGAGATACAGGAAATGCTTTATAAAGGCACTGATTGCCAAGTGATCACTGTAATTTCTTAGAATTCCCTTGTGTTAGGCAACCTTGGGAAGCACAGAGAGTGCTCCTTACAGACACATGTGCAGCCTCAGGAATCACGTGCACACACACGTGCAGTCGGCAGTCAGGACGGGCATATCCGTACGTGAGGTGTGGAGGTGGAGGTTCACTTTCTCTCCTCTGCCTGGGAAGAAAGCAGCAGCACTGCTTCGTTGTGCCTCAGATAGTGGGAGATGTCTGTAATTCATAACCTGTTGTGCTTAAAGAACAGTTGCTTGTGGTAGCCTAACCTGCGTGCTCCCAGCGTGCCAGCATGGAGCTGTGTGGGAAGTGTAGCTGCATGTTTCTAACTAACATCACTGTCTTTTGCACAGAATGGTTTTACTCCACTGCACATTGCCTGCAAGAAAAATCGCATCAAAGTCATGGAACTCCTGGTGAAATATGGGGCTTCAATCCAGGCTATAACAGAGGTAGCAAAATGTTTCATGTCCTGAAGAAACATTCCTTCTCTCTCTCTCTCCCTTTTTGCATCTTTTTTTCTGTCTCTCCTGTCATGCCTCACTTTCCTGTATGTTTTATTTAAACGAAGAAGCCCACCCCTCCAGCTGTGCAGAGGAGTAAAACTGCTCTTGCTTTGTTTCACAGTCGGGCCTCACACCAATACATGTGGCTGCATTTATGGGCCACTTGAACATAGTCCTCCTTCTGCTGCAGAACGGAGCCTCTCCCGATGTCACTAACATTGTGAGTATGGCTTTCACTAGAACCATCTGCTCAGGACCCACATAAAGTCTCTGGTCTACCATGTGGTTCAACCCAAGGTCACATTTTAATGGTACTTTATTGCATTTTAGGGCAAATTATTGTAGCACTTGGAGTGAAGGGGGGAAGGTGATGGCTGTATGTGTCATTATAAGCCATCTCTGGTTTCATGTATTGTACAACAATTCTTGAGTAGGTAAAGTTTTCCTTAGAAACAGACAAAGCTCACCAAAAACATCCAAAATGGATTATAAGCCAAATCCCACAAAGTCTGTGTTTCCGTTCTGAAGGATGAAATTCAAGTCCAAATGGCTCTAATTTCTGCCTGCATAACTTCACTGGCTGCCATGAAATTGTGTCATTCCTGTCAGTGAAAGAGTATAAAATGCTTAAACCCCAACAATTAAATGATACACTTGTCTGGGAAACTCAAGATGTTCCTCTTAGACAGGAAATTCCAGGAACTGCTGATTAAATCTGGAAAATGTGACCTTTGGGAGGGAACACAAAATGCAGAACCTGACTTACCATAGAAATCGGTGTTTGTATACCAACAGCCTAGTTACCAAGAAAAATAACAACAAAGACAACATTATAATTTTCTGAGATGTATTTCACAAGATATTTTACTGTTTGAATTTGTCAGTATAAACAAATATTCAACTTGGGACCACTTGTACTTTGAAAGCAGCTTTTTGCAGTACATAAGGTTATAGGTAAGTGTTACCAACAACAGAACCAACATAAATTTAGTAGTCCACGTACACTGGACTCATTAGTTTTTCTCAGTTAGAAAAATCTTACATGGAACCCAGTAAAATTGTTGAGCATGCAGAATTGTTTATGTGAATCATTAAAACAGACTTTTCATACTTTTTTTATAGAAGCAGTCTTTATATAAGAACTTTATTAATAATAAAAACCCAACACAAAATCCTTAGGAAGCAGTTAAAAATATTATGTTACCAGACATTTGTGTGCAAAGTTTAACATACAGTTTCTGCTGCACAGGTGTCTTGGCTTTCACTTGGTAAGCTGAGGTTCCCTCTTGAATTACTGTTTCCAAAACCTAAATTGCTTTGCTAATTCAAGCACAAAAGGGTCATTGTAGAAATTTAATCTTTAGATTGTTTTTCACATCTTAAACAGCTCATTCTTCAGGTAATAAACTTTATATATAGATGGAATTATTAAGATTTGTAGCTAGGGCTGTGGGATTTTGTTTGTTGCATACTTACTAATCACAGCTGGTAGTAAAATATTAGCTTAAAAATGACAAGATCAACTCCTGGTTAAGAAGGTTTGCTGTAATTAAAAGTTCATATTAGCAGGCAAGCTTAGGCTGCTTCTTTCCCTACACCTAGACAAGGACAAGAAGGTGTGATTCCCAATTCTGGTGTACAAGGTCTTGACTAGAGTGTTCCTTTTGGCAGTTGCAGTTTAATTGATAGTTGAGGGGATAATGGCCTTACAGCAGAATATTCTCCAGCTCTGGTGTAAGAAAAATGAACAATTAACACAATAAATGATGGGTCCTGCTGTGTGCTCGTGATATAACAGATGAATAGAGCTCCTGGTTGTGGAACTGTCCCAGGACCTGATGCACCAGATACTGGTGAGCTGCACAGGGACCATTTCAGTCCACTTTGGGACACTGCACTCAAAGAACAGAGCCCAATTAAACTAGGAATGCTGTCCTCAAGGAATCTTCATTTTCAGTGTTTCTTTGAAAACCTACGTAAAAAGCAAACGCTTTGAATATTCCTGATCTGAAATTCCGTATCACTCCAGTCAGCTTTCCAAAATTTCATATTCTTCAAATTCTGTGAGCTACAAAAGGCTTGAAACAAGATTGATTCCACAGCCTGGAGACAGAGCCATACTGCTGAGCACAGATTTTACACATTTCGTGTGCTGGCTGAGGTATGCTCAGCCATTGCAAGGCCTCTTAACGCTGCCAGCTCCACACAGTGTGCAGGAAGGGACCATCTGGAAAAATATCCCCTTCCATCTTGAGGCTCCTGTGCTGTGCAATCCCTAGAGAGAGACAGGCTCAGTGTACTCTCATCTTCTGCGCGGCACACGAACTGATGCCCTGTTACATAGAAAGCTGAGGGACATATGTGACCAGGGCAAGTCTATCTGAGAGAATTTTCCTAAGCTGGGATTTTCATTCTGTCCCTCAGTAGTTTAGGTTATGTTTGTCTGGGATTGCCCAGCTGGCAAACCAAGGAATTCCCAGGTACAATGACACGTAGTCGCACCCCGCCTTGGGGCTGGAGCCAGAGTCTCAGCCGGTAGAAGGATGGGTCTCAGCTCAAGTTGTCGTGGGTGGGACTGACACTGGCAGAGCTCTTTCTTCATGGAGGTTTAGGACACTGAAATGCTTTTGCTCCCCTGCAGCGTGGAGAAACTGCTTTGCACATGGCGGCACGCGCCGGGCAGGTGGAAGTGGTTCGCTGCCTCCTGAGGAATGGGGCCCTGGTTGATGCTCGAGCCAGGGTAGGTGTTCTGCTTACAATGTTTTTTGCTTCCTCTTAAAACCACAGCCGAAGCACTCACTCACCATCTCCCTCTCTTCCATTACTCCATTTTTACTGTTGTCACTTCCTACGAGTCTGCAAGACAAACACATAGGGAGGTCCGCGGGGACCAAGGAAGATAACTGTGCTCGGGCTGGCTCCACCCGCGCTAATGACCCACTCGATTTGAGTTGTAGGAAGAACAGACCCCACTGCACATCGCCTCTCGCCTGGGCAAGACGGAGATCGTGCAGCTGCTGCTGCAGCACATGGCGCACCCCGACGCCGCCACCACCAACGGCTACACCCCGCTGCACATCTCTGCCCGCGAGGGGCAGCTCGACGTCGCCTCCGTGCTCCTCGAGGCGGGCGCCTCGCACTCCATGTCCACCAAGGTAAGGCAAAGTGCTTCCCATCCGTGTGCCAGGGGCACAGGAGGAGGTCTGCTCCGTGACAAGTGTGCTATCACGCTGAGAAATTAAAGTCGTTTGGGCCTTTTATTTTGTTCTTACTTAATCGGCAGCAATTCAGTAGACTGGAGTAATGTATCACAAGTTAATCAAATTTCAACTTACTTTGCTGTCATCTAAAATTGGGTTTGGTTTCCACTGAAGCCAAATGCAGGTCCTGATAAATACATGGTCCCAACGGGTTTAAAATGTCCTTGTTTCTCCCTTTCCCTTTGTCTTACAGGCAGGGCTTTTTTGGGCAAAATTTCCAAAAAAGAAAAAGGGATGGCAATGACACATTTTTTGTGAACAGGTCTCCTTTTATTCTTCAATACCTTATTTACTTAAACAGTAAAATAGTTCTGTCCTGTGCTAGCTGAAAGGAATGTTCCTAAAACGTAGAAGTCAACATCTGTCCAGTCACATCGAATGCTGAATCTATTTTCAGTGGTTCTAAAATGAGGTGTCATGTGACACAACAGGCCATTTTGTCTGGGATTATAAAAGAAATGCTCTCCAGAATCACTAGCGGGTTTTTTAGCCAAAAATGGTACCAATAGATTCCTAACAAAGAGATGAACATGTAAGAAAATAGATGGCGGTGAAGAGAATTATATAGCAAGATATCTTTTCCAAATTTAAAGCATTTGATAAGTGAGAACCATGTAATTTTCACTATTTATAAAAGTGCCCTTGGTTTTACATCTGGAGCTTAAAACATGTTTATGAACAACAGCGGGTCTTCTAGGGTTTAAAAGACTAAACCAGCAATTTTCAAATTATGATCCATGGATTACTGGGAGTGCTTGCTGTTGTCCTTTTATCCAGCTGTTAAATCACATTAGAATGGCTAAAAATACACTAAATACTTTCCTAATTTCCCATATTGCTTGATGGCAATTAGTATTGCAGGAACATTCTATAATTATGAATAGGAGAAGATGGAGCCCACTAGATAATACCTTTATAGACCTGTGATTTGTGAACTGAAAATGTTTGAGATTTACCCAATATAAACTCTTTCTGAGGTGGGATTAATGGAACTAAATGATAATGATAATAAACATTAAACATCACTTATGTGCCAGGCAAATAGGTCATTGCAGCTTCCCAAAATTACTGTCAGGCAGCGGTGCAGGCTGCCACCTACTGTCATACATCCATGAGCTTTACTTACCAATTTTTCAATTAAAACAAGCAAATAGAAGGATTTTTTTTAGCTTCAGTAAAACTTTGTGACTGTATGAATACACAAATCCAAGTACAAATAATTTTTCACCAAACCCTAATGGAGGAAAGGATTTGGAGTTTAGAGGTTTTTTCGATTAATTTAGTTGGTGTTCTGTTGTTACTGGCAATGATTGATGCAGGAAGTACTTCTAAAGCTATCACCATGGAACAAAAAAAGGTGAAGCTGGTTTGGGGTGCAAATTTGAAGAAGTGCCTTCATTGCCCCCACGCAGTGTGTGTTGCTAGTACAGTCTGTATCAGATAAAATGTCTGCCAGCCTGACAGCACATACACAGGGAAGAATAATAAAGAGGAAAGTATTTTCTTGTGTTTCATGCGTCTCAAAGTGCTTTTGAGAGAGGCTGCTCTTTCTAGGTTCAGCTCTCAATTCTGAGGTTGAGGAATAAGTGCTTAACACATAGTTCTTAAACAAGAGATGTCAGCATGACCTTTAACACAAACATTTGTGTTTTATCTCCTGGAATTTTTCAGAAGGGATTCACGCCGTTGCACGTGGCAGCCAAATATGGGAGCCTGGAAGTGGCAAAGCTCCTGCTGCAGCGTCGTGCCTGTCCCGATTCCGCTGGCAAGGTACTGCTGGGGAAGAAAATGGCAGAAGTGTGTTCGATTCTTCTTTAAGGAAGAACTGTGTGAAATATGCACCCCAAGAAGGCTGCAGCTGCTTTTGCACGGTGACTGTGGCTTTGTGGGGGTTGTGTCTCCCCTGGGTGATGGCTGAGTGCTGCTACCCAGCATGTTGGGTTTGGGTCCATGGCAGGAGGCTGCTTGGCTGCTCTGAGGGCAGGTATGTGTCTCTGGCTCATGAAGCATCGGTTCCATCAAGCTGCCTAAATTCCCAATGGATAAACACAGGAGCAAAGCCCAGGTTTCCCCTGGTGTGGTGTGATGGAAGCCTGCGGCTGCCACCCTGGTTCGCCTGGTACGCCGCTTCTCCCCACTAACAGCCGGCTGCCTGCCGTGGCCTTGCTGTCCATCCCCATTGCCCCCCCATCCCCTCTGTCCCTTGCAGCCTCCCGGACCCTTCCACCCCACCGCGCCCCGGTGCCCTCCATCCCATTTCCCGCCGGTGTCCCGTTGCCCTGATCCCGTAACGCCCTAACGCCGTAACCGCCCTTTCAGAACGGCCTCACCCCGCTGCACGTGGCGGCGCACTACGACAACCAGAAGGTGGCGCTGCTGCTGCTGGAGAAGGGCGCCTCGCCTCACGCCACCGCCAAGGTGAGCCCGCCCGCCATGAGGGGAGCCTGAGGGGAGCCGGCCCCGACACAGCCGCCAGTCGCTTCACTGTTGTGCGGCATTAGCAATGGCGTTAGAAATGTATATTCTGACCACGCATAGGGGGAATGAGCACAAGGGAAATTAATTTCAGGTTTAGAAACAATGTTGCGGTATCACTGCGTAGGTGAGGGCAGCCCTGAGGGGGGCCCTGATGCTGAGGGGACTCAGTCCCACCAGAGTTTTAGTCACAGCTGGAAGTCATTTCACTATTGTGCAATGTCAGCAATGGCATTACAAATTTCATTGCAGGGTTAGGAGTGGTGTTGTGGTATCACTGTGCAGGTGAGGGGAGCTCTGAGGGGACTCTGGGGAGCCCTGCGGGGACCCAGCCCTGTTAGAGCTTTGGTCACAGCTGGAAGTCACCTCACTATTGTGCAATATTAGCAATGACTTTAGAAATGTGTATTCTGACCATGCACACTAATCATTCCAGGAGTGGTGTTGTGCTATCGCTGTGTAAAGCAAAAGCTGCTAAAAGGGGAAAATGGTGACCAGATGGGTGCAATACCAGAGAGTGTCCTGCCCTGTGCAAGGCTGCTGATCTACAGGCTTCCAGGAAATGTTCAGGGGTTGTATTGGGAATGTGGTTTCCATGGCAGTGCATGGAAAGCAGGGTAGTTTGGGAAACTCCCACTTTAAAAAACCCAACAAAACAACCACAGGCCAACCCAACCAAGTACCCCCACAGGACCTGTGTCCTGGCACCCAGGATTTTTCCCTCACAATGTGTTATAAAGCAATTAGGATGTTGTCTTATTGCCAGAAAATGCCATTCTACTGTGCTTAAATGGTTAATTCGATCACAAAAACATTCCACCCCATTGCTGTTTCCAGCCTGTGACTGACACATGTATCAAAATTCGATATGCAAACACGTCTCTACCCACACGCTCTGAAAAAGCATAATGTGATGAAAGGTGTGCACCCATCACTCATCACGGAGAATGTCACTCATCAGTCAAAAGGGATTATTTGTAACATAGGTTGTACAAAATGTAGGTGTCAAACCCAGGATAATTTGAAGGTATTGGTGGAACAGTCCTGCCCACCCTGGTGAGGGCTGGCTTTGTTCTGGTTTAGGTGGCGAAAATAACAGACGGACAAAGCAACACAACAGCAGGGCCATGTGGGACACGTCTGGCCTTGAAAATTTAATGAGCTCTCATCTGTAATAGCAGGGGTAACATCAAATAATACTGTTTTATGGTGCCTGACTTCTTAGGCTTACATGGCTGTTGTGGTAACTTTGTTTTCCTTTTGTTTCCTGGCTGGTGTCAGAATGGATACACCCCTCTGCATATTGCTGCCAAGAAAAACCAGATGCAGATAGCTACCACTCTGTTGAACTACGGGGCTGAGACCAACATTTTGACCAAGCAGGGAGTCACCCCACTTCATTTGGCCTCCCAGGAAGGTCACACCGACATGGTGACTTTGCTTTTGGAGAAAGGATCCAACATCCACGTGGCAACAAAGGTAACTCACATTTGGAGACGAAGTATTAGGGGTGGGAGTATCCAATACGATGCAACGTTTGTGTCCGTGCGTAGATTTAACAATATGTACCAGACCTGAGAGCTACAGTCTGAAATAATTCAGTGCTCTCACCGGCAAAGGCTCTTTTCCTAATGTCTTTATCCTTCAGTCTTTTTTCTAAGTGAAGAAATTTGCATTCTCTGGCAAATAAGAAAACAACAATATTACTGGAGTAGACTAAGAAAAATTCTATGGAAGACCTTTCCAAATTTTTTTTTAATGATTCTGCATGACAGCTTTTTACAGAAAACAAGGTCATCAAAAAAACCCCCGTTGCTGTAAATCTTCATGGGTCACTGGGTTTATCCAGGGATATATACCAATCTTTTTTATGCAGGTGAAAAGCCTGCAGCTTTTGCTCATACAAGTCAGAATAGAAGGCTCAGGTCTCTCCTTGCATAGAGTTAACATATTCTGCTAATAGAAACAAGGTGATTTTCATTTCTTATGCAGAATTTGTTCACAGGAAAGCACTGCACATGATCACAGTGAGCTGTCAGTTAAAGGCTGTGTCCTTTTCCCTGGCATTTGAATGAGATCTATTTCTGGAGTTAATGTCTTCGTTCTGACTCGTGCCTGCAGTTGTCAAGGTTCCCCTTCCTGTCTGAGGAGTGGGAAGCACATTTTATTAATGGGCTTCTCAGCTTCCCAAATTACATTACTGTAGAAAATCTGAGCATTGATGCCTGAAAGTTTTCCTCTATGGTTATGGTGATGTAATTGTTTCGGAGCTGTTTGTCAGCTGGAACAGGAGCTACATTGACTCTACTTTGTTTAAAAACACCACCCATACTCAGAAGCTATAGTTAGAATCTCTTCATGTTTTAAAGATGAAGAAGTGAGAAAGTCTAGATTTTATTCCTTATGTAAAGTACGGTTTTATTCTTACTTCTATCTGTTTGTTTACTTGTTATATTCCATCTCCAGGCTGGACTGACATCCTTACACCTTGCAGCTCAAGAGGATAAAGTGAATGTAGCCGAAATACTCACCAAACACGGTGCAAACCAGGATGCTCAGACAAAGGTAAATCCCGGAGTGGCTGCTGTCTCCAGTGTGCCAAAGGGTGCTACCCTTGTCCAAGGAATGTTCCACTGAGCTTGCAGTTTTACTTCTTTGTTCTCCTCCTGTAGCTTGGTTATACACCTTTAATTGTGGCCTGTCACTATGGAAACATCAAAATGGTGAATTTTCTCCTCAAGCACGGAGCAAATGTCAATGCTAAAACAAAGGTAAAGAATTTTCCATTGCTTTGCTTTTGCTCTTTATTCTGAACGTGGTAACCCAGAACTCCTACATGACAAAGGTGCTTTTTTCCTTGGGAACTATAATCATGGCATGGGAGGTGTCAACATATGGTAGCTGTAATGGAACGCCTTCTCTCTGCTCCATCTCATGGTGTGGTGTTCAGGAAAGAAAAGCCAGATAACTCTTTGGGTGTATGAAAAAATGACATAGACAATCCATTTCATTGGTTTTTCTTTTTCTTATTACTTGCAAACTAGCAAATGCGAGTTTGTTCCTGCTCTCATTTACACATGGTTTACACCAGTGTAATACCACTGTGCTGCTAAACTAGTAAGTAACAATTCAGACACTTTGAGGGTGGTGCCAGGTTCTCTCCAGCGTGCTGGGAGAAGAGTGGGAAGAATTACTGCTGTTCAGTGTGTGGGTGGGATGACTCTGGGAGAGGAAGTAGCTGTGGTAAGGGAATGTGGTTTACTCAAGAAGAGTCTGAGGTTTTCTGAGGGGAATCTGACCACTTACACTGAAATGGGCCTGACTACCAAAGTGTGAACAAAGCCCACTGGCTTCAGCAGTTTCTCCTGGGATAAACTGGTGGGCACACCAGCTGAATGGGATGCATTTTGTAGCAAGAGTTGTGTATCTTCTGAGAATACAAAGAGAGGTTCTGGTGGCAGCAGCAGTGTGTTGCATCCCAGAAATCATCACATTACCCTTATCAGAAAGAGAAGGCTAACTCAGGAGCTGCGGGGCTCCAGCTTGATTAAAGCTGACTTCAGGCAATTGCTGGCTGCTGGCTTCAAGCTGGGTGTCTTGGGACCAACAGGAAGCAGCCCACTGATAGTATTTTTAAAATCGCATCAAGATCACTGGCTTGTAGTCTGCTGGTCCCTCTGGTCAGCTCCCATGTCCCCAGCTGGCAGCTATGGGATGATTAATTTCTCAAAGTAGCATTATTTTGTCACCGTGGTCACAGCTCAATGTGGTAAGAAACAGCCGAGTAAATAAATAAAAGATTCTGGCCCATCCCTCATGGGATCACCCAGAATATATGGGCGAAACTCAGGAATTCCAAAAGGACAGGCAACACTACTAGAAAAACAGCTGATGAGAATTAATAAAGCAGACACTAGCGGGATCCAAACTACAGCTGCCAAGACATTCAGCTGAGGTATTTGGAGGCTAACTCAAGGGACAGACAAGTCGTGTCTTTAGTATTAGGTCTCCCTTTCTGTTTAAAGGGCCACTGGGACAGATTATGATTCCATTCACCCAGGTATTTTACTTACTTAGAATAGTTTCATTACAGTCAGCAAGTTTGTATTGAGGAAGCAGTTCTCCAAAATCTCACACCTAGGGACCACTAAAAATGCTGGCAATCTGTCAACTGGTGTTATGGACTCAGTTTAAAGAATAAATTCTGGATTCAGGACAGGCATGTTAAAGAATGAGTAACCCCTGTTGCAACTTGGGCTTTAACTAGAGAAAGCCTGCACGGTGCTTGGTGCAGGGAACACATGAATTCTGTTTTTGAAGGACTGCAGTAATATTTAAGTAAAGACAATGAATTTACTTCCCTCTAGAACCTACAGTAAGTAGTAGTTCTTAGCAGTCCAGGCACTCATACTGTCAGTATAAGAACTCTTAACAGTTTTGAGCTATCACCATCTAATTAGCAGTGCAAAGCATTACTGGCATCTATTTGTTTGCAGCAGAGATAACTCTCAGAACACGTTTTCAGAGCCTGCCCCAGGCTTTACATAAGTGTACAATGAGATCAACCCACGGTTTTCTTCCAGTTTCTTCTCTGCCTGCTTTCAAAGCCAATTGCAAATAATTTTGTAAATCAATTGCCTGACTGGACTTACACAATACCATCTCAGATTAGCCAGCTTAACCACACTTTGGTTATGTTTCTGTATTGTGTGACACGAGAACAAATCACTGGAGCAGATGAGTATATTGAACTAAGCGTGTTTATTAAGGCAGACACTGCGTACGTGTTTCTAAGTGTAATTACAGCTTGCCTTTTGGAGGCAAAGTGAAGCTAAAATTGATTGACATTTGTAATAGGTATATGTTGTTAGCCTTTTAAAAAGCAAATAAGCTTTAATCACTGCTGTTAAAAATGGTGTGTTTTTTTAATTGACTCAGATATTTTAAAGGCAAATCTTGGGGCCTATATGAAAACTAGGATGTGAGAGGAAGAGGAATGTTCTCTGCCTCAGCTATGATTCTATGCCCTCAGCATGCCCCTTTAACTTTGCTGTTCCTCATTGCTCCTTCCTCTGATTTAGGAAATGGAGGAAAAATGTCTTTTCGTAGATTTCTTTTATTGTGAGAGAAAGATGATTTTTGAATAAGAATATTGTCTTCCTTTATATTTTCTTTAATCTGGGGAAGGAGAACTATTATTACTGAAGCTTTATTATTTTGGGGTCGACTGATGTCGTAATTTATGTTTGAAATGTCTCAAAAGGAGCAGAAGGAAGCAAAGTGAAGTGTCTGATCTAATGATTGGTTCTTGTTCTTTGTTTGCTTTTGCTGTCACCGCCGTGGATAACAGAATGGGTACACCCCTCTCCACCAGGCTGCTCAGCAAGGCCACACTCACATCATCAATGTTCTGCTGCAGCACGGGGCCAAGCCCAACGCCATCACCACTGTAAGTCTGACGTGCCACTGGGAACTTGTTTCCTTGGACAGTTCTTTTCTTCCCCTCCTTAGGGCTTGAGAGCAAGCTGTTGTTTTGGTGAAAGTATTCCTCATACAGCTGGTTGTCATATGTGGAAATGTAATTTCCTCTGTTTTTCCTTATCCTCTTAAGGTAGTTCACATCTGACCTAACTGTGCTCTAAGCTAAACGTGAGGCACAGAAGCAGATACTGAGCTGCAGGATCAGGCTGGCCACAGCTGGCTGTGCCAGGCTTGTTCTGTCTGGAAATCAGTATCTCCAGAAGGAGTTTCCCATAAAAATCGAGGGCCATTCAGAACCTTTTTTTTTTTTTTAAATTTAGACCCAAATTTCTGTCCCTCTGTCCACTGGATGGGCTTCAGGTTCTTACTGAGTTCAATGAAGTTAATACCTCCTCAAAGACCGTCAATAGCTCCTGGCACAGCTCCTTCTCCGCAGTCAGCTAGGAATGCGACTGTCCTATTTCAAGTTGATGTTGTTATTAGTCACCTCTAATTGGATAATCATTAGAACACTGCCAGAGTGTCCAAAACTCCTGTCATTCCCCAAAGTGGATCGGTTTTCCGTGTGCATTTGGAGTGTGTGCTTAAATCAGCACTGGCACTGTGTTTGGTCCTGGAACAATCACATGGAATAATCTTGTGTGAAAGTTATCCAAAATACCAGTTTGTGCACTCGATCATCAAGTGAGAGACCACTGTAGTCAGCTTCTGGGGCTGGAGGTACTGTCTGGTGTGTTCAGCTGAGGGTCTCTTGACTTGATTTCAGTCCTCACTTTGGGGCTGTCATGCCCACATCTAACCCAAGTCCAAGCAGCCTTAGGGGGATGTGTCTTTGCTGCACTGTTGGCTGCTCCCTCAGATACTCGATCTGTCCTTGTCCACACAGAGCAACCTCTGGCTTAAGATAAGAGAGAATTTCAACCTGAGACATCTGGCAGGGAGATATGGGAGTGGTGTATGAGCAGCTAATGGGCAAGTGGCAGTAACAGTCAAATTATTTGTGCTGTGAAGATGCTAATCTGTTAATTTTGTGCTGCTAATCCACAAACTCTGTGTTGCTTCAGGGTTGCTGAGCTAGACTAATACAGAAGAGTTTAAATTATAGATAACTAAAGCCATTGCTAAAGAAGAGAGAGCCCTCAGGCTGATAACCCTGCACATGGTGCAGTGGGGTCACAAGAGGAATCATTTCAGTGCAAAGAGTGGTATAGTGACAGTCCCTGATTGCTCAGGAGGGGTAGTATGTTGTCCCTTGGTTCAGTGCAAAATAGCATGGAACAATTCCGTGTAGAACTCTTCACAAAGAACCACAGAACACATCCCTTCCTCCCCTCCCCAGGCTGAGTGACATGGGGACCATGGACTGCCAGTGTTCCAGGAGATGAAATGGGGATAAATAGGCCTAAACTCTTGCTAAATTATTTTAATGCCCTTTTGTTGAATGACATGTCTCTTTATTATGAGCATTCAAACTGCAAATAAGTGTATTTAAATGGAACTATATTCCTCACCCCAAAGCTTTTTGTGCTTTGTATTTGTTAAATCATTAGCTTTTGTGAACTGTTAATGGAGATACATTTTTGTTGTATGAAGGAATAGCAGTATATGGGGACAACACAGCTGTAATTTTGTATTCCCCTGGTAAGGAATTGCACCTGGTAAAGATGTAACAGTTTCAACTGGGAGTGAAACTGTAAGAGGTTAAAATACTTTTTATTTTTTAGAAGAGTATTTCTGCAAAATAAACCCCCAACTTCTGCAGGCAAGACACACTGTATAGTGAAATGTGAACCCTGAAGGGTTAAACCATACAGCGCTGTAGTATTTGGAATTGCTGGCAGATGTAAGTGTGTTGTGTTACCATGGCAATTGGGGCTATAGTCTTAAAGAAGTTACAAAGACGGAGTCAGATGTAACGGTAAAAAAGCCGTGATTTTCCTAGGCTGTGCCTTGTTTTGGATGGAAATGCTGGCTCATGCAGCGTGGAGAGTGATCTCATTGGTTCACATCACAATCCTCCCTCTCTCTGAGCGCGCTCTCCCCCTCTCTCTTCCCTTCAGAATGGTAACACAGCCTTAGCCATCGCCAGGCGCCTGGGATACATCTCCGTGGTGGACACGCTGAAGGTTGTAACGGAGGAGATCACCACCACCACAACTGTGAGTTGCATATGCATTCCAATGTTGCTCTTCTTCACTCAGAGTGTTTTCTTTCTGCTCTTCCCTCAGGCTCTCCGTGCATCTCTTTCCTTTTCTGTTTTGTTTGGGGGGTTTTAGCTTCCCCCCCCTTTCCCTTTCTGTTGTATTTTTGCTACAGTGCTTTCAGAGTATCTTATAAGCATGTGGAAGTGTGTGCAAGGCAACAGGCTCCCCTGAGCTAGGGAACCAAATCTGTGTATGTACCGATGGAAAACAACAATTCAGAGTAAAACTTGTTTCTAGACCTGGGTCTGAGCTGCAAACCAAAACTTTCCAGAAGTTTGTGCATTGTTGTTCAGATCCTGCCCTGTTTCTCTGTTTCTCTTTTCACCTCTCCTTTCCCATCTGGCCTTACATCTCCACACTTTTGACACCTCCTGATGCTCAATCCTTGCAGCATCTCTATGTTTGAACTGTACCAGCCTTGGCCTGGAGCCAAGCCTGATGAGACTCACTGAATGGCTGTGAATCACATCCATCATCTTCTTACTCAAGTCACTTCCAGTTCAAACAGATCCTGTTTTCCAAAATGCAGAGGAATGTTTCCTTATGGGCTCAGTCCTCTCAATGCTCCACACTCTTGGAGTCTGTATGTTGATGTCACGGTTTGTGAATGGTGTGTGCTCAGCATCAGCAAGGTGGTACTGCTGCTTTAAGCCAGGAAAAGCTGATCTCTTTGGACACCCTGGGAGGGGAAGGTTTTCCCTTGTTGTACTTTTACCTCCCATCTACAAATGTCGTAGCAGGCAGGAAGGGAGAACATTAGAACAAGTGCATAATTTAAGACATTAGATTAATTTAAATCTGGGTTACTGCATTTATCTTGAAACACTGCTGTAAGGTCATGCTTTTTCATTTTATTTTAATCTTTTTTTTAATTCAAGATTAGCATTCTAGAAAATCCATCAGCTCTAGATGACATTTAGGAGCTCAGAGCTGTAAAAATCCACAGATTACTAAAAAGATGCCACTGCTCAGTCATGGAGAGGGTTAGAAGTAGAGAAGAAGTCCAAAATCTCTTGTAAAGAAATGGAAAAATAATTTCGATTTTGTTGCATGCTGACAGAAAATCCGACTTGATTTGAACCAAGGAAGATGCAATAAAGGTAACATGGCATAAGGTTACAAATAGAATGAGTCATAATTTATTAATGACCTCCAAAGATCAGGCTGAGTCAGGTTTGGAGAAGGAATTCCAGCATAATTCCAGAAGTCCCTTAATAAAGACTGTGTGTTTCTGTTGTTATTACTTCATGTTCTTGTTTAATCATACAGCACATCACACATGTATGTGCATAAACACGTGTGTATCTAATCAGAACTATAGGAAAATAAAACCTTTTTGAGAAACTTTAGCTCTTATATTTTTAAGCTTCAGAGGACATCTTTGTCGCATCTTCTGTGCTGTGCCCTGGCACATGTTTTTCGTTTATTGTTTGACAAAAGCAGTAACTTGCTTTCTCATTTACATTGTGTTTCATTGTGCAGACGTGCACCTTGTCTCGCGTAAGTGTTAGATCTTCGAAATAATAGGGATTGCACTATGGAAAGACACCTGTGAATTATTTACTTTGGATAAATATTTCTTTAAACATTGAGAATTAATCTTTTTTCCTACCAGATACCTCATGCTTGGGGTTTAGGACCGAATCAAGTACTGAAACTTACTTGCAGAGCTGACCTTTAATGCTTGCACGTAAGAGAAATCTGAAATCTTGACGTGTGTCTGCATACTTTAAAAGTCAGGTGGGAGCCCTCGATAAACTCAGCAGATTCTCCAGCTATGAATTCATCTAACCCTTGTACCTTAGGGATATACGGAATGGTGGTGTTTGTGGTGGGGGATGTTGATTAAACATAATTTAGAACAAGTTCTGAAAAGGAGGGGTAAGTAGCAGGCGCTCCCTGCGGTCGGGTTCTCCAGATGGTGAGGTTGGTGTTGCCAAACCTGAGCGCAGCGTTGAGCCCTGAGAGAAGGTGCTGTCACCATAGCTACCTCATTCTCTGAGGCTGGGCTGAGCCCTGCACCGAGGATGTTACACAGCCTGATGCCTGATTGATATTCAAGTCACTGGCACTTGAGGAAAAGATCTCTAGTGCCAAAGCCTTTCTTTGCTCTAACTTGGAACAAATCTTCCTCTTACTTGCGTTAGTGCTGTTATTAGTGGAGCCATATGAATATAAAGCAGTAGAGAGAATAAAGTGCACTTTTTTAACTGAAAGATTAGAGAGCAATAGGAAATAAATCAGAATAAACTGGACTTCTGGGGGTTTGCTATGCAATTAAGTTTGGAGCCATTTATACAAACAAGCATAGTCTTCCTGTGGACAGATGAATAGATGAGGTGCTTTCAGGTTGTTTACAGTATGCTGCTGTGACTAAGTCATTGCTGAAAGCACATACGGGTTCATATACCTGAATTATATATCTGAATTATTCTATGCCACCTGATGAAAATCTGGCCTTACAATGAAAGGCTCAAATACAGAAGCCTTAAGTAAACTCCATAATGGAATTCTCAGTGACACTAAACAGTAGGGAGTTTGAGAAGTACACACTGAGCAGTTTTCCATGTGGTCCATTCGTGGGGATAGATATGGATTTTAAATTTTGAGAGTATTTGATGTGCATATCAATTTTAAAAATTCTAATATCACATTAGAAGTTGATTTAAAAACATTAATTCCCAACAGAAGTTGTGTGGATTAGAGTTAATGTAGAATTAATGATTAAGTAGAATTAAGAATTAAGTAGAATTAATGATTCTTGCTGAGTTCAGTGTTCCGAAGATGGCATTGCAGATTTTTTGTTCTTCTGTAACGTGCATGTGCACACACACTCTTCTGAATCTCTTTTGCAAGCTTTGTTTCAATTGTTAAATTACGCAGTAATTTTTTTCTTACTGATGGAAAGTCAGGAAGTCAATAAAGTATCCTTGCTTCCCTGTAACTAGATAATAATGTCTGCAAGCCTTAGAGACCAGGCTGTTTTTCTATGGGGGCCTGTAAAAACCTAAGTAACGAATAGATGGATGTAATAGTCAATAAACCTTGGTTACCTGGGTAATAGAAAAGTGGACAGTGATCCTCTCTACCTGCAGCTTGTGCTTTCACTTAGCTGATTGTTGAACTTACTTGTCAACTGTGGTGTTGAAGAGACAAAGTCAGTGCCACCTGAGTGACAGCACCTCCCCATCTGTCATCGCTGGCCTTGTCACCCCACTGCTGCCTGACATTTCTATCCCAGGAAAGCCATGGGAATACAGGGGAAAAGTCAGTCATGGTGGTGGGGGCATTCGGTGAATATAAACTAATTTGCAACCCTGAACATGTGTTCTGCTGCAACAGAAATAATTAGTTGTTTTTACTCATGGGGAAGAGTGAATTTAGGTACCTAATTGGGATTGCCAATTGAGGCAAAGGGCATTGTTCTTTCCCTGTACCTCAGGAGGGTAAACTGGAACTGCTGTCACAGTTAAATAGGTTTCAGAAATGTAAAGCAGACTTTTAAAACAGATTTCCAAAGTAATTACATGGTTGGTAACTTAGTTATTTATGAAAGTGCAGTATTTTACAATAAGCAAGAATGCTGGCTTTGTCAGTTTGTTAGAAACAGAGAAGTACGTAATAGGATCAGGAAATAACTAGAAAGTTTTTTGCAACAAAAGCTGCTATTGACTTCACCGCTTGATGTCAGCAGGTATTTTCCCAAAAGAATATTGCATAAGGGACTCAGGGCTTGGCTGATTTAATTATCCCTCACACTAAATGCTTTCGCTCCTTTGCATGTATGTTAATTCACGTGCAATAGACGGTGTCTGCAGCAGGGAGTGAGCGCTGCCTCAGAGGGGGTTTCTCAGGGGAGACACGTGGCTCCTGGCACTCCTCTCTGTGCCAGAGGGGCCCCTGTGCTCCCACACATCCTCCAGGGCCGTGTGCCAGCTGCCCTCCGCAGCTCCCCAGATCGGCTGCGTGGAGCCAGGGAGATTGGTACTTTTTGGTTTTGACTAAGGCACTTCTGATCACTGCTCCTTTGGAAGCCCTTGGCCTTTTGTCCCCTATATCGTAACCCACTGAAGAGTTCCCTGCAGGCAACTTTTTCACGTCTCACACTTCCTACAGTTTCTCTCATTATGTTCTTCATCTTCTTCTCCAGTCCAACTCTGGATGCTAAAAGGATGTCCCCATTCTTGATTCAGCACCCCTGGACATTTGTGTCCTCCCAGAAGTCATTTATGAAGATAAAATTGTATTAAAAAAAATCTTTCAGTGTTTTCCTGCTCTGTGCTCTGATACTTAACCAGAATCCTCCCACTATTCCTCAGTCCATACTTGCCTTGATTCACAATATTGTAAGCTTTTAGGTGCACAGAATGTTTCAAAATCTTCAAACAACTTTTTTTTTCCTCTGATGTGTATGTGCTTTGTGGGAATACACGTGGTTTATGAAACGGATATAATTAATATGCACTGCAGTCACCTTTTTCTGGAGCGGGGGAGAAATGTTTCGAGTGATCTGTGTAAATGCTTCACATCTTTTTTTAGTTTAGGAATTTCACATCATTCATAACTTCATTTTCGAATGCTTTACAATTTAATAATTTCCATATGCTACATACAACTTTCTGAAGCTCTTCTGCAGACATTACCTAATTCATTTTAAAATCATCTTGGAAACATTGAGCTGAATTGTTCTACATGCACCATTTATAAACAAATTTTATTCCTCAGACCAGCTCATTATCTCATGTTTTCGTAGTTTTCTGCAGGAAGAAATGTTACCTTGTGCAGCACTGAGAATAGGAGCTTCTGGAATAAAGACAAAAATGAATGTTAGGGGAAGGGGAAACAGGTTATGAAATGCCTCAGCGCATCCCACTGCTGTCTCAGTTGAAAATACCCTGCTGTGAACTTTGCTCCTCTGTTTGGTGTTTTATTTGAGGACTGATGATTCTGTCTTTGCAGACTGTAACAGAGAAGCACAAGCTAAATGTACCTGAGACGATGACTGAGGTCCTGGATGTGTCAGATGAAGAAGGTGAGCGATTTTGATAAATTCCTCTCCGTATCACCTATGTAACCTCTTATGTAGGCTCAAGAAGCTGCTTCAGTACTCTGACATCTTCATTTTGCTGTGCATGAAATGAAGTTCTTTTTTTTAATGATGTAATCATTATGGTATTTGCATAAGATGTCAAAATTTTACACAAAGCAAAATCCTGGACCCCTACATCTTTTTCAGAAAAAGATTATCTGAATCAAATTGGCAAATGAGAACATTTCCCAACATCAGGTTTTAAAATTTCAGTGTAGAGCTGTCACAAAGCTGGCTTTGACCCTCCCACAGAGAGGAATCCGAGCAGTAATTTTTTTGGATCTGTGCCACCTGTATCAGATACAAATATCTAGGAATTTTGCCTAATTGGAAACATTTGTGTGAGAAGATGCATAAGGTGGAGGGTGAGGAGAGCAGTCCCTTGGGGGGAGCTTTTGGCACACGGGGCTCAGGGATACACATGGCATGACACAAAGTAACAGCATGCTTATTAGTTTGGCACCTGGGTTTCAGAGGCCTTTGCATGTACAGACAGGAGATGTGTGTTGTGCCACTTAGCTACATGCCAAGAAAATTTCTGTGACCTTCTGGGAGGAGTGATAAAGTATCACACTTTTATACAGCTCAGAATTGCAGAAATAGCCTAAAACCATTCCTTTCTAAGAGTTCACAAGTGACTTCTTGGAAATTTCAGTCACAACAGTATTAATAAATACAAACACATTTGGAGGGATTTTCTGTGTTCCTTTTTACACTTGGCAGTGTTAATATTACGATATCCTCTGTGTGCCATTTTACGGTGGTTGTTATTATTTCATGTGAATAATTTGTAGAGTGAGTAGTTTCCAGAAAGTCCTGGGAATTTGGAAACTCAGGTTACAGGGTTGGTATTTTTCTTTTACAAAGAACACAGATGCACTTGTGGTTGTAAATGGTGCATGAAGTTAATGGCATTCATTAATTACAAGGGCTTGTCTTGCTTTTAGAAATGGGATTTATGCTGATAAATGAGTTAGACTCTTGAGAAAATATGATGCTTAGTCTCCAGATGCAACTCTTAAAATGCAAAAGCAAACAAGTGTGATTCAAAACCAATTATTTTCTGCTGCATCATGACCAGTGAAATTATTTTGCTACTTTGTCTCTGATTAAGAAACATTCAACTGCTTGTGTAATTATTATATTGAATTGCCTTTAAATTGCTTATTGCCTTACGTTCACCTTTTTGAGTTTTCTCCCCGTCTTTTGATCTACCATTGAATCATCTTTAAATCCACAAAGCCTAGTATGTCTTCCTGCTTCTACAGGATAAATCCAGGGTGTTCCTTTTTCTCAAACTCATTTGTGTGTTGTACAGCCTTTAAACACTCTGATGATGAACCCTTCAGTGATGGGGAAGCATATAGTGGCACGGGTGCTGTTAGCAGGAGTTCGTGGAGTAAGACCTACAGACTTTCTCTTTGTTTAACTCAGACTGTTTGGTTTATTTTTTGTGTTGAAACAAAACAAGTTTGCATAATCTGGGTGCCTAACACTATTCCTCTCTGTTACTTTTGAAGTGTGACTGAGTGTGTGTTTCCTGAAAGGTGGGAGGAAGAAGGGAAGCCAGAACATCTCAGATTTATTACCTATATCTTGAGTATGTTGGCAGAACTTGAAGGGGCTGTCCCGCATGACTAATGCTCTCCAGTGCTTTGAATTAGCATTCACTGCAAGAACTCCTAACGTGGATGGTGCTTGTCACAGCAACTTAAAATAGCTGGGGACAGGAAGGCTGCAAAACTTTTTTAATAGAGAGGATGAACCTTTTAGTGGTGGTGTAGCTTTATAAGAAGCTAGCAGTAAGGTTTCTGTGATGCTGTGTTCCTTCAAGTGACACAGTATGTTCCGAAATAAATCGACGTGCTGCTGCAAACCTGCCAGCTGTATTTATACAAATACCAAGTTGAATGCAAGAGTACTTGAGCAAAGAAGTATTTCAGGTTCTATTGTGGAGCATGTTTGTCACTGATGATAAGTATTTTGCATTTTGCTTGGAAGATAGTTACATTGCATAATTCTATGCTGTCATGTTATTAATGAAGTAGTTGCATTCCTAAAATCCAGTCTTAGCAGTATAAAATAAAAGACAAATATCTTTCAAATAGCTCGGCTTGGTATGGAAGGTCCTGCTCTGTGTAGCCTATTTTAAAATATCTTGAATGGACCAAGAGTCCCACTAATTCATCTTCAATTTTCATGCAGCATTTTTGTGTTTATCCACTGAATTATTATTCAGAATTCTTTACCTTTTATGGTACCTGCAAAACCAAATCTTTCTTTTGAACAGAATCACATTATAGTTTTTATTTAAAATGGCATTTGATCCCCATTTATGGCTATTGCACTACAGACTCCTATAGGCAGAGCTGTTAAGTGATGTGGTTTGTGCAACATGTACCTCTGCCAGCAGAAATGCTCCGTGTGGATAAAGTTGCACTAAAAACCCTGCACATTTTTATCATTGGATCTGCCTTGGCTGTATTGCTGCAAAGTTCAGCTGCTTTAAAGGTGTCACCACAAAAGAATCATTTTGCACCTGAGGGATCCTTAGAGCAGTAAAGGGAAGTTACTGCAAAGCATCTTGGGAAATGGATTTAAGTGATGTCTACAGAATTTGTGCAGTTAAGCACAGGCAAGTATTTTTGTTAGGGCTGAGTCCAGCAGAAGAGCTGCACAAACCAACAGTGGTTTATCTTTGAGACGCCCACAGGAGATAGTGTGGTAAGTGTAGTGCTGTAGAGAGAGAATATAACCAGTAAAACAGGTTGTTCAAGAGCCCTCTTTTGTTTCTTTTTGAGTCTCCTCATCGCCAGTTAATTTTCAAATGTTGCAGTTTCACTGTTTGTTTGAGACCAAGTTCTGGCTGCTGCAGAAGTTGTCAGGCTCTAACCATGCTTCCCCACATCCTCAATCCTGGCAGCACAAACGTGGTGACCCAGCCCAGAGAACTGATCTGTCTGAAAATGAATCTCTTTGTTTGTCCTGATGAGTTATTTTCCAGCCAGACAACTTTTGCAGGCAGAAGGGAATAGAAAGGCTGAAGTAGAGGGTCAAACACCACTGTCAGGAGCTGCATGGCCTGAGATGGCAGCCAAGAAAGTCGATTCACACCAAACTGTAATTAGTGCTAACACTGCAATTGCAGAGCAGGGATAAGTGAAGGTTGTCATGTGCAGAGTTCATGGACAAGGTGTTGTATCTGTGAACTACTGCATTGTTTCAGGACATCCACCAAGTGACCTTGGATTCCAGGAAGCAGTTCACAGCTGATCCTATATCTGGCTGCATCACATTTCTGATTAGAAGGAAAAACTCCCACACTGCTTAAATAAAACAGTGAATTTCCTGAGTGCCCCCACACATGGCCTTGGAGTAGCTAATGCTGCTGCATATGTATGAGAAATGAGCAGCTAAGTCTGGGCAGAATCCACTGCTGTTGTACGTGCACTTAATTCCTCTGAAGAAGCACCTAAATTAGTGGGAAGGCTTAATTTCCTTAATTAAACCTGGAAGTTAAAGTTGCAGCCGGGAATTGTTCTTGGCTAGACTTAAGTTGCTGTTGCTGCACATTGAAACACAGTAAATTTAGAATAGCACGGCTGAATTAATTTACCCTCTAAATAAAGCACCTTATAAGCAGTAGTATAAAACGTAGCCACAGGATGTTGATTTACAGAAGTAAAGCTTCCATGGCTTAGGGATGTAGGAATAGTTTGATCTTTCATTCTTTCTTACCTAGATCCAACCTATCGACTTCCTAAATACCACAGTAGCCACCTGTCAAGTACTGGAATTCATTTTGTGACAGGTTAATATTCAAGAAAACAAAATCAAGGCATCTCTCCTTCCCCCGAGGTCCTTGAGAGTAGAAGTACACTTCTTTTTTTGAGATTTGCTTCACCTTCTGCCATTCTGAGAGTGCTGCCCTAAGCTCCCAATAGCTGACATGATGATTCATTTTAAGTCATGTATCGCTATCTGAAACCACACATGAAACCCCACTTTCCTGTCTGGCTAAAAATAAAGTAAAAGCATTAGCCAAACTGTAATCCAGGGAAGCTTCTAGTGTGGGCCACTAAACAGAGGATTGACTTAGGGAAGTGAAAGTGTCCAAACAAAGTGTCAGAGAAACTCTGCAGTTATCATTATTGCCATAGTTGTCCTTTCTCCATCCACAGCCCTTCTGTGGCGAGCTTTAGATTTACCTGCATGCTGCAGAGAAAGCACTAATTTTGGCAAACTCATATAACTGTATCTGGCTTTAAAAACTTCTACTAAAAGCAATTTCTGGCAGTTTGACACAGCCCCATTTTCTTTATTGTTTTGTCTGTATTTTCTCTATGTTTTGTGAGGAGCAATTCTCATACAGCGGTTGTATTTTGCAATTTTGCAAATTCATAGATGGCCATTGCAAACCATGGAGCATCAATGTCAAGGGTTGTATTTGTCACAAAGTGGTTAGTAAGTGGTGGAAATGTTCCTGGCAATAATTTGATGGGGAATGAGACGGCAGACGGATTGTTTCTGGCATGATGAAAAAGGGCAGTTCCTGTATCGCCACAAAGGGACCATCTGGTAAGATCTGCTGTGTCAGGAAGCCCTTGGTCAGCTGAACATGCAGTCATTTAGACTTAACTAGCTATTTTTTCTCTTCATATGCTAGGAGGCACTGCGTGTTTGGGGCGTTCATCTCAGGAAGGGGAGATGGAAGGGCACAGGGGGTGGCGAGGACATCCCTCAGACCTCGCCTGCTGTTGCGAGATATCCGTGCGTGGTCTGGTTACTGTTTGCAGATGTCCCCTCACATCAAACGCTGCGACTTAGCCCCGCTATTGACAACTCTCAGATGAGAGGCCAAAGCTGAAATCAGAGTAGACTTTGGATTTGTTTTGTTTTTTTTAAAGGTTGTGGGTGTGATGAAAGTGGTAGAGATTTTGCCTTTGTTTCTATTATAAATGGAATGTCTGGCATGATTATAATTATCTAGTTTATTTGAAATATAACTTGAAATTCCTTGTACTGTTTGATTAACAGCATTGCCTTAATATCTTCCAAGTTTTCACTAAGCCCTGTGCTTTTTAATGTGACATTCCCAGGAAACAGGAGGCATCATCTGTCAGAAGACAGGAAACATGAAATGATTAAATGCATTTTATTGTTTTCTGTGAAACTGTGCCCAGTTTCTCCCTCTTAATGTGGGCAGATGGAATTTTCAAGAGTTTTTGTTGTTATACTGAAAAGATTCAAGACTCATTTTTACATATAATATTTGTGTATGCATAAAGATCTTAACCCCCCAAAGTTTACTTAATTGTAGATAAGAAATAATAAATTATTTATTTCTTTGCTGAAATGTCAAGCTAGAAAAAATAGCTTGATTTGTTTTGTGAAAACGAGTATCAAGATGAGCTGCAGTTTGCCCACACTGCCTAGAAAACAAGAAGGGTTTAAGCTCTTGGTGGGCAGGGGTCGTGTGGCTCTGTGGGTCACACCAAGCCCCTGGCAGCCTCACACAGCACTAATTTACCAGCGGCAGAATGACTGAAATATCCAGGCAGAAACTGTGGAGAGGAAGCGTCTTGCAAGTGGGAATGAAAAGAAACATCTACACGTTGCTTGGCAATGGAATCTGTTTTGTTATTCTGCCGGGGAAAAGCAAACTGTGACTTCATACAGACAGAATTTCCTGGGGAAAAGAGTTTTGGACCTGAAAAAAAGGATTAAATTTCATTATTCAGAGTATATGCATAAAGGTTACTGTGTCAGATAACCAATGATCATTTAGGCTGGAATTCATTATGAGTTATGATCATTCCCATCAGTGCAAGTGAGCTTATTTCCAGTTTCTGGATGCTGCCATGTTCTAGAAATACGAATTTTGTTACTAATCAAAGAAAGATGTTGGAATATGGGTGACAGAGCCTCATATGATGTAGAGTTTGGATAGTAGAGATTAAATGAGCCTTTGCAACTATAAGGCATAAGGCCACAGAAAACGTGTTTTCATCAGAAAACATAGATTACAGTCAAATAGTATTTAACCATAAACTGTCAGGCTGGGATGCAACGTAGCTGTTTCCAGAAAGCTGAAATGGATTAAGGAACAGAAGGATGATGCTTAAGAGCATAGCAGTGTGCCCATTGCCAGTGTGTGCAACAGCAAAAAATGTATAAAATCTAATTGATTAATCACCTTGACTTCAATTTTGTTTTTTAAAGTATCTTGCTTGATGTGCCAGTTTCATTAAATACATTAATTGCGTGTGGTTTGCAGTGTTTCCTGAGTGGAAAATGCCTTCCCGTTCATTGTGCCACTGAGCTGTTAGATCCTGATGTGCCAAGGGAATCCAACTCGTGTGTGTGCTTATCCCTCGTGTGACTGATTTCCAGGTGATGACACAATGACAGGAGATGGAGGGGAGTACCTTAGGCCAGAAGACCTCCGGGAACTGGGAGATGACTCTTTGCCGAGCAGCCAGTTCTTAGATGGAATGAACTACCTGAGGTACAGCTTGGAAGGAGGACGCTCGGACAGGTATTTGCCCGGATACGGAACTTTTCTCATGACAATTCTGCACTCGTTTTGCTGTAAGTGTGTGAAATCCCTTTGCAGGGTCTCTCTGCTTGGGGTGCACTGGTCAGCATTTGTTTACTCAGTGTGTCAGCGGGGCAGTCACCACTTTGCAGGAGGAAATGTGGTTGTCTTCATCTGCTGTCACGAGTCAGGGGATGGGTGGACAGGGCTTTGAGCATCAGGTGAGCTGACTTTTTGGAGGGGTTTGCTGGCTCAAAATGTCAGGAGAGGAGCAATGGACTTGGTCATTCTGCACTGGATTGGCAGTGAGTATATTGTCAGCAAGCACATCCACTCTTTCTGATTCCTCATGATTGAATTAGCAGGAAAGAGAGTAATTGTGCTTCTACTAACACAAGTGTAATAGTAATAAAATCGAAATATTTCTGTGTTCAGTCCAGACAACGTACTGATTTGCTTATATCTTAACAAGCTGAACTTAAGCCTAGATGTCTTTGTGGAATAATAATGCCTGTAGCTTTGATTTAATTTTTTTAAATTTTTTTTTTGACAGTGTCATTATAGTCTACAAAAAATACGGAGTTCCCTTCCTAAAAGGAGAGCCTTCATTAGTGAGCATAAGTGTAGGCTCAAGCTGGCAGATTAACCCCCACAGTTGTAGTTCAGAATAGCCACCCAGGCATTCCTGAATGCAATCAGCACTGTCTCCAGACTCCCTGCCTTTAGAACTGGGGTACACTAAAGGGAATAAAAGAAAAAAAGTTGAAATCTTGGCAACAGAATTTTGAAGCTACCTCATTTTTCAGTCTTGGTCGTTATTCTGGCAGTGTTTTCGAAGCTCAGTGGAATCAGTAGGATCCGTTCTGTTTACTTGAGTAGGCTGTGAATTGCTTCTGGAACAAAAGATGTCAGGAAACAGTTTGGTTTGCCTCACAGCATGTGTAAATCCCATCATTCAGGTCCTACAGGCCTGGAGTCTGTGTTGGTTTTTAGTTCCAGTGAGTCCACTAAAAACAAAGTGGCTGTGTGGCTTTTTAACTGTCAGAGGAAGTTTATGAACTACATCAGAATGCCTAAAATCAAAACCTTTTATTCTTTCAATGGTAACAAAGTTGGGGAGTTTTTTAGATTTTACGATGTTGTATACAAATGATTGTGCAGGCAAGTGTTAAGCCAGTTTAAGTTAAGCTCCCATTTAGAGTATTTTAGCATTTAAATCGTGGCATTGAATTTCAGTAAATTCTCACTGACACGTCATTGACGTGGTTTATTTTGTGTTGTATGAAAATTATTTCAAATCCTGTATCAGACAAAATTATATTGAAATGAAGCAAAATTCTAAAGAAAGAAGGACATCTTTCTAACTCCATGGTCTCATTTTCTGTCACCTTAAGGTTACTGATTGTAAGAATTTTCACAGAGACTGCTTCATTTGTTTTGCATTTCCTTTAAATGTGATTTTCGTTGCATTATAATGGCTTTGGTTTTTCAGGAAATTCGGTAAAGCAGAATAGTAGTAGTAGTCTAGACTCATGTAATCTTACGCATTAAACAATTTGATTTAAAAACATGTATTTTTCATTTGTAACCATCTTCCCTATTTATTTTATTTCTCTCTCCCCTTCATTTTTTCTTTTCCATATGCTTTCATTAGCATCATGCCCAGGTAGGTATTACATAGCATGAACACCTGTTGTCTCTATCTCCTCCTGTGGCACCTGTCTCTGTTCATCCACTTTGGAGGCTTGCTGTATGCAGAAAGTCGAGTTGGAGAACCAAAGGAATGGTGCTGTTGTTGAGAAACATTTTCAAGGTTGATTTATACAGTTTTCAGTGACACCAGGGTTTTTTCTCAGCTTCTGAAAGAACATATGTAAATACACACTTACATGTAAACAAGAGATATGGTCAACTGGACTAGAGCTCGTTAGATCTCTGTCTAGGCTGGGAAGGGGTGTGCACTGCAAGTCCCTCAGTCAAGCAGATTAGAAACTTGGGGATGCTGCTCCTACTTTCTGGATACCTGGATATCACCAGGACCCTACTCAGGGCTTAGAAGTGGGTGATACAGGCCTGTGCACGCAGGCAAGACACACTCTTATGTTCAGGAGCTTTGCAGCATTCATGGGTTCCACAGTTCTGTCTCTGGGGCTGAGTGCTATTGGCCCCACAACTCTTCAGAGTTCAGATTTATCAACCACATTTGAGAAGAGTCTGTATTTAGATGTTGGTCTTGTGTCTGGTTTAGGTAGGCATTTTGTATTTAGTAGGATTCATGAATACTTATAACAATAATAAACAGTAAATTCCATGTTCAGTCCAGAAGTGGACTGTCATTTCAATCAGTACCTTTATTCCTAAGCCCGAGCAGCACAGACCTTTGAACTCCTGGTTTGCTCTTCATTGAGCTGGTCCAGCGCTCTACTTTTAAATTGAGTGTAGCAGGAAATTTAAACCTGTAACTACCTGCAGACCTCAGTCATGAGTGTGCCTGCCCTGTCTGCAGATAAAGCCCGTCCTCCTGATGTATTTATTAGAGCTTATGGACAGGTACTACACAGTGAATAGCACTGGGCTACTCGTAGTGGTGGTGGTAGCAGTGAGGATGGACAGAATCACCACAGGGATAACCAGCCAAATGCAGTTCAGACTTCCCTTCGTTTGGTATCTATCCAGGATGTGGTGTTAGCTCAATAGCAGAACCTACAGCTTGGATGGTGACTCTCTCACGAGCATTGCATGGCTCAGCAAAGCAATTCTGGAAGTGTCAAACATGGAAATGAACACAGGATAATGATGGCAAATGGGGTCTGCTACTGAGGCTCATTCTTCAACCAAAGAAAAAATGTTCATTTTTGGTTTGCTTTTTTCTTGAGGCTTTCTGAAGGCTGATGGTTGTGTAATGCCTACCTTTGCTTCCAGTTTTGTACAATCCACCTGGGATGCTGAACAGGCCATTGGTATAAGCCAGTGATCAACAGCATTGATTATTCTTCAATGTCATATATTCCTAATAAAAATAAGATAAACATTTGCTTCTATAAATGATTTCCAAAAAATACTGAGTGAATGTAGCTATTGTGAAAAAAGGCTGTGGTCTGAATCAGATGGTATTTGATATGCACTTAAAGCATTTGAAACTCATGTCTGTAATGAACGCATGACTTCTATTGCTAACTGCTGAAAATGAATTATCCCTTAAAACTCTGTGTGTCTGGATAAATGGCCTATTGTTCTGATCCAGCATGTTAGTCATTATGAGCACTACTCATGGATGTGTAAGCCAGGAACACAAAGCTGCTTCCTTCAGTTAATAGGTACGATATTCCTCAAGGTCTACATCAACATCACAGAGTACACACACAACTTGTGAAGGTGGATGATCTGTTTTTAAAAATCACTGTTGTCATACTGCAGCTGTTGAATATTGAAAGGACAAAACTTAATGCTATTTGGTAGCAGAAACCCCATTTACCTGAATATGTCCTTCTGTGGTGTCTTACTTGTCTTTTTTTTTTGCTTTTTGCTGGTGGATACTGCAGTTACGTTCTGAGCCAATGCTTGGAAGCAGCTTATTTACCGCCTTGCACCTCTCATTGCTACAGCAACCAGTGCTCTGTAGAGCTGTGTGTACTTACAGTGAGATCAGTGCTCACATCGGGGCTGTCTCCCTGCAGATGCTGTTGGTATTCAGAGGAAGATTCTGTTTTACACAGGAGCTTGCGGCTGGCCACACTTCACATTGCTGTGTGTACCTTCCAGGGGACAGTGTCAGGCTTACTGATCTACTGTTTAAGGGGAGAGAGTAGGTCCTAACAAAGCTTCAGAGTCATTCCAGCTTTGCTTCAGGTGGTAGCATTCTGGTTTTCGATAGTGGTTTGCTTGTGTGATGCAGCAGAGAACTCCTCTAAAGAGCCTTACTTCACAGAAATGAGTGCTCTTTATTATAAGGAAACCATCGTGCCACAAAGCCAAATCTGAAGTATTTGTGAGTATAAAATAAACTGTCATCTAGATTAATTTCTAGGTTCTGCATTTGGAAGCAAATTTGTGGCCCGTGGTCAGACAGGTGGCACAACACAGGCGTGTAAAGCTGTGTTTCCCAACTGTGCTCTGCTCCCCCTGGAAGCTGCATGGTGTTGCTAATAGCACGCTTTTCTCATTCTCCCACTCGATCTGTCATGGCACCTTTGCAACATCCTGTGTGCTGCTGATGCATTGCTCTGGCATCCTACCAACCTCCCAGCCTGCGGTCCTTCAGTTCCGACAGGTCCCACACGCTGAGCCACGCCTCCTACCTGCGCGACAGCGCCATGATCGACGACACCGTGGTCATCCCCAGCCAGCAGGTGAGCAAACCTCTCAAACCCTCTTCTTGGCTGCATAGAAAATAGGGAAAGGTTGCACTGCAGATTGTTCTGGTGAGACTGTGTGGTGTACGCTGCTTGCTTTGAGTACAAACCTCTCTGTTTTCCAGGCGTATTTAATGGCATATTTTGCTGTGCTGTATTGAGCTCTATTCCAAACAAACCGGATAAGCTGTGTGAATGTAGCACAGGGACTGTGTTCTTAATGTTCTCCATTTTCACTGATGTTTGAATGTTGCTAACAGCTGTCATGCTAAATATTCAGGGGATGTAATGAACTCATAACCATTGTCCTAAAAGATACTGTCTTGAAACATGCTTGTAGTTAAAAAGAAAGAGATTTAGGAAATGCCTTCTTAGTTAAATCATAGTATTCATTTCACTGAGACCACTAACATAGGATTACTTTAAGCAAATACAAAATGCTACAATAAGTGTTTCTAATATCTTAATGCTATTAGTATTCCTTTTTTTTTTTTAATGTTTAAATGCTTTAGGCACAACTATACAAAATACATCTTATTTTTTCATTCATTAATTGATTTCATTGTAGTAAAAAAGGGGGTTTTTTTGCTTCCCAAGGTAACAACTCTGGCCAAAGAAGCTGAAAGGAATTCATATCGCTTGAGCTGGGGCCCTGAAAACTTGGACAATGTGGCTCTTTCTTCCAGCCCTATTCACTCAGGGTGAGTGTATCAATTAGCATTACACTAGAAAGTGAGAAACAGAGTATCTGCAGTGACAGCAGCTTCAACTAATGCTTAACTAGGAGCTGTATTTTGATTCATTGTCTCCTGGAGCTGTCAATAAATTGTTATGATCTCTTAAGCTCTGACAACCAAGCAAGCCTGAATACCAAGACTATTCACTGAAATCAGTGCAAGTCACTGAGCCCTCAGTCAAGTTCAAGGGGAATGAATGTGATGAATGACACATACACAGAGGCATTTATGTGCATTTTATGGAGAAATAAGTACAGTGCCTTTTAGAGTTAATAATAATTGAGGCCAAGGGCTTAATCACTCCAGATGGTGAGTACTTACCATGCTGGTGCAGTAGTTGAGGTGAGCACCGGCTCCAGTGTTTGCCTTGTAAATTACAGGAATAGACAAGGAACCTAGACATCACATGCTTTGCACATATTTGACCACTCTCTTCAGGTATTCTCACACCTGCCTCTTGGTAAGCATTTGCATTTAGGCAAACTCACTGTCATGGCGTAAAGCGGATTAAAATGCAGGCCCAGCCAAGGTCATATTTACAAACCTTATCCTAGCAGGCCTTAGAGTCTGTGACTGCACTTGTTTTAAATGCTCTTAATTACTGCGCTTTAAGTAATTTTAGTCTTCGCACTGAATTCTACACTTGTGTCCTGCCATCAGATTGGATGGGGAATGTGCAGATGAATTCAGAAGAAACTGGAGTCATTGAAAAGCATTTAATCTCTGTGGGTTCTGTACACAGCATGACCGGACAGCACAAAGGGAGAGATTATTTTTATTAATCTCCAATGAGTTTGCCACTATCTTACAGTCTGTATTTTCAAAAAATAGCACTGGAGTCCCATTTGGAATGACATGCAGTCCTGATCTAGAGGAGGAACAATATTGCCAAATTGACTCCTGTGGCATAGATGAGAAGTTTGTTTGTTAGGTGACTGTAGGATAGTTGATTGTGACCGGCACTGTTTGGGTTTGCTTCTCACAAGCTCCAAAACTAACAAATGAAATGAAAATACTTAATATGTGAAGTATGTATGTGTTTATATATGTACTGGTATGAAAGCTTTAAAATTGCTTCGATGCTTTATTCTAACCCTCAATGGTTCATGGATTTTTTTCCAAAGGATGTATTAGTTTTCCCCTTCAGAAAGGTAGGTCTTTCCTGTGATTGCAGAGGATGAACTAAGTACTTCCTAGAAAAGTGGCATTTATTTCTTGGATGTGCAGTCATTTTGTGGTTTCCTTTTAAAAAATATGAGTGATATTCCCATCTTTTGGGATGACTAGGATGCTAGTGGTAGAATAAAATACCTGATTTTAATAGGAGCAACACTCTCTGCAGCCTTATATGAAATAGTGACTTTTAACACAACACAAATTATGTTCTTCTTTCTATATATACACACTAACCTGACACTAAATATTGTAATAAAGAAACCTTTAATAACAATTCCTCAGCCTTTGAAAAAGACTGTACAACACTTCATTTTTATCCTGTTCAGGTTGGTCTGAGCCATTAAATCATCATAAACTGTTGGGGTGCATCTGTTTTCTTAGAAAAGCACATTGACTACTAGAGTTTTGCCTGTAAGACCTTATTTTAAAAGTGAAACAGTTGTAGCAGTTAATGACTGTTGCACTCAACTCTGTTGGAACAACACAAATGTATTTGTGATTCACAGCCCTGATGTCACCCACACTCCCCTCCACATGCAGACACTCACTGTTAGTGGGTTCTTACAAAGCAGCAGCACTGCTGACATTTAGGGGTGTGCAGTGAAGTAGTATTTACCTGTCATGGAAGAAAACTCTTAGAATTTTCAAAGAAATCCTAGATAGACATTGTCAGTGGTCCTGTGCAAGGGTGCAGCCTTGGTTTTGCCCAAGACACTGACAATGTATTGAATTCAGATGGTGTTTTTGTGAAATAACACATCAGCAAAGTATTAGTAATTTATTTCTTCCAAATGTAGTAAGTCTATATTCTGTACAATCTGAGGAGAGAAATGACATTTCTCTGCCTGCACCATTCCAGTGGTGAACCCCAAATTGCTGTAGGTTTCTTACTGATCTCCCATTGTAGGGAAGTGTTTCTGTGGATCACAGTGTAACACCCCCAGGCAAAAGGATAAATTCATAGAGAACGGTTCTCTCAGTGTGGAACTTCACAGGCACGTATTTCAGCCTTTGCGTAACTAACCAAAACTTCTTCCATGTCTGAAATTTCAGAAGGGAAAATGTTTTAACCATCCATTTAAAATTTAAATATAACTGTTCCTTCAATATGTTGATGATTTCATCAGGAAGGAAGAAAAAGTAAGTTCTTTGATCAGAGTCTTTGGCAACCATTTTGAAACCCCGAAAATATTTCTCTCCTAAGAGGTAATGCTCTTGTGGGGCTCAAAATCTCAACATAAAGGTCTCTTGGTCATTTTACACAGCTGACAGTTTCCAAATAGTTGCCTACTTAGGCTGAAGAAAAAAGGATAAATTCCTGCACTTAAACTCCCTTTCAGCAAATCGTATTTGTTTCTCCTGATAAAACTACTTGATCTTACATATTGAGCAAAGTTAAGGATCTCTGAGTATGCCAAAAAGTTTTGGTGCTGAATATCCAATAAGATAGAGTTTTATGACTTTGCTGGTAATATTAGGGGATATCATTTATAATTTCGTGCTGGAATGTGAGAGACAGAACTACTACCTACATAAATGCAAATGGGTTTCACAGTTTTAGTCTCATACCGCACAATATCCTATTGTAGAAGAGCATGTGTATTTTTATTAAGTTGAAAGGCAAAGAAATCACTGAACTGAAAGTTTTGCAGCATTTAGACACTGCTTGGCAGTAGCATATTTTTATCTCGCATAAGAATATGCATGAATGGTGAAGGTAAGGGTGACTGTAAGATTTTTAAAGTATTAATGGTGTGCAAAACTATGTTGTTCTTGTACCTGTGTTCTGGTGATACGGTGAAATTAGTTGTAAAGATTATATTTCTAAGAAATTTCCCAACAGCTGTGTAGAGGCACAGTAGATAAGAGAGCAAATCTGACATGTTGTCGGGATCACGGCACTGTGAGGAAGGAGCTTTGGGTCCGTGCTTTGATAGTAACTTGATTTTTGTTATTCTAGAGCACATACACAGCAGGTTTTCCAACTCTAACTCACAGTAAAACTCCTGTTTGATGAAAGATCCTGATTTCTTTTATGTAATTTGCTGAAGAAGTCCCTATTTGACTAACGGATGGTCAGTGTGTATCACTACTTGTATCTTGAAATAAGTAAAACAGTTGGGATATTATTAGTGATTTTAACTTGCTGGAAGTTTTTGTTTCCATCAATGAAAAGATGAGGGATTGGGCAGCTCGTACTGTGACAAATAATGTGAATTATCATTCTTAGCTGCATGTCTGCAAAAAAGGAGGCTGGATCCTTGCTAACAAGGTAAACAAAATATATTTCAAGTGTTGTAATTTGAATCCATAATATTTTTTTTCCTAATGTGAGATTGATTTCCTGGAAATCGTTATGGAAACAGGACCTGGCAGCGACCAGCTGATAGTCATTTCTTAAATCTGAAAGTCTAAATGATTTCAAATTATGTTGTAGCTTTATGACCTTTGTTCAGAAAGTTACAATGAGGAAAAACAGTGAGTGTGTTTCATTAATAGCAAAGCATGTTAATAGAAGAAAATGGCAATGGAGATCCATATAATAAAAAGGGACATTGGAAAACTAATTGTCCATGTGACACTAAGTGATTACTAAGAGCCTAAACAGGTCAAAATGAGAGTTTGAAATTTGTCTTTTTGTAGAACAAAAGGAGGACAAGAAACATGTTGAAATGGAAGGAAGTGGAGGACAATGTACTGACTGAGGATTTTTAGAAAAGAAAAGCATGATTTATTGTGCTATCAGGAATGCTGGCTGGAATTACCTTAGGTTCCTTACCCTTTCGTATCCCATGGTCCACATTTTAAATGTGGATACCTAAACCAAGCATCATTTCCCCATATCTGCTTCTGAAAGTTTTGCTCGGAATCCAACTGTGCATTTTAGGTGTCTGGCTTCCAGTGTGAGAATGTCCATAGAGAAACCAGATCCCTCCAGTTTTATTGCTGTACCGGTAGTGACCACTTGGAACTGACAGTGTTTACGTAGGCTTATTTTCCATACTCACTTCTACCTTCCCACATGTGATGAATATGCATATATATGTATATGTTCATGTGTTTGGTTTAGAAATCTGTTTCATTTTTCCAGTATTTCATTTAACTCATTCTTTTTTTTCCCCTTTCTTTTTCTTTTTGATGTTAAATCATCTATTCTATTGCAGATGCTCTTCTCCATGTCTTGATCTTGACAACAGCAGGTGAACTTCTGCATAATTTCTTTCTTTAATACATTGCACTTCTCACCCACCCTATTTATACTTCCCTCTTACCTCACTTCAGGATGCTTTAGTGTTCTCATAGCGCACCTTAGCCAAGAGAAAAAAAAATCTAACCAGCAGTAATAGTTAGATATGACACTACTTTTCTCCTGTAGTAAGTGTCCACTTTCTCCCATTTGCTCTGTCACCTATAACAAAACAATTCTGGACACTTAATAATCCCACTACAAAAAGTCTTAACAAAGCTCCTTACACCATCCTAGTTTGTTTTTAACCCTTGATATATTTACCAATACCTTTTCTTTGTTGGTGGCGTGGTTCAATATTAATATTTAAAGCAGTAATTCCCGCCCCCCCGATAATTCAACACAAACCACTGTAATTATTCTATTACTAATTGGGCCTTTTATCTCACTTGTCTGTATAAAGAATATTGCAGAGCCACTCTCTAAGCCACATTTTCCAAAATGTGCCACCATATTTGAACTAGTAAAATAACAGCCCAGGCTTAGTATGTCTTATTTTTCATGCCACACATATTTTTTGTGTGACAGTCAGTCAGTGCTTGAACCACTGGCACAGAACACCTGAAGCTGAACCTTCCCAAAGCTTATCTTCCCTTGGCAAACTGAGTGTTAATTGGTACAGTACCTCTTCACTTCTGGCCTAACCCTGGAAAGGTGAAAAGCACCTTAAATATTAAGGTCTGCAAAATTACAAAGTGGCTAATTAAATCCCCAAATTACAAACCCATATTTTTAGGCCATGTCACTGAATTTCTCAGCTGCTGATTAATGCAGTGAAGAGAATGTTATCAGAGGTTAATATTGTAGTGGTTTCCTGTGTTAGGATCATGTTTTTTGTCCTCCTGGAATGTGAATTTTGCCTTGTTTCTGGATGGCATAGTTGCAGCCTGCTGGAAAGCACTCTGAGGTAGTTGAATGACTTTGCTGTTGACTTCAGTGGGAGCTGGATCAAGGCCTTTTTTCTGAGTTTCAGCCTCTCTCCGGTTTCCTTCTCCCGCTGAACACTTTCCAATGGCTGAAGCACCCTGATTGTTTGTTTCTGCTTCTCACACTGCGACTAACACTGAATGCTGCTATCTCCTTGTTTCCCAGTTTCTTTTATAAATTGAGATAATGTGTGCTGAAAAGTTTTTGACTGTGTCTACACTGGGTGTGCTCTGGTTGGAGCTGTGTTCCCTGCTACCCGCCGAGCGCATGTGTGCCTGCCCAGCTGCTGGGGAAGAGCAACCGTACCCGAGTCCGACGTATGGAAGTGGTGGTGGAGACTTTGCCTCTTTTGGTTCCATGTGTTCCAAGAACTGTTGCCTGTCCTAGAAAGTCCCCTCGCCTGCTGGGTTTGCATGGCTCTCCCAATGACTCTGCAAAATGAGTGCCCCCACGCTTGCGGTCGCGGCCGCCTGAAACTGTGCCCCTGCAAAGCTCTTGACACAACAGGGACTCCTCACAAAGCACGCACCAGGCGGCTTCCTTCACCCCCTCCAGCACTGACACATCCAGTTTCCAGGGTCTTTGTTCATCCTGCTGTTTTCTTTCACATGAGGATACATTCAGAATAAACCCAAGTCAATTCTATATGAATAAAATTAGCAAAGGTAGTAACTCAGGCTCAGATCGAAAATACAAATATTTTATGAAAATACACCCCAACTTTTTGCCCCTTGTATCCAGTGCATATATTTTGTCTGTGTTTTGATCAAGTAGAAACCCCGAGAGCTCTTTGCTGTGCTCTCTGTAGAAGGCGTGGAAGCAGCCTGAAGGATTGAGGGGCTTTTTGTGTGTGTACTCAACCACGAGGCCACTACAGCCAGTGTTATTTGATACATCTTTCATATGGCAAGCTTGTAGTTCTTAATTGCTCTAATACTGAAGAGAATGGAATGGCCTCTCTAATTTATGAGTAAGAGTGCTAAATTGAGAAAGAATGGATGATGCTTGAGCTGACTGCTGTATGTTTAACAGAAGCATGTATAGACTCCCTTGCAGTCTGTAACTGATTCCTATAAAATAATTGGTTTTATACTTTATTTTTTCTTTAGAAAAATAATCGTGATTTCCCCTTCATTCTCTTTAAAAGAAAGAAGGCAATGATTTCCCCAAACCTGATTTGTTTCACCAATTTGGCTGTTATATTTTACTACCACCTCGCCAAAGCTCAGGAAATCTCAGTATTGATCCAATTTGCAAGACTGCCAAGGTCACATGTTTGTGTCGTGCTTCACTTCTAACAGAACCTTTAAATCTGGAAATGAAGCTTACTCAAAGGCTGTCTTAGTACTGAGAAAGATGCAGCTTTAACCTGCAATCTGCTTTGACTTTGAATCATCACTTAATTTAAATTTAAGTTAAAGTTCCTTTAATCCCTTTTATTAGTCGGGTTTTTCTTTCTTTTTTTTCTCCTCTTGAACTCTTCTTTGCTATTTGTGTTTCTCTTTAATGACCCCTCTCCCCTTCATTCTCTGTACATAGATGGCTTAAAGTGCTGTAGTAGTGCTCCATGCACTTGGAACGTGGAGTAAGTTCCAGGTTTGCTGCTTAGCTTCAGGGAGTACATGGGATGTTAGGGTTATTCGTATGCTGGTGTTATGCACTATTTTCTTTTTGGCCGTGGGAATTTAGCATGATAAGGTATCACTTCCCAGAGTGGTGGCTTCATCTGGCATTTATCCCTGCTAGTGTTGTTTGTTGAGTACAATCTCTTCCTATCTCAGTCTTGTCACTTAACAACACTTGGTAACAGAGGTAGAAGAGGAAAAATAATGTGTGTGTGCGTGGGCAACAGAATAATTAGTTTGAATTTTACATTTACTTTATATTAGTCATACAAATTTTTCGCTTTCCTAAATGCACATTTCAGAAAGCATGCTTTATGTCATGATTAGTTTTGTATGAATTATTTGTGTATCGATAGACACACTCCTTCAAAAGGGAAAAGCTTTTCCACTCCTAGAACGGCAATGGCACCATCCAGATGCCCAATTATGTAGCAAATAGGCAGAAAAAGAGGCTGCTGTGATCCAGAAAATGCTTTCTTATTAATTAGTTGCTTCACTCTCTTGCATAGCCAAAATTATGTGAAATGTGCTGATTAAAAAAAAAAAAAGGATGAAAAGAAATTGGATTAAATAAATGGATGAAAAAATGAATGTAGCAAAAAGGTGGGAAATGAACAGGGTGGTATGGTGGAAAAGGATGTATTTTTACATCCTTTTTTTTGCAGACTCTGTGTCTGCAAACCCTGTGTCATGTCCTTCTGGGATTATGGCACAGGTCTAGAGCTCAGAAATTTTCCCCTTCAGTTTCTTTCCTTTGCACTATATTCATGCTAGTTCTCCAAAATCTGTTTTCCAGCAGTTCCATAGTATTCCATAGCTGGGTTTGGGAGCTGGCTCTTCCAGTTATTGTGATAATTGTCACTAATCTTTCTGTGCTGTCTGAATAACTACCTTAGATCCTCTTTATGATGGGAACAGCTGTTTTTACAGTGAACAATAATATCCTGCTGGTTTTATCCTAGGACTGTTACCTTTGTGTTGACCTCCCAATGAGACTTACCTTTGCCTGTTTTTGCACTCCTTGGAGCCATGGTTAGTTCCAGTGGGAGATGACTGAAGTGAGACAGACTTTGTGATAGATTTACTGACCCACCAGACACGTTCAGTAAACTCAAACTGAAAGAAGGAGCCGCAACCATACTAAAAAAAGAACCCAGAAGGCTCAGAAGGGAGATTACTTGGTTTGACTCCTCACCTTTGGTGTGTCTGTGTTCTTCTGTCCCTGAAGAGCGGGTTTGGCTTGCTGAGGCATGTAGGGAGATAACCGAAGGAGAACATGGGACAGCTGCTGACCCAGTACTAATATTTTAGTGACGCACAGCAAAAGAAGGCAATCCTATTGTTAAAGCATACATTCCTGAGTATTATGTCAGTAATGAAAATAACTGAATCCTAAATATTGTGTTCATGACAGCTTGCACAATGAAAACTGTGAATGCTGCTTTACTTCAGTCAGAGCTCTCATTAGCTTCTGGTAGTTGTGGGGAGTGTTTGTGTTGCTCTTAGCAGTAGCTTTAAAATGAGAAACTCTTCCTCCAGCAGTGTCACTGGCTGCCTCAAACACACCCATTGTACTGGAGACTTGGGCACTGTTCTCTGAGACGTCACACAGAACCACTTTGATAACACTACTTCATGCACTTCAGGGGCAATTGCAGTGCGAGCCAAGAGCATTAGTGCAACAACTGAGCATTTAGTGTCTCTTAAGCTCTTCTTTCGTCTGTGCTCTAACATGTACAAAGAATGTATTTTGTGAAGGAAGCTCCCATTTTTCTCAACAAATCCCCAGACAATCGAAGCTGTAAAATGTTTTCATTTTCTTTTTTTCCCCCCTGTTAAAATCACAGAAACACCAACCTCTAAGGAATGAGCTAATGGTTGTACTACCCAGAGTTTTATCCTAAGCAAAGCCTAGAGGTATCTGAATGGCAGTAGACTAGGAGCCTGCATGTGTGAGACAGATTGGCATCCGTGGTGCATGGTGTGCTTCCGACTGGCGCTTGTGGCTCCTTCCCATCGTCCATCTCTGACCTGCACGGTGTGTCGAGTGTTGTGTTTTTACAGCATGTGGAATTCTTGTAGCTGTGTGGACAATGAATGGATGCAATGTTTGTTGCACAGAATGGTCAAGGGGGCAGTGGAAAAATCCCTGTATTTGTTACTCCTGTTATAAGGGCTTTTCTCTATTGCAGGTCCTTCAGTAGCATTTCTGCGACTCCCCATTGTGCTGGTTCTATTTTAGTGGCTAGAAGTAGGCCTGACACCGTTCTGTCTCATCTATTCTTATTTTCACTTCCAGCAACCTGACATTCCCATCCCACATCAGGCATGATCCTGGGATAAACCAGTAAAAAAAAAAATTGGAAGTAGTTCTACACCTTTCCCAAGAGTGTCCCCAATCTGTCAAAATCTACCTGTTGGTTATATGTGGAACTACAAAAAATTCAGCACAAGAGAAATTCCAAACAAAATGAAATGTTTTTCTCCCTTTTAAAGAAAAAGAAATCAATAATTTACCTTGTGCTGGAAGCAGGCTCTCTGTAGCTGGCTTTCTGCATCTCTTAAGTTTTACAGTGGCACATTGTGTTACTGTGCAAGGTAACACAGAAAACCCCAAATCCATAAGTAAAACTCTTACATAGTGACTCTAGCTCTTCTCATCTGACCAAACCCTCAAATTTTTCTTCAAACCATAGTGACATGCTGGGGTTTTTTATATTTCCACTGATGGAGTATGAATTGTATTCATGTATTCCAGAATGAAATTTGATTTTTTTTAATATCCAAACCTATTTTTCTAAGAAATTACATTTTATCAAATAACAAGAAAATTATATTGAGAATCTAAAAAAAACCCTGAGCTATCCAATTAGAATTGGCTTTATATTTTTGAGTCATAAATAATTTTCTTCAATAAGATGTATTCGCTTGTGAAATATTTAAAGAGTGCCGACTTTAAATACAGCTGCTTGCAGGTACAGAGTAGTGATATTTTCACTTTGGAATAGGTACATGTGTTCACATTTAGTAGTGTCTGCTGGTATTTTGCCGACAGCAGCACTGTGAAATCAGACTTTCTGTGAAGAACTCTTAGGTAGCAGTTGCCAGTTTAACTAATAATGAACTCAGCATGATTTGGTGCTTCACATGGGAGAAAGGCTTTTTCTCATTGTACCTCTTGAGCAAGAGCTCTATTTACATACGTCGTTTGGCACGTATGTGGAACGTAACCGAGGGATCTCACTGTGTGCCCTGATTTTGCAGCTTCCTGGTGAGTTTCATGGTGGATGCTCGCGGCGGCGCCATGCGGGGCTGCCGGCACAACGGGCTGCGCATCATCATCCCGCCGCGCAAGTGCACGGCGCCCACGCGCGTGACGTGCCGCCTGGTGAAGCGCCACAGGCTGGCCACCATGCCGCCCATGGTGGAGGGAGAAGGGCTGGCCAGCCGCCTCATCGAAGTGGGACCCTCTGGGGCTCAGTTCCTTGGGTAAGGGGGGCCGCGTGGCCCGAAGGGAAACCTTCAGCCTGTTTCTGTGTTTGCGTTGCACTGAAATGGTTCCTTTGGCAAACTTGACATGAGAAAGATTCTCTGTAGTGTGTGGTAACAAACAGGGCAGTTGTGGGAAATACAGAGCAGCTGTCAGTGAACGATTCGCAAAGCTTTTACACCTTTTTGTTCAAAATGGGTATTTGAACCACCAGCGCTATGGTTAATGTGCTTCCTTGGATATAATTATTGCTCAGTGTCGTGATGTTACAGTGGGAAAAGACTTTTGCAGCCAGGAAATGCAGTTCATACTATATTTTAAAAATTAATAGCACTGCAGTGATCTAAACCCCAAATGTGAATCCTGCTACATACACAACACAAGGTACAGGAGCGTATTTTAGAGTCTTGTATTGTGGTATTGGTAATTTGGACTATCAGGGAAGCACAGTGCCATTGATTTTTCTGGGGTTCAAATTGCTAAATTAAGCAGTAGGACAACTCTGGAATTTTTTGGCCATTTCTTTCTTCCTATGATGCAAAGCCCATAGAAAGATCAGATTTGTTTCTGCTGCTGAGCTCATTTTAGCAATTTTCAGCTGAAAGCAGCAGTTATCTGCACTTTTGAAAATTTCTTTTACCAACTATTCTTGTTATCAACTGTGACATCCAAAAGGGGATGATTGAAGGAACCCCTTCTAATGCAGTAAATCATTCAGAAACTGTAGAAAAAGTAACTGTAAACAGCAATAGTTTAAATCCATTTGGAAACAACTCAGTTGCTTTAAAATCCTGTTTTAACAGGCAGTCATCAGAGCCACCATCTTTGTTAGTGCTACCACTTATTCTTTTCACATCTTGGTCACTTCTAAAAAGAAGGAGAAAGAAATCTAAAGAGCAGAAGAAATACTGTGCTGTCCCATTCAGTCTTCCCATTATCTTTGTCACACACAAATGGATTTTAAGTATGTCTCCCATTCTTTTTTAATGGTTTTGCTATCTGATGAGAGTGTCTCCCCTGCAAGACAAGCATATAGTGTAGTTTACTCATTCTCAGATCTTTGTGCCCTTCCTGCAAGCATTTTCCAAGGTATTGTGCTGGCAGTGAGATCCGAAAATCACTGTACTGTTTGCAGAGGTGCAGTCTAATGTCCAGATTCAGCTCCTGTTGACTACCCGGCCAAAACCCCCATAAGAAAGAAAAGATCCTAAATTAACAAAACTAATTTTCTGATTTGGGTCACCAAATTGCCATGGCTAGGACGGAACCTTATTCAGTGTACAGCCTAATTCCACTCTGTGGACCAGACAGTGGCACTGGCGTTCTGGCACAAAAAATACATAAAGTTTATTTATGTTCTTTCTTTCACTGCTGCTTTGGATGTACTCAGTAAACTTCATCTGCCTACGGCTCCTCCCCCACTTAATGAGGGAGAAAGCTTGGTCAGCCGAATCCTTCAGCTGGGGCCTCCTGGGACCAAATTCCTTGGGTAGGAGAGACTTGAAACAAATTGATGGATGCTGACCTCCCCATTCTTCTCCTCCTTCTGCAATATGATTTTTTTATGTCATTATGCCCATGATACTGTCCCTTTCTATCATTTGAAATTTTGTACACTTAACCCTTAGTGGACCATTTTTCAACCTTTGTGGTTTGTGGTTTTGTTTTGGTGGTATGTTTGTATCTTTTTCTCCAAGTACTGTGGCCTTCATTTTTGTTTTGGCATGAAATCTTCCTAGTTCTGTGCTTGATGTCTGTAGCAAAGCAACCTGGATTGGGACCACAAAAAAAAAGAATCTACTGTAAATTTTAAACTCGTTTTTTTGTATCAAGGACCGATCAATCAATAAGTTATATGTTGGATACCACCAGTGTGATAGAACACATGGCAATTACTACGTACATAGTGACCCGTGTGAGTCCTCTAATTAGAGAAGTGTATCTACAAATACCTTTATATCTTCTCTCTTATTTCTAAGAGTATGTATGTATATGTATATCTCAATACAGATATATTATATGTACACATATGTGTTAGATATGTGTGTGTATATATATATGGGCACGTACGCTGATGCAGATGTTGACTTGCAAGGCAACAAGGCAAATTCTTATCTCTTATACTGTAATAGAAACCCAGACAATCTCCTCAGACTTCGTGTATTTCTCCCAGGGTGTAAATCAGGAATAAATTCATTGGAATATATAGAATTACAAAGAAGCTAAATTGGCACAGGACACAATTGCCTTCAGATTGCAATGAAATTATTCTGATTTGCACTAGTATAAGTGAGATCAGAATTTGTCCCACTATTTGTATACATTACAGTAGATTCTCTTTGAAATGAAGTTGCACAGGTTAACCCAGACAGTAGTGACCACTAAAACGAGCATGAGTTTTTGATGGATTTGCAAAAGCAATCACCAAATTTCCGGATAAGCACTATAATCTTACCAAATCTCATTCACACTGTGGAAAGAGGTGAATGCACTTTTTCATCTGTCCTTCAGCACTTACTGGGTCCCTGTAAAAATCTAGTCTGTGTTAGTGGCCTACTAGTTTAGGATTACGCCAAAGTATTCCAGCCAAATAGGTAGAATTCCAGGTCACTTTGTGGCAGACTGAATAGAGTTGCTGTTAATCCTGTTTCTTCCTCTCTCCTGTGTGCATTTAATGCGCTGTGTTGCTGTGCCAGGCCCGTGATTGTGGAGATTCCCCACTTTGCTGCACTGCGTGGCAAGGAGAGAGAGCTGGTGATCCTGCGCAGCGAGAACGGGGACAGCTGGAAGGAGCATTTCTGTGACTACACTGAGGATGAACTGAACGAAATCCTGAATGGGATGGATGAAGGTATCCAGTGCCACTTGGTTTCTTACCCTGCTCCTGTGTTACTTCTGTACCTGGGGGTAGCAGCTTTTACCATGGCACTCAGTTCCCTTGCATGGGCTGCTGAAGCAGTGGGACAGGATGTCTCCTTTCGTGAAGCTGAGAATAGACTCCAGACCTGTGTTTTCTCCTGTTCCTCCTTGTAGTGTTAAACGAAAAGCTTCCATAGCAAACATCTTTCCAAAACAAGGCAATTACCATACTGATCCTTTCGGAGCAGCTCCATGTGTGGGAGGAATGTCAGTCATGGGTACTCTTGCTTTCTGAGAGAACAGAATGGCCTCGGGCTGTCTGGGAGCTGCAGAAGTTGTTATTAATTTGGTTGGGTTTTTTTTTCAAAAAACCTCACAAATCCTAAAGTAAACAAGCCAACTCACAGCATTAAAGCTGAACTCATATTTTGATACTGCTTCAAAGTTTTGTTTTGTTGATGCTAGTTCAGGACATTGTAAATATAGGAGGTAGAAAGGCAGAAGGGGCTGGAACCAATTCCTTTGCTTGTTTGGCTGCTGATTTTGGAGGTGTTGTCAATGTGTTCTGTTTGCTGCCTTAAGCTCCCTTCAGTTTGTGGCTCTGTCTGTCTCTTCTTTCTTGATTGCTCTGTTTTAGCTGAACACAGGAGTGTGTTTCTTTTTCCCATTACTTCTAGACAAAATCCTCTATGTAAGTTGCACCAAACTGTGAAAAGCTTGAGTGCATTTTGAAGGTTGTTGTACTGTTTCTACAAAACTCTCTGGTCTTCTGACCATCCCCTCTTTTACACTCAGTACTTGACACTCCGGAGGAGCTTGAGAAGAAGCGGATTTGCCGCATCATCACGCGGGATTTCCCTCAGTACTTCGCGGTGGTGTCCCGGATCAAACAGGACAGCAACCTCATCGGGCCCGAGGGAGGGGTGCTGAGCAGCACTGTGGTCCCACAGGTGCAGGCGGTCTTCCCAGAAGGGGCTCTCACCAAGCGAATTCGTGTTGGCCTCCAGGTACAGTGAAGCATTCACAAAGTTTAACTTGGTTTTATTTTTGGTGAAAAATCACCTTCTTTGAATGGAGACCCATTCAGCTTATCATGCTCTATGTTGTCTACAGTGCTTCTAGTAAACATAATAAAAGAAAAAAAAAAAATTCAAAAGTCAAAGCAAGTGGTAAAGGTTTGGGTTTTCCAGTTAGTTCAGAGTCTTGTCTATTAACTGTCTGTATAATTTTGGGAAGCAATTTTGGTGATGATGCTGCTATTAGTGTAGATCATGGAATTTCCTAAATAGTTCGTATGAAAGACATCAGAGAAGTACAAAGTGATGCAATAATTAAATGTGCTGCTATTATTAAATGTACAGATTTTCAGTATGAAGGAACCAGCGTAACAATTCACTCCTCAGAGACAGGGAAGTCTTTCCCCTGTCTCCATCCTGTCTTCCTGCTGCATGCATCCGTAATTTACCTTGTCCAGGAGACTGTGTTTGTTGAAATGTCCTGGGATTAGCTGAATAGCACAGTAACACAGGCAGAGTTTGTTCTCAGGGGAAAAAAATGGCCAGGTTATCATTTGCTACTCGTTAAGTGAATTTAAATTAATATTGTAAAAATCTGATAAGCAACAAGAAAGGGGATAGGAAGAGGAGGCAGGCATGGAAAAGTTAAAAAAGTGAGGTCTCCCTTTCTCACTGGCAGTCAGTTCTTCTGTCTGCAGATCTTCCTGGGAAATTGTGCCATTTGAAAAGTTGAGGGGTTTGTGGGCAATATACAGACCCAGTTCTTTACACATCATTAGACTGTTTTCAATAACTACTCTGTTACTTTCTGCTGCTTTGGAAAGGCTCAACCTATGCACACTGAACTTACAAAGAAGATTTTGGGCAACAAGGCTACCTTCAGCCCCATAGTCACGCTGGAGCCCAGGAGAAGGAAATTCCATAAGCCCATCACGATGACGATTCCCGTGCCCAAGGCCTCCAGCGATGGGCTCATGAATGGCTATGGAGGCGACACGCCCACCCTAAGGTTGCTATGCAGCATAACAGGTAGGCTGCCAGTCCTGGAGCTCTCCACGTGCATCCTGAAACTGTCAGTCCCCAGGGGCTGGGAGTGCTGAACTGATTACACCCAGGGGAAGCTGGGTGGAAACCCGACTGGGGCGAGAAGCTGTGAAAATCAACTACTTTCCAAACAATTCCTTTGTACCAGAAATAACATTTGTTGTTTGCACTAACAAGAGATGTGTAATATCATCACAGACTTCGGGTTTGGTGGTTTTTTTGCATTTTCCTTACACTTGGTTTCTTGGGAACCAACACACCTCTGCCTGGCAGACTAAGTGTAGTACAGACTTAATGTTGCAGGATGCTCGGGAGGAAAATACTGGAGTTAAACACTTTACTTGCCATGACTCCAAAGTGTTTAGCATCTCCTTCAGTCTCTCTTAAGAGCCAGAAATGAGCTGCAAGCATTTAATTTAATTAATTAATTTAATCCTGTGCTACAGGGCTCATTACTTAAAAATTATTTGAGGACTTGGTCTTTTCAGGGTAAGCCCATCCAGTCCTACTAGCATTCGTGGAATAATGTGGACCCAAGGAGAGCGCATATCTGGGGTTATTACTGGTTGCACGGCAATTAAAAACTGTAAAATATTTCTTAGAAGCCAAAAGTTGCAGACTTGCTTGATTTTGATTTTATTTTTAAACCTCTATCATTTCAGGAGGAACCACCCCTGCCCAATGGGAAGACATCACCGGTACAACACCACTGACATTTGTTAATGAATGTGTTTCCTTCACGACAAATGTTTCTGCCAGGTACCTACACAACCAAACAAGACTTTTACAGGGATACTCTTAAATGCATGGCTTTGTTCCACAAATATTTCTATTAAACTATTTTATAGTTTGGAGAGTAGAAGGAACAGAGATATTGATTATTATGCAAATTTCCATGGAAACAGAAATCCCTTATTTAGGTACCTCATTATACATCTTGTAAGAGATACTACTTCCAGAATATCCAAAACTGAGAAGTCAGGCAGAAGGGACCTGTAGGTGTACAAAACTGGGGTCTAGGAGCGTCTCTCCCATACATCTGTTCTTGTGATGAGATTTAACTGCTGTCTTACTGAAAAGAGATTTTCATTTAAGAAAAGAATAATATATAGGTAGGTATGTCTGTATTTTAGTTTGTATCCTGTCCATGATGTGTATCACAGAAATGCCCAAAAATCTCCTCCTCTATAACAGGAGGTGCAATTCATGACCTGGAAAGTACTCCATCTGGGCTGTGTCGCCCAGCAAACAGTTAAAAGAATCGTGGATAACTTGCCCATGAAATTCAGTGCAAACATTCAGTGTCTGGGGCAGTTATTACTGTTAGATTAGGTTTGTTATTTATTGAAATACTGTGTTCAGTGTTAAAATGAGATCAGCTTTTGCAGTCCAACCTCTAGTTTAACATTAGGTGAAATAAATTGGGTTTTTTTCCTTTCTCAGTTGAGAACGGGCTGTTTTCCCATCAAGCTGGCTGCTTTGCTGATGCGCGTTTGTTTGGTGTAAGTGCACATTGCTCTGCAGCAGCAGCGACCACCAGAGGGGGATCTCACAGTGCCTTCAGCCCAGTGCTGCTGCTGCAGAGGTCTGTGCAAAGGCAGGAATTAAAGGCTAGTTTAAGAACCTCGTGTGGAAACAAGATGCAGAGTTTGAGAAGTCCAAGGCCCTAGGACTGTGAAGTCCCTGGCACAGCTACACGTGATAGATAGTCAGAATGAGGGTGGCACATCGTGGTCCTGCAATCCGTATTTGTAGTGGATCTTTCCTAATCCTGATGATGATTACATGAAAATGGATTACTGTTGTTAATGTTCTGTGATACAGGCAGGGTCTCATGTAGAGATTTTAATGGGTTCTGCCTCTTCTTTTTAATCTAAATCAGTGTTCAACTATCTGCTTTACCCCAAACATGTTTTGAAATGCTGCTGAAGTTAAAAAATGGGGTTTTCCATCTAATTTCTGACTCTTTGCTACTCACAGTGATTTTTTTATATCTAGTTATGTCATTAATAATGGACAACAATTTTACCATTCATAAAATTAATTCTGTCCAAAATGAGCTTGGGAAACAGATGTATTTGTCATGTTATTACACTGCAGACTTGGAGGCACAGCGTTTGTTTTCCATTTCCTGAGCTGCAGCTTTTAAAAGATTTAATATCTGTTGGGGCTCTTGAGCCCCTGGTGTTTGACAGCAAATCACTGAGGCATCTGGTGGTTTCTCAGAGGATGTGGCCTCTCCAGTTGGAGTCCAGCACAGCCTGATTCTCCCACGCAGGGAAAGGCAAGGATCAGTGTGCAGAGCCTTTCTGTAGCACACACGCTTTCCCTCCTGCCAATGTCAGCAGCCTGGGCTTTTGAGCAGTGCGTGTGTGAGGCATTCTAAGGATCAGCACAGCACGGAATTTGCTGTTACTCAGCTGCAGACGAGTGAGTGCAGAGCAGTCACACTCCAAAGGTGTGCTTTGGGCCCATAATGCCATGGAATCCACGGTGAGGAATAACCCCCTACAGATCCGAGCGGCTTTGGAGCTGCCTCTGACCTCTCCTGACTTCCGCCTTCATCCACTGGCTGGGAAACTCGAGCTTTCCACCCACACAGTAAATTCTATTGAAAAGAAATGGCATCAGCTCCACAGAGGAGCTCAAGTGGTAGCTGGGAAAGAAGGCAGGACGTGTTACTCCTTGGAAAATGCTTGGTGACTAAATTCACGTAGGAATAATTTCTGATTTTGCATGCAGCTTTGCACAGCAGACAAAGTCATTTATGTTTACCTAAAGACCCCAGGTTTTGCTGTTTCATGTAAGCAATTGACTGCTGTTTCCTTTAAGTTGGATGGGAGACAAAAACCAAGAGTGACAATTCTTTTTGTACTCTATTCTGACTTGTTATCTCCAATTGCCGTGGTTACCAGCTAATGCTGCCAGGATGGGGAAACATAGCATTTTCTTTCTTAAATCCTTCTCTGCTGATGGCACAACTCTTCATTCTCTTGTACAGATTTTGGTTGATAGACTGTCGTCAGACACAAGAATCTGTTACTTTTGCTTCCCAAGTGTACAGAGAAATTATCTGTGTCCCCTACATGGCCAAATTTGTGGTGTTTGCCAAATCTCATGATCCCATTGAAGCACGGTTAAGATGTTTCTGCATGACAGATGACAAGGTGGATAAAACCCTAGAACAACAAGAAAACTTTGCTGAAGTTGCCAGAAGCAGGGACGTAGAGGTACTGTACAAGACTTCTTAACTTTTCTTCATTTTCTAGTGTCTGCTTTTAAACTGATATTTTCTGCCTTCTATCTGCCACAAGGATTGAAAAGTAATCTGCCAACAAGTACTGTCACAATGCAGTATCAGCAACCACGATAAGATGGAAACCTGGACTTTTGTCAGGTGTAAGGAAAAAGTAGTGAGGAAACCCTGTTCCCAGAGGGCAACTGCCAGACTCAGTCCACAGGGCTCAAGGGAGAAGGTTGGAGGCAAAAACGATGGCTAAATCCCAACTTTCAGTGACCCCATAAAGGCACATCACTAAGCAGAGAGGCAGCTGGCAGTGGTCACCGTTTGTCAGCACATTCACATACCAACAAGTTAAAGTAGCAGCTTTGATTAATATTCTGCTTTACAAAAATAAAATTACATTAAATCTGTTGCTGAGCAGGCAAAAGCTTTTCCTATGTGGAATCCAGCAAACTGCCTGCTAAATGCAGTTTTTCTGGCTCTGTCAGCTTCCTCGGAAGGGATGACAAATCGAAGGCGCTTTAACTTACATGGCACATTCTGCTTAGTTCAGTCTCTTTTCCATGAGAATCCCACCTTTAAAAGAATTGTCCTTGCTGTTCCTGAAGCTCTGACAGGCATGTCTTGTGCAGAGCAGCAAGGTAAAATATGGGCTTATCAAACTGAATGACAAGGCCGAATTTCTGCAAAGTAAGGATGAGCCATGGATGGATTGGCACTTTGAATGGAACATCTCCCAAAGTGCTGATCTGATACTCAAACATGGGGGGCCATAACAACAGCAATCTGAAGATAGAAGTGGTGCCATTGTAGAGAGATTTCAGGGAGGTATTTACCTAAGGCCTGCCTTTCAAAAGCTCTTAGCTGAAATAAATGGGATCCGTAGGTACACACTCTGAATTCTGGTGGCTGAGGAAAATGTTTCTTTGACTGTGGTGATGAGGCCACGTTAGCAAAGCGTGCTAAAACTGGAGTCAATCAAATATGCAAATTAAAATCTAGATTTAAAAGTTTGCCCAGATTTATGACACTGAGTCACGTTTTGTCATTTGAAGCACTGCACTGTTGTTACTAAATTAACAATCTGTTCTCTTTGGAATTTAATAATCTGAAATGTTTCCACACATTTTAGGTACCTAACAAATCTTGTAAACGGTGACAAGTCCTAACAATTCCCGAAATTGATTGTAACTATTGTAGAATTATCCTTAAGAAGAAATCCTCATCACCTCACAAGGATTGATGGGTCTGCTTTTTCCTTTCCAACAGGTATTAGAAGGAAAACCCATCTACGTTGACTGCTTTGGCAATTTGGTGCCACTTACGAAGAGTGGGCAGCACCACATATTCAGTTTCTTTGCCTTCAAGGAAAATAGACTTCCTCTGTTTGTTAAGGTAATGTTGATAGCTCCTTTTTGGATATTTCAAGTTACCACTTCACCATATTTTTTTGTGAACAAAAGAAAACCAAACTAGTTAATTTATATAAATTCCAAACTGTAACCTAATTTTATCCCTGTACTATTCCATTTAAAAAACTTTTTTATGAGTAGGAAAATTTGTAAAATAGAAGCCAAAGTAAAAACCCTTCATTCCTCCAAAATTAAGTCATGCTTTAGCCCATCGCGGTCAGAAGGGCTGCTGTCACCGAGCCACCATCACCACCTCTTCTGAGAGGGAGATTAGAGAGCACTGGAAACCTCTTCCCACCAACTTTTCCTTCTACCTGGACATTCTGACTACAATGGAGGAAACTATTACTGTTATATAAATAACAATCTTAGAGAAATGACTTATGAATGGAAGCTTCCAGTAAGTGGAGAAAATCAACCCACTCTGTCATTGTGTTATATTTGCTGTGTGCTGCTAGACAAATTTTAAACTTTCTCCCTCCTTTCCAGCAATATTCTGTAAGCTTGTTTTAATTTCCAGCTTTATCTGTGCCGCTGCCTTCCTTTGGCTTTGCATATTTCCCCCCTGCTGAATTTTCCACCATCTATTGAATACACAAATACGTCCGTACGTAAATTTACAAACAGCCAGGGAAAAAAGTGAAAACACGTTGGCTTTGCCTACATGGACATTTTCTCCCCCTCTGGTCCCTCCTGCTGAAATTGATGGAGAGGCACAAGTAGCTCATACAACAAACCAGCAGATTAACTGTGTGTGTTTTTGCTGTCCCAGGTCCGAGATAGCACTCAAGAGCCCTGTGGACGATTATCATTCATGAAGGAGCCAAAATCTACCAGAGGCCTCGTTCATCAAGCCATATGTAATTTAAACATCACTTTACCCATTTACACAAAGGTACTGTGAAATTATACCCAGCTGTAGGCTTCAGCATTATCTTACAAACAAGAAATGAGGAGGAGGGCAAAATGGGGTTAAAGCTTTGTGGGCAGGGATTTGAAAGAGAAAAAAGTTCCACCCAAGGGCTTTCGGTGTCCTGGGTTTGGTACTGCTAATGCCAGTGTATTTCCTGTGGAGTCAGAAAAGATGAGTGGGAGTGCTCTCAGATACGAAACACTTGTCTCCTTAGAAAGTGTCAGTTTCTGTTTATTCTCTGAAAACACAGGGGTTTTTCTGTCCTGGTCAGATTAGAAGCTGCGTGCCTTTTAGGGATGTATTTGCCCAAAATGGTCAGCATTTTTAGAATATAACAAATCTTCATTATAGCATTTCAGTATCATTTTAAAACAGTGCATCTCAACATATTTTAACTTCAAAGGGTAATAGTTCCTGAGTATTTTAAGTGTTTGTATATGCTAATTTATGGGTGAAAAAGCAGGTATATATGTAAAGTTTTGGTACGAATAGGGATTGCTAGATGTCTGACTTGTCTGTTTGTATTTTGCTTGGTTCTGTAGCCTTTTGTGTTTAAATTGACAGTTCAGTTTTGCTGCTTTTTGACATAAGAAATCAACTGCAGAAACCTGCTGCATTTTCTTCTTTTCTGTTAAATGTTGTCAGAAGTTCCTTTTTCCTACTCTCTTCTAAAAAAAAATTGCCTTTTGCCTGCTCTGTTTCCCCCTTCTCTTTTTGCATGGCACTTTGGGACCAAAAGGAATCAGATTCAGATCCAGAACCAGAAGAGGTAATGTTGCTAAATCAGCGTGTTCTTGCCTACACACTCTGCTCAAACACCCCTGACAGACACAACTCTGATTGATCCTTAGCTCAGTGCCACAAACGCAGTGAAGAGGGCCTTGCACAGACTCACTTTGGAATGGACAGAGTTGAACTTCCCCCACGTTAAAATTACCAATCTTCTCCATTTATGACATCCAATGGACTGGATGTTGCAGGTTTCTGAGCTGGACGACTGACATCCAGTACAGAATCAGTGCTAACCCAGAAGTCACAAGTAAAAGGTTTAGAATGTTCATCTTTAGCATAAACTAAATTGCATCAGCTCCCCCCTGAGCTCCCAGCCCTGTGGTGGCACTCAGAGATGCTGCTTGAGCTCTGACCCCTACACGAATGAGCAATGTTGGAAAAGCATCCCCACATTTGATGATGTTCAGCTGTTGGAAACCCCGTGAGAACAGGCAGCTCCCCAAAGAGGATGCACATCTTTTTCATGCACTGCACAACAGATTCAGCAGCTCTGTGGTGTGAGGTGCAGTTTCCTACTATCATTACAAAAATATTTACCACTCCTGTGGTACATATGGCTTCTATTTTTGTATAGGAAACTAAAGCACAGAAAGACAAGCTCATTGATGGCTATAAGCATTTTCAACTACTTTTTGTTGACTTCATTGATTTTTATGTTAATAGTATTAACTAGTATGCTGACAAGTCTGGACTGATGTGGAAGAACTGAGAGTGAGGGAAGCTAGAACATCCTGGGCGTGCAGGGTTACCATGTGGGGAATCTGTGCATCAGAGGAATTCAGGCTGTTACGGATCTGTTACACACTGCTGAGTGTGAGATTTAATGATGTGAGCCTAAAGGAGTGCCAGGCGTGTACAAACATGCACGTGTGGCCAGGGATTTCCTCCTGTTCATTGTCTGTTCCTGGAAAGGCAAGGATTTCCTAACACCTTGATTGGGAGAGTATATTGCATTTATCTTTATAAAGAGTAGTTGGAACTATTTAAACCTTTTCAGCACTCACGAAAACCTTGGGGGCTTTACCATACACAGAGTCTTGTATCAGCAGCACTGCACAGCTGATTTGCGTTCTTCACAGTTGTCCTACCCCTACCACAAGTTTGTGTAGGAAATTAAAGGTTTAATGCTACTTCTAACTTTGCATATTTATCCATAGCCAAATCTAAACAACATGTGCTGGTGTGGACAAATGCTAGCAGAACCGAAATAAACTGAAATTACAAGGCAACCTCAAAAATTTGCTTCTTGAATTTTCATAGTCTGACACTGTGTTTTGTTTAATTCTTTTTTTGGCAGGGACTGTGTTTTCTTTTGAATAGGAGTAAAATTGTATGGCTTTTTTGATCTGTACCCAAATAACTGAAAAATCACAAAGGTGGCCTGTGAGGGCCATCACAGCTTCCATTTAAAGGTATCAATAGCTATTAGTGGCATCCAGCCCCAGGTCGTGCCTTGGGCAGTTCTGCCATCATTTGTGCACCTGCATTTCATCATCGCTGAGCACAGAGGCAGAAATGCAATCCATGCTCTCAGAATGAACGTGTCCAAGGAAGCACCAGGCACAAAATTTCCTGGTTGCCTTTCAGATGGGCCATATACCATCACATAACCATGTTGGAGTATTTTGCCTTAGACAGGAAGAAATAAATGAAAAGCAATGCAACAAAATACCCAGTAATGCAAAAGTTTAGGTCCTCCACACTTGCTAAGAGCATTTAAAGAAAATACACTGCAACATTTCGCATCTACTGTAGACCATAACTATAGCAAAGTAACAGTTTTTCTGGTATTAGAGACCTTAAATAAATTAAGCCATGCCTTTGCTGTTATTTTAAATACATTCGTGGTTCCATTTAAGTCCATGTGTCTCTGTACAACTAGCACTTCACTCGTGGCTCTGTGTAGCAATTATATTTGAACTTTTAAATCTCCTGCTTTTTTCTCTTGCAGGTTGATATGACTTCAGAAAAAAGTAAGATTTTCTTTTTTTCCTTGAAAATGTTATAATGCAGTTTGTATGAGAGATGGTTAAGAGTAAAGATAAGCATGAAAGAGAACTAAGTTTTAACTGCTATTGCTAATAACATCAATACTTACAAATGTAATAGAAAACAATTTAATACCTCAGCAGCTATCCAGTTAAATAATTTAACATGTGAATTAACAAGTAATACAGTTTAAAACCGTTCATCTAAGCATTTACTTTCCTTTGACATCCCTAGTGATCCCGCTATTGCTATTTTGCTTGTATGAATGCTCATCCCTCCATTTATTTTGTTTTCTCCGTTTGTTGACACACATTCTTGCCTCAGATTTGAGACAGATGACAGTATCACTTTTAATGAAAACCTAATGAGAACTCCAACCCATTTCATTAATCTCATGGAATACAACCATGCCAAAAAGTGATACTGTCCGAAGGAATCGGGCTGTTTAACCCTCCCTCCCTTGCCCCACCCTTTACTGTGGTGAAATATGGCTGTAAATGTGACCCGAAAGCCTGGCACGGCACCAACGCCCCCAGAGCACGCACGATCCGGCCGTGACCGTGAGGGACTGCGGGCGAGGGCTTTGCAAACGTCTCCTTTACAGGAGAGGCAGATCAAACTAATGTCTGCACACACTGGGGTGTCCCTAACGAGAGCTGCTCCCAAATGCAGCCATTGCTTGGATCTGTTCAGGAAAAGAATGACATCTGTGTTGTTTCCAGTTTGGAGTGCAATGTCTCGCCTTGTTGCAGTTAAAGTGCAATGTCTTGCATCGTCCTCCTGCCGCTTCCTCGCTGCCGAATCCCCAGGGCCCCAGAGAATCCCAGAGAGCATTCCTGCTCCAGCCACACACTGTCTGGGTAGCAATTCCCGTCTATTTCCCACTGGAGCTGCTTTGCTTCAGGCTGATTACCTCGGTTATTGGCCAGTGAAAGTCATACATTTGATATTTATGAAAGTACGTATTACAAATTTACAAAATTACTGGCTGGCATTTCAGTGTGCACCAGACAGTTCATTGTAAAGCAGCAGCACCAAAGGACCACATTTTCAGCACCAAAATACCCTGCAGCAATCTGGCTCTGATTAATGCACAGCACAAATATTTAGCATTTGTTACACGCAGGAGAACAGTGTAGCAAAATGGATCTTTTTCACAGATGAAGACAGCTAATTATGTGTTGCTTAGGTTCTCCTTATTTGCATTAGTGCTTTGACTTCAGCTGGAGTGCTGCAATGTGCAGTTCCATGCGACGTGGTGCCTTTAAAGGGAAAATGTCCATTAGTAATTCCTAAGCATTGTGTTCTCTTTGTAACTTGCTTCAGTTCTCCACTGTTTTGTTCTGTTCAATATCCATTTTCTGCCAGTCCTTGCTGAAAGGAAATATTACAGTTGTGGCATAATGGGAATTAGCTGCAGCCACCTTCCTATATATTGATTGCCAGATTAGACAATATTTCACCACAGTACGTTTTACAGTATTTTCATGTACCTTTAATTTATATGATTAATTTTTAGAGCTCTTGTTTTTAACCGAAGCTACATACCCAGCAGCATTTGCAACACCTTTGCTTTGCATGGAAATAACTTGCCTTACATGAATTGTACGTATGTGTCTAGTGTGACTGTCTGTGACTTTGGGTTGCCATACATTACATTTTTTAAAACTCTGAAATCACTTCTAAGTTGATTCACAGTTTTTTCTTATTATCTCTCCTTTTCTTCTCTGTCTTCTCTTTCCTCAGTCAGTTCATTAGTTGTCAATGAGGATGTTCCAAGGAAAGGACCATGCCTCTTAAAACAAAAGCCTGTTTGTTTCATTGTGTAGGTGTGAAATCCCCTTAGATGAAATGCCGGTTTGCAGCTGATTCAGATCTCTACGTATTTGATCATATTTTAGATTACTGCAGAATTACTTTTCGCTTTTTATTTTGGTCATTAAGAAAAACAAAACTGTTAACCCCATCTTATTCTGACAGTTTGCTAACACTGGCTTTCTCTTAGAGGAAATCGACTTTCAATCAGTTCTAATGCTTTCCCCCTTTTTTCTTGTTTTTCTTTTTATTTGAACATTGATCTGTAACATCTGAACAATCTTGAGATGCCTCTCTTTGTGTAACTTCACTGTGTTTCTTCTGGTTTTGATTTGAAATTTTGTTGTTGTTGTTTTGGGTTTTTTTAGTGGTGTCCTGATTTGGTTTGTTCCAGCTTTGATACTGTATGTGTGGTTGTGCTCTAGCGATAAAGTGAAGCAAGTTTTTTCCTGCCATTTTCCTTTTCAGTTGGTTTCGCCCCCCCTCCCCCCCCTCCGTTAGCTTTGCTTTGCTCCTGTGCCCTCAGATCTTGTGGATCCACCATTCCCGGCCCATTTTGTTGACCTTCCTACCACTACAGCCAAAGACTGTCATTTTCAGTCCTGATTACATTTTCCAATCTCTATTTTTGATTTCCATTTTACTTTCAATGTTTTTCATTCGCATCAAAGATGACGAGACAGAATCTACAGAAACATCTGTCCTGAAAAGCCACCTGGTTAATGAAGTCCCTGTACTAGCGAGTCCAGACCTGTTGTCTGAAGTTTCTGAGATGAAACAAGACCTGATCAAAATGACTGCCATCCTGACAACTGACCCTTCTGATAAATCAGGCTCCATTAAAGTGAAAGATCTTGAAAAGCCTGCAGAAGAAGAGCCAGGAGAACCTTTTGAAATAGTTGAAAGAGTGAAAGAGGACTTAGAAAAAGTAAATGAAATTCTGAGAGGTGGATCCTATACCAGAGAAGAACATGTTTTGCAGAAGTCCTTTTCCAAACAAGAACCCTTGGAAGAAGAATGGATCATTGTCAGCGATGAGGAAATTGAAGAGGCCAGAAGAAATGCTCCATCAGAAGTCAGGGCAGACAAAGGGACAGCGAAAAAGGGGGAGCCGGACGTGACGGGAAGGGTGGATTACCTTGCAGAGGATTTAAAAACACACGTTTCTCTTCAGGAGGTACAGCCACAGGCCTTACAAGAGGAGGTAGTAGAAGAGAAATTCGAAGCCTTAGTAGTAAGCAGGGATTCTGAAAAAAAAGGAAAAGACTCTCCAAAAACTGGGAAACCAAGCTCACAGGAGCAACAGAAGGCAGCCTCAGAAGTCAAAAAGCCCCTTAGGGCAAAATTAAGAGAAAAGCCAAAGCCAAAGGAAAGCAAGGCGCACGGCAGCGGAGAGAAACTGAGACTGCCTAAGCTCACTGCAGAGGAGGCTCCGGCTGGGGAGCCTGGCCTAAAGGTGACAGCTGCTCCGGAGCCTAAAGCCGTGTCCCCTGTTATTGAGGAAACTCCCATTGGCTCAATAAAAGACAAAGTGAAAGCTCTGCAGAAACGAGTGGAAGATGAGCAAAAAGTACGGTCAAAACTGCCTGTCAGGGTTCAGGCAAAAGAAAGCCCTGCCGAAAAGGCACCTAAAAAACCAGCGCAAGTCAAAAAACCAGTAGCACACAAAGCCCAGCCGCCTGTCTCACCTTCTTCTAAGACAGAGAGACTCGAAGAGACCATGTCCGTTCGGGAACTGATGAAAGCCTTCCAGTCAGGGCAAGACCCATCCAAAAATATTTCTGGACTGTTTGAGCACAAATCTGTCAAACAGAAGCAACAGGCCCCTGAGAAGGAAACATCCCGCAGGAAAACAATTCCTTCACAGAGTGAAACGAAGCGAGTGTCAAACCTCAAGACAGACAAACAGAAGGACAAACCAAGCACGGTGTCAAAAGCAGAGAAAGAGCCACAATCAAAGAAAGGAAAAACACAAACTTCTACCATCGAAACTGCCAAGAAAGCTGGTGGCAAGGACCAAGTAAAAGAGCAGAGCAGCAAAAAGCCAACCGAACCTCTCCCTCCGGTAATAGTTGCTGAAAGTGCCAAAGAAACAGCAGCTGGGAAGGGCAGGACTTCTGACGATCAAGGAGATCCTGACTTCCAGATCAGCCCTGACAGGAAAACCTCAACAGACTTTTCTGACGTCATTAAAGAAGAACTGGAGGATAATGACAAATACCAGCAGTTCCGACACCTCTCAGTGACAGAGGAGGGAGAGCTTAACTTGGAGCAAGTACTGACCAGTCCTTTCGGTGCTGCTTTTCCCACAGAGTATGAGAAAGATGGATTCCTTCCTGCTCTTTCTCTGCAAAGTGCTGCTCTTGATGGGAGCTCAGAGAGCCTTAAACACGAAGGTGTGGCTGACTCTCCAGGCAGCCTACTTGACGGAACCCCTCAGATCAGCTCGGAGGAAAGTTACAAGCATGAGGGTCTGGCAGAGACTCCTGAAACAAGCCCAGAAAGCCTTTCATTCTCACCAAAGAAAACTGACGGGCAAATTGAAGATGCTAAAGGAGCGGCTCGAGTACACACAACAGCAGAAACACGTTCTCCGAAGGAACTCTCCTCAAAGGAAGATGAAAAAGGTATTACTGAGAGGCAGCTAGATGCTGTTACCGAGACTAGTGAGTCTCATTCTGACCATGTATCAGAAGAGCGTGTACCTCCAGCCTCTGAAGAAGAGGCTGATAAACTTAAAGGAAGTAGCTCAGCTTCCATTTTGAAAGATGTTAGCAGGGATAAAGAATCCAGAACCACTGCACATTTCACTAAGTCTTCTGAAACATATGACACTGCTTTAGAGAAAGAAAAAGATGTAGCCTGTGAACGCCGTCTTACAGTTAGAAGTCCCCAGAAATTGGAACTTGCACTTGCTAGCCATGATAGTGAAGGCTTTAGCCCAGTTGCAGATGACTCTTTAACTATAAGTCATAAAGACTCCCTGGAAGCAAGCCCAGTGCTAGAAGATAACTCATCACACAAAACGCCTGACTCTTTGGAGCCCAGTCCTATGAAAGAGTCCCCCTGCCGCGATTCACTTGAAAGCAGCCCCATAGAACCAACAGTGAAGGCTTGTATTTTGGGACAGGGTCCTCTTCAGTCTGTTCTTAGCAAAGCAGAAGCCTGCCCAGAGCTGGCATCGGTGCGTTCCAGGATTCTCCGTGACCCTGAGGGAAGTGCTGATGATGACAGTCTAGAGCAAACATCCCTCATGGAGAGTTCGGGGAAAAGCCCCGTTTCACCCGAAACTCCTAGTTCGGAAGAAATTAGCTATGAAATCACACCTAAAATGGCAGACATACCGAAGTCAGCCACCATCCCTGAAGTCAACGAAGAACCGGAGGAGGATTCAGAAAATGAACCGAAGAAGAGATTCACCCCCGAAGAAGAGATGTTTAAAATGGTGACCAAAATCAAAATGTTTGATGAATTGGAACAAGAAGCAAAACAGAAGAGAGATTATAAAAAGAGTCGTAAGCAAGACGAATCTTCTGTGATTGCCAATTCAGAAGCCTCACATGAGGCTGAAGCACCAGAGCCCACGGCTGTAGGAGAAAAAGACATACCCACAGTGGTGACACCTGCAGCTGAATCTAGAAAAAGTTCTTCCTCTTCCGAAAGTGAGCCGGAACTGACTCGGCTCAAAAAAGAAGCTGACTCAGGCCTCTTAATGGAGCCTGTGATCCGAGTGCAGCCACCCTCACCTTTACCATCCAGTATTGACTCCAGCTCTAGCCCCGATGAAGCAGGTTTCCAACCCATTGATTCCCAACCATGCTCTGTCAGGATAGGTGAGGTTAAAGCACAAAGTAAAGGTGACAAAGAGGAGCCGCTTATCCTTGAGCACAGCTGTAAGCCTTCCACGGGCACTTGTCATTCCGATGGTTGTGCGTCAGCAGAAAGTGCTGAATCAAAATGTTGTGACAGTACAGGTGACTGTGAGGCAGTCAGTCCCGATGCCCTGGTCACACAATCTGGGTGTGCTCCCTGTCACTCCGTTGGTGACAGTTCTCAAAAAGAGGTTCACACTGAGTCTTCACTAACAATTGAGCAGTGCGCTGCTACTGAAAAAGATGTCAAACCCACGGCACCGTTAGCGTGCAGAGATCTCATTTCCACAGGAGATGTGTCAGAGAAGGCAGATGGTCTTTCCTGTGGACACGGTACCACCGAGTACTCTGTTCCATGTGATGGCAAACTGGCTGAAGGTGACACCACTGGCGATTCTGCTTCGGCAAGGGATTCAGGAGAAGCAGATACAGGTTGTGAGATGTATCACAGGGCTGGTCATGCTGAGGAGCCCTTACCAGAGTATTCATCCCTAACCACTGACACAGTGGAACGCGAGAGCTGTGCAGCAGATGCTGCTGATGGTAGTGCTCCGTATATAGTGAGTCCTTATGAAAATGTGTCTACTGGACATTTCTTTACTGACTGTCAAAGTGAGGTAGGATCTGGTAGAAGCCTGCTATCTAGGGAAACTTATTCTGTTGTAGAAGAGAAAGATCAGATTGGTGAAGCTTTACTTAGCAGAGACACAGGCAGTGAATATTGCTCTTCAGAGGAAGTGTACATGGAAATAGAGCCCAAACCAGAGGATGAATTTCAGACAATGTCACAAGGGTCTCCGGCCTCAGATTCAACAAAATTATCTGAATCTGCTCTTGAGGATATAGGAGATGAAACAGAGAAATTGATGGGTCAGGTTGTCATCACCAGAACTGATGTGGATTCTGACATGTGGAGTGAAATACGTGAAGACGATGAAGCTTTTGAAGCTCGGGTGAAAGAAGAGGAACAAAAGATATTTGGGTTGATGGTAGACAGGCGATCCCAAGGCACAACCCCTGACACAACACCAGCCAGGACACCCACTGAAGAAGGGACGCCACTCAGTGAACAAAATCCTTTTCTTTTTCAGGAAGGCAAGTTGTTTGAAATGACTAGAAGTGGAGCCATTGACATGACCAAAAGGAACTACCCAGATGAAAGCTTTCATTTCTTCCAGGTGGGGCAGGAGCCTCAGGAAGAAGTTTCTTTATGTGAAGAAGTGAAAGAACCAGCAGAGGTGGAATCTTCTAAGCTGAAGGGCTCACCGGACCCATTTGCACCTTCAGAGTCAGAGGAGTCAGATATACAAGAACAAGATACATTGAAATATTCACCCCCATCACCCGAGTCTAGTGATAAATCTGAAGAAATGATGGGTGAAGGTGCCAGCACAGGCGCTGCAAAAGCAGATCTTAAATCCAGAATTCCAATTAAAATGGGTATTTCAGCTTCTTCAAAATCACCAAAGAAAGAAACCGCTGCCTCAGAAGCTGAGCCCCTCACCAGAATGGAGACCGACACAGTCGATAGCAGTCAGGTGCCTTGCCCCATCTCTCCCGAGCAGTGTGCAGTAGAAGATGAATTAGTTTTTTCCCAAGTCACTCAATCAGTTAGTTCTGAACAGGGTGAGGAGTCCCCAGATTCTTCCCCAGAGGAACAGAGATCTGTGATTGAAATCCCTACTGCTCTAATGGAGAGTGTGCCTTCTTCTGAAAGCAAATCCAAAATCCCTGTAAGAACAGCTGCTGCCGCATCGCAATCCTCGCAACAATTGGAAAACGAGGGCCTTTCCCCGGACTACTTCCTGGACAGTTCACAATGGGAAGGAAAAGATGGCCAAGCAAAACCAAAGTCTAAAATTCCCGTGAAATCTGCTTTCCAAAAAGCCGAGCCACAACACCTGTACGTGGACACATCCGTCCACAGGCCAGAGTCGCCCAAAGCGCTCGACATGGCGAGCGCGGTCCCTGCAAAACCAGACAGCCGGAGTAAATCGGAATCTGACGCCAGTAGTCCCGTGGACCCAAAGACCAAACGTTCCATCAAAGCTAGGAGTTATGCTGAGGCTGAGGCAGAGGCCAGGGAGAGGGAGAGTGAGATGAAGTTTGAGCTAGACTCAGATGAGGCAACAACAGCAAGATCGAAGGTATTTTCTTCACGGTTGCCGGTTAAAAGCAGAAGCGCTACAGGCTCCCGCGGTGCTTTTAGTCCCACAAAAGAAAGTAAGGACCATTTTTTTGATCTTTACAAAAACTCCATAGAGTTTTTTGAAGAAATTAGTGACGAAGCTTCTAAATTAGTGGAAAGACTCACACAGTCAGAGAGAGAACAAGAATTAGTTTCAGATGATGAAAGCAGTAGTGCCCTAGAAGTTTCAGTTATTGAAAATGTGCCATCCAGTGAGACTCAGCAGTCAGTTCCTGAAGACATCTTTGACATCAGACCCATTTGGGATGAGTCTGTAGAGACTCAGATTGAACGTATCCCTGACGAAAATGTCCATGACCGTGCTGAAGGTATTTGCCAACGACTGGGATTCCCTGTGCGACGCATGTCATGAATTAAACTCTTTTGTTTTTTGTTTTCTTTGGTGTGTGCGTGCGTGTGCGCTTGTGTACAGGTGTAATGCGTGTGGCATTTTCTTTTCAGCTTTTGGTGGTTAGTTGTGCTTTTTTTTCCCTTGTGAGCTGTGTTTGGGTTTTTTTGTTTTGTGTCTGTGTTCTTGTCTGTGAAACGATCTCAAGATTGCAAACCATAAATGCTTATGGGAAGTGTTACCTTAATAAGCAAAAACACTTCTAAAAATATGTATGGTTTTATCATTAAACTGATTGCTTAGGTCATGCACGCTTTGGCTTTTGACTTTCCCTGGCCCTATTACTAACTATTAACTTCTACTAATAATAAAATATTCGGGCATCGACTGAAAGCGAGACAGGCAAATTTACAGACTTTTGAGTTGGTACACAAAGAGATCTGCAGGAGTTTTAAAGAATGAAGCTTTTAATGTTCCATTTTTTTTGACAGTCTGTGTCTAAAGAAAACCCTGAGTCACCGGTAACTTTAGTACATGTTTTCTGGTGCTTGGTTTTCCTCTCACCTACTTGTGTGCTAGTACTGAGTATCGCTAATGGAAATCAGGAGCTGAAATGACACGTGCATGTCATGAACCCTAAGCAATTTCCTGATTCAGAGGTGTCGCAATCCACGTGTGCATTCAGGGAAAATCAAAACTCAAATTCTGCCATCCTCAAATTAGCTCTGGGGATGGGAGGAGCTGTCAGTCTCACCATTAGTTATAGGAATGAGGACTGACGAATGACCATCTGATTTTTCCTTGCCTTCATTGTAAGTATTTTGTCTCACTCCCTGTCCAAAGGGTCAAAGACACTGAAATTAACAGTATCTCAAATCCAGACCATAATCTGAAGTGCTGTGTGGACTGTTTGAACAAAACTTGTCCTACAACAGAAAGAACATGATCAGAAGCACCGGTCCCCGATGAATTCTTTAACCCTGGCATTTACTAAGGAGGCATGGAAAACTATGGCTCTTGACTTAGTCAAAGTCTTCAACTGAATGTCAGAATGAAGTTTGAGAGTAAAATGCTTGGCCAAAATAGACATAGTAGGTGCTTCAGTCCTAGATTACATTTTCACATGAAAGCCTGCTTTTCAAATGGAAAAACTAGATAGTCCTGTGCTTTTTGAAAAACCAAGCTTTTTGGTTTTATTTTTGAACCTAGGGATTTACAGGCCTCACTTGAGTTACGCGGCCTGTCCACATTTAGACACAGCAGTTAGGAAAAGCCAGCACTTTCCCTTCTTGGGCTCTCTCTCCTATGGAAATGGTTTTTAACTTGCAAAAGGCAACTTGTAGCTCTCTTTGACCTTTAGATCAACAGGATGATCAGGAAAAGACAGAGGAAAGACTGGCCCACATCGCAGATCATCTTGGATTCAGCTGGACAGGTAAAACGCACGTTGTCTGCTCCAGAGGGAAAGGAGGGGAATGATCCACACGCCTTTCATGTTTATTTTGGATGGTTTTCTGATTATCTAAGGATGTTTTATAAAAATATTTCAGAAGCTTATTGTCTTTGGGATACTAAGAGTCCAAAATGGGATCGCAAGGAACCTAAACAATCACTTAGATATTGTGGATTTAACAGACCTGAGACAGCGAACAGTAGTGGAGACAAGTGAGAGTAACATGGAAGGAGATGCAAATGTCACTGACAATCAGCTTAAAGCCTCTGCAAAAGAGAAAGACCTGTGCAGAAATCCTCATGCTGTGTCAAACCGCGCAGTCTGACACAAAAAATGCTGCAAAAAAATCACGTCACGTCTACACTTTTTTATGTCTCTTGCTAGACCAGTACCACACTCCTGAAAATAAGCCAGGCTCTAGGACTAAAAGAAGAGCTGCATGCCAGGGAAAACATTTTAACTCCTTGATAATGAAGATTATGCTCTTTACTGTTGTTATGTTACATCTTCCTTTCCTGTCCTCTGCTTCAATCCATAGAGTACCTGGGACCCACTCGTCCCAACATGGATTATCTTGAAATCAGTAGGACTTGGACTGTGCAAAGTAATAGATTAAGAATATGCCGAAAATTCAATACAAGTGAATAGACAGCCATGAAAACAAAACTAGAAAAAATGGGTTCTCATCAAATGAATGTTTTACAGCATTTTAGGGAGGGCAGGGTAATAGACCTGCATAAATATTCCTGTCTTTTATTATGGTAAAGATTGCTTATAGTAAAAGATTACTTTGCCAGATGTTAATTTGGTGGGGGAGATAGTGGTTGATTTTGCTTCAAACTCATTGGACTTCGTAGGATTTGAGTCCAATGAGTAGTTACTCTCTATTTGTTGAAGTTCACGGCGGCACAGGTTTACAAACCAGCCTAGAAATAAGGTTATTTGGGGTTGGATTCCTTCTGCCTTGTTGAAACATGACACCCTCCAAAATCAAGTCCACGCATAATGGCGGTGGAGTAGAACCTGCATCCTCCTTTGTGAAAGAAGCAGGATAACAGTAGGAATCTCACAAATTCTCTGTGGCTTTAGCTTATTTGATGAACCCATTTCAACAGCTGCATCTTAATTTGGTGATGGCAGAAAGCTGCCCCTGGTTCTGGATACAAGAAAGATGTTACAGACTATATATAAAGTCATTTCTCTTGTCTGGACTGCAGTCTGAGCCTGTGCTATAACAGAAGGACATCACTTATTCTTAGTTTCATGGGTTTTCTCAGGGTTAAACTGTAATTCACAGACATTTACTTTGCTTTGAATTAAATTAGATCAGGGAAGTAGTAGCAGACCTCTTCACAGGGATGGATTTCTTTTTCAGAGCTAGCAAGAGAACTGGACTTCACAGAGGAGCAAATTCACCAGATTCGAATTGAAAATCCCAATTCACTTCAAGACCAGAGCCACGCACTCCTCAAATACTGGCTTGAAAGGGATGGGAAACATGCAACAGGTTTGTCTCCAGTTTCTGTGTGTAACTGTCTCCAGTCTGCTGGTTGGGGTGACAGGTGTGTGTTGTAATCACCAAGAAAATTTGGGGGAAGTTCAGGCTACAGGAAGGATGACCATGGATTGTACTCAGTGTGATTTCTTGTCTTGTCTGTATAACCCAGCAACTCGACAAATTTGTTAAAAGGAAAAAACCAGAGTGCTAATTTTTATAGGCAGCTATTCAGTTCCTTTTACATTTTACATAGCACTGCTTCTGACTGTATCTGTAATTTATATATGATATTGATCAGTATCCTATATATGCCCTTCCTATGGAAAAGAGAAGGGAGAGAGAGCGTGTGTGTGATTTTTAACCCAGCTGCACGGTGTCGTTCCAACGCCACAGATACAAATCTGACCCA
>VWZT01016893.1:70570-94885 GCA_013397055.1 Pachycephala philippinensis | reverse complement strand
GAAGGAAGGAAGGAAGGAAGGAAGGAAGGAGTCTCAAAGCAAGTGCCAAGCTGCTGTGGCCACCTGCAAGAGCTGATTATTATTTACAGGCAATTAATTTCCAAAAGCTGCATCCACTTACCTGGGAGAGGCAGGGATGTGACAGTAGAGACAACTCCTGCAGCAAACCTGTGATATTTCACAGCGACAATAACCCAGGAGAACCTGTTCCAGCAAGCCCCAAACCCACGGGAATGGGTTTCCTTTGGCACCCATTCTGACATCCCTCAACCATCTCTGAGCCAACCCAGCACCTCTCCAGTGAAATTACTGGCCCAGATGGCTTCTGATATTTTCAAACAGCCAAAACTCATCCTGAAACGCACAAAGCCCTGCAGGAGGAGTGGATTCCCTCCTCATGCCAGTGTTATCACTGGGATCACGGACACACAGGGGTGTTTTTGGCTCAGCTGCTGCACAGCCCAATCCTCCCTTCCCTGTGCATAAAAGCACCTGATGTCTGTGCCAGGATGGAGATGCACAGGAACAAATCAAACCCCTCCATTCTGCCTGGAACACGAGTTCATGAACTGCTGTGCTCATTCAGGACCGTTCTAATTGAAACATCATGTCTTACACAATCAGCTCCTTCTCCATCCCCTTCTTTCACTCTTTTAGAAGCCATTTCCTGCTTTTCCCAGCTGGACACATTGTCCTTCTTCCTGCTTTGAAGCAAATATTTTGTTGGGTTTGGCTGCTGCCACAGGCACATGTCATCTTCTGCCTGATATTTTATCCATCTGCTGCTGAAGAGAATATTTGTTGCTGGAAGTCTCCAAAGGGTTTTGAGGTGCTGAGATGAATCAGGAAGCAGCAGTGCAGGAGGAAAACCCTTCTCAGCTTCACCTGCAGAGTAATTCAAGCTGAAATGCTTTAAGAATTAAATGCTGGGAGATGCTTGTTCCAGCACCCTGGTACCCACGGGCTGAGGAGCTGATCCACCCTGCTCCCCCTCCACACGTGGGCACGGGATCCAACCCCATTTCCTCTTTTGTCTCAAGTGAGTGGAAAAAGAGAATTGGCCTCCTGTGCTGTGGAGATTTCCAGCATCTGCTTTGCCTCATTTCTGCTGCTGGGAGAACATCTGGCTCTGCTCTGGCACAGCCACCACAGCCAGCAGTGCTGCAGGGGCAGGAGCTGTGTGCCCTGGGGTGAGGTGGCACCAGAGCAGGGGACACCCCCTGTTCATGGTGCCTTTCCTTCCAGGACACACACAAAGAGCTTTCTCTTCCATGCTGCTCCTGTCTTCTGTCATTTTGGGATGTTTTTGCCTGGGTTGCTCCGAAGAAAGGGCGTTTTTTGTCCAGCTGAGCTCCAAGATCTGGAGGTGCTGCCCATGATGCCTAAAGAGGCCAGCCTAGAAACAGAGACTAGACAGGAAAGGGAATAAAGGTGGATATTTATTTGAAAGGCCTTCAGAGGCACACCCTGGGCAGGCCAAAGGCTGCACCCAAGATGGACCCTGAGTCACGAGTTCTTCACACTTTTATAGCTTTGGGCCATTTGCATCTCAACCCAATTTCACCAATTAAACTCTAGCTAATGATGGAATTTCCCCTCAGCTTGCCCCCCTTCTCAAGATGCTGGGTTACACATTTTGGGCCTAGGCCGGGCTGGGTGCCCTTGGAGAGCAGCCTGGAGAGGCTTTGTTCTGTCTGTNTAAAACCCAAGGCATCACCCAGGGGAAGCACAAAGAGCCCTGGCACTGCCGGGGGGTACAGGAGGGGCTGGGGGGAGATGCACGGGGCTGGGCATCTGTCACAGGACACAGTGTCACAGCTTTGGGGTTCCTCTGCAGGACACCAGCCCTGTGCTTGGCAATCCCCAGCTTCCCCCTCCTCCACCCCCAGGACTTTGTCTCAGCTGCTTTGGGGCTTGCATCACTGCTTTTTGGGCAGCTCCTCGGAATTCTCAGAAATACCAGTTTTGTTGTGTTTGCACTTCAGGGGAGTTGCTTAACTAGCATTTAATGTTCATCTCCATCACAGCTGTGAGGAGACCTGGAAAACCCCAATAATGCTGTCCAGACACCAAACACCCCTTTTCTCCCCAAATCCCGCAGGGTGAAACGCTGTCCCCAAGCTCCCAAACCCTGAGCACGGATGTGCCTGGCCCCCTCGGTCCCCAACACTCAAAAAACACCGACGGGGTGAGTTCTTCTCACCTAACCCGAGAGGCTTGGGCTGCTCCCCGCTGTCACTCCAGGGGGACAATTTGGGACACGGTGCCCGGGGGTGGGCGCTGGAGGCAGCTGCTCAATGGCCCCTTGTGTGCTTTGTCCCTTTGCTGGATAAAAGGGGCATTATTGACTGTAGGAAATGAGAATCTCCCTGTCCATGGCATTCCTGCGGGGAGCGAGCGGAGCCCGCAGCCGGAGCGGCCTCGCCCATCCCGGGCTGGGGATGGATTCACCCCTGGGCTCTGCTCCGGGGTTATCGGCACAGGAGGCTGCTGCTGTGCTGGGAAATTGGGGGAATAATCAGTGCTGGGGCAGTCCTGGGGCTGGATTGGTGCTGGAGCAGGGAGCAGCGCGGCGGGATCCGGCAGCCCCCAGAATGAACGCAGAGCCATTGCGGCTCCTGGGGATGTTTCTCCTGCCTCAGCCCTTCAGCTCAGGCAGACTCCAAAGGGAATATTTAAGGAGTCAGTTAATTTCCAGGAAATCCTTCTCTTGTTCTTTCTTCTTCTTTTTTTTTTTTTTTTCCTTTCAATGGAAAAGTTAAGTCCTCGTGAACTTTTTGAGAACTTTTGTTCGTTCCCTCTTGCCAGCTAAACTCTGCTTTGTGCTGGTGACAGAACCCCTTTCTCCCAGCACTGGCCAGGGGCCAGGAGCTGGAACTGTCCCTGAGTGCTGGCAATGCCTCCAGCCCTGCCCCCTTCCCTCGGGGCTGAGGCAAAGCCCCAGCTCCAACCAGCTCCCTTTGGGGGGCTTTTTCCTTCTCCTCCTCGTGCATGAGGTGATGGGGGGAGCTCTGCTTGCTTCGCCTTCCTCTGCAATGGAAAATGTCAAACATCAGGGAGAATAACCAGTCAAACCTGTGGGAGAGGAGGGTGGTGGTTCCTTGGAAGAAACAACAGCTCAAGCGGTGTCAGGAGGAATTCCTCTTTCCCTCTCCAGCTGCAGAGATGCTCTCTCTGAGACAGGAATTGTTTGCTGGGGCTTTTAGTGCTGTTTGAGTCTTTATATCATCCAAAGGGAGCGGGTCCCATCGTGCTGGGTGGTCAAGGGAAGGTTTCCCAGAGTTTCTGTATGTCAGAGCAGGACACAGAGGGCAGAGCAGAGGGGAGCCAGTGGATTTCACAAACCCACTCAAAGCCCTGTCACCAGCAGCATCTGCAGAGGCACAAACATGAAATGCTGAGAAAAAGATCCAACAGCAACAGATCATATCAATGGTATTTATCTCTGGAGGCTCGTGGCTTGAGTTCTCCCAGAATTCTGCAACCCCCAGAGCACCAAATAAAACTCTTCCCTTTCACAGAACCCCAATTTCCCAGAGCTGAGTGTGTGAACAGGTGACACCAATGTTTGGTGACTTCACTTACCCATTTCTCAGGGAGCTGTTGTGCAAGCAGGAGGGAAACAATCGGGATGTCCCCAAAGATGTGTCCTCCAGCTGCCAAAATCTGTTCTGAAGCTGAATGTGGGATGTGCACAAGCAGTGATTGCAACACAGCCACTGCTGGGACTGTGAGGAGACAACTGGAGATTTCCTGTGAGAGTTTTAACCTTTGCAGATGAGCTGGGCACGGAGATAAAAGGAGGGAAATCACTGAATAATTTGGTTGGAAGGGACCATTAAATGTCATTTACCCTCTGCAGGGTCACTTTCAACCAGACCAGGTTATTCCAGACCCAATCCAACCTGAATATTCCCAGGGCTGGGGCAGCCAGAACTTCTCTGGGCACCCTGTGCCAGGGCCTCACCTCCCTCTCAGGGAAGAATTCCTTCCTGATATCCAATCTAAACCTGCTCTCTGTCAGTTTGAAGCCATTCCCCCTTGTCCTATCACTCCATGCCTTTGTGAAAAAGTTCCTCTCCAGCTCTCTTTAGCTACTGGAAGGGGCTCCGAGGAATCCCTGGAACCTTCTCTTCTCCACCTGGGTGGTTTCCAGGGGAAGGACTGACAACCACTCACCCCAGCATGGAGGGAGGGCAGGGCTGAGCACTGGCTGAGCCAAGGAAACATCTCCCTGCCCTCTGCAGCACCCCCAGCCCCAGGGGAGGGAGTTGGAGCTGTTCCTGAGGGGCCCCAGCAATGACAGATGAGGAAGGAACTGCATCTATAGAGACATTTATTGGATGGTTATAAAAATAGAGTGCAAATTTCAGTAAGCACACTTTGTGGGCAGATTGTCCCAGACCCTGGTGGGAGAGGAACCCAGGAGGGCAGCAGTGTGTCCAGGTTCCCTGATGCACCCAGATCCAGAGAGATTTGACCCCCAGAGTGGGGTTAGGAGCCTTCTTCCTGCAGAGCTTTCAGTCCTTCTGCTGCATCCTGCCTGGCTCGACAAGAGCTCTCACCAGAGTGGGCACTATTTGATCAACCAGCCTTTGGAAGTGCAGCCTGGAGCAGGGCTGAGAGCCCCACAGGGTGCAGGTGGAACATCTTCTGCATCAGAGAGGAGCCTGTTCCCTGCCCCGTGGTACAGAGAGTGAATATGTGCAGTTTGGTTAATAGTGAGCAATGCCTAAAAGAGTGTTTAGCAGTCCTCCTGCTGCAGCTGCTTCCAGTCGAAAGTCCCATCCAAAGTCAGATCGAAATTATCCTTTTCCTGCTCTCGGGAGAGCTCCAGAAACACCTGAAATGGGCAAGGTGACACTTGGGTTATTTCTCTGTGCTGCTCCTGTGCAGCAGGCACGGCTCTGCAGCCCCTGAGAGGTGTGGGGTGGCTTTTTGGGGGGAGCAGGGGAGCAGCAGCTGAGCCTCCCATGCTCTCCGGGGTACCCACACAGGCACCACCTGCCTGTGGGTATTTCCATACAGCTTTTCCCCACCAATGGATTGATTTAAACATTCCTCACCTTTGCCACCAGCCTTGTACAATCAATAACAATAAATAAACGTACAATAAATAACCTGCTGTTTCCAGGGCACCCAGAGGGGCTGGGCACGGGAAGCACCCATCTTTGGGTGTGCTGTGTGCCTGCCTCGGCCAAGTGGGGTCTGAGATTTATCCAGACTCATTCCCACCACGCAAAATCCCGGCAGTAAAAAACCCAAACCATTTTTCATCACTTTACCAGCAGAGAACCCCTCACCCACCACCCTCAGGCAGTTTTTTGGTGGAGCTGCGTTTTGCCACTGCACCACTCTGGGTTTGGCTGCAGCTTTTTGTCCCTTCACAGCACAAATAAAAATCACCTGCCTGAGTCAGAGTATTCAAGGAGAAGCTGTACTCCTCGAGGCTGCAGCTTCGTTTGGCTGTGGAGAAAGGGGAAGAGGGTTGAAAATGAGCAGTCCCTGTTCTGCCGTCCCAAAAAATCAACTGGTTTTGCTCCTACCTTCCTCTAGCTTGGAGAAGGACTGGGACAGGGGCAGTGCATCTTTCATTGGGACCTTGTAGACAAGCAAAGAGGGGAACCTTGAAGAAATAGAAGAAAAGGTGATTCTTGCTCTGTAGTGGGGTTCTGGGATCAAACCTTTATGGATGTGTGGATTTCTTGCTGCTGGGATCACAGGAGGGTGGGATGTGGTGACATTATGGAATCAGATCCCCCTGCAGAGAGCTGTTCACCCCTCTCCAGCTGAGATCCTGTGTCTGGCCACCACACCAGGCATATTTTTAGGGACGAGGCAGTGTTGAAACCCCTCCTCATCCCATATTTTACAGTTACCTCTCCTGACGGGCTGCACCTGGGAAAATCTTCAAAATCTCAGCGTGCAGTACATCAGAGCTCTCTGGATCCTTGACCTTGATTTCCAGGAGATACCCTTTGCCAAACTTGTTCTTCAGGTACTGGATGGAGCCAAGGCACCTGCAGGGCAGGGAGGGACAGAGATGACAGTGAAATCATTGTCACCTCAGCACCTGCGCCTTCCTGAGAAGGAAACCATGGGAGCACTCCATGAAACCCACGGCAGGTGAGGCTGGAGGAGAGGTTTGGGTGATTTCCAGCTCAGCCAGGTGCTGTCACCCACCGGAGCTGCCCGGCCACCAGGATGGCCACACGGTCACAGACAGCATCTGCCTCCTCCATGTAGTGCGTGGTCAGGATGGCTCCTGACTCCTTGGTTTTCAGGGCATCCCGAATTGCCTTCCTGAGGATCGGAGGGAAAAAACATAAAAAAGTAAATCTAACACTCCCTAGAAATATTTCTTATTCTTTCTTAATTCTCTCTCGTTCTTAATTAGTTCTCTAATTCATTCTTATTTGTTCTCCTTTGTCCGTCCAAATGCTTCTCCCCAAACACAAGTGTAAATTTGTCACATAGACCAACTTTAGATTAACGAGCACATGGTACTGCTTTGAAATAATGACAAAAAATACTTTTGACTCAAGTCTCCTTATGAATTCTTCCAAATCCCATTTAGGACTGTCCTAAATCTTGCAGAAAGGATGAAGGCAAAATGGTTTTTCTCTCTCCTTGCTCATGTTTGAGGTGGAGAGAGCCAAGAAATGGGTTTTGCTATAGAACCATTTATGGGTATGAAAAAAGGCCTCAGGCTGGGAATTTCTTTAGCCCTTGCAGTACTTTGTGAAGATTCTCTTTCTCATGTAAAGAATTTAAAACAATGTTATAGTTTTGTAAATCTCTGCACCTGCACCTACTTCTCGAGGACTGTTGTGGTTCCAACCAGGAAAACATCCAGAAACGGATGTCTCAGAACTGGAGCAATCACCCCAAGGGGTGGGTGTCCCAGTGACCAATCATTTTATGCCATTCAACACACTTTCGTGTATTAACATATAATAAAAGTTGTTCAATCTCCCATTAAAACTCTCTTACTTTGGACAAAATTCATGGTAGCATGGACTCTGTCAACTTTACCTCCTTGGCAGCAACAGCGACAACCATTGGCACGTGAGGGACAGCACCATGCATGGATGGGGTAAAACCCTTTTTATGGAATTTAAACGCTGACTTTTGGCTTCCCACCCCTTTCCCACCGTGGTGGCCCAGTGCCTGGGTTCCTGCTCACCAGACACGGCGCTGCCCGTTGGGATCCATGCCAGTGGAGGGCTCATCCAGGAGCAGCACGGCCGGGTTGCCCAGCAAGGACAGTGCCACACACAGCTGTGACACAGAGAAGGGGCTCAGCCAAACCCACACACCCTGGCACAGTGCCCACAGGGAGCTGGGCACAGTGCCTCCTCATTTAGGGGAGTTCTGATTTATGGGAAAGGCTCGTTTCCATCACCCCACCCAACACGATGCGCTCCCAGGGAGCTCAGGGCACAGGCTGGGTGCTCCACTCAGGAAGGGGATTTTTAATTAGTGCTCGAGCATTGCCGTGCTCATTAGAGGTAACCCCAAACACACCTTTCTGGTTATCCCAGCAGGTAATTTTCTGACTTTTTTGTTTAAGTAGTCTTGAAGCTGCAGAGCATTCACTATTCTGTGGGGAAAGGGAACAAGTGAAAAAAGAACATTTTTGTTATTCCAAACCAACACTCTCATCAAGGGTTCCCTAAATGACAAGAAAAAGGAATTTTTCTCCCCTTGCTCTTGACTCCTGCTTGTTTTCATTAAACATTTATTGTGTTATTAAAATGCAAGTGACTGTTTGAAGCAAAGTATACTGAATAAGCCACAAGCTCTTTTCTAAACCCATCATCAGTGTCAACAGCATTACAGATCCATTTCCCCTTGCCAGTGTCAGCTGAGCAGCACCCTTTCTTGTGGTGCCAAACTCAAACATCAGAGATCTCAGAAAAGCTGCCTAAAGATAACATTCTTAAAAGGGCATTAGTGGTAAATTTATCCCCACGCAATGCACTCAGCAAAATTGGAGGTTTTCTTAACCCACTCACTAAATCACAGCATTAGCACAAAAGCACTTTTGCAGCTGAGTTTCTTTCAAGGTTTCCTCTGTGAATTTTGGCTCTCTGGTCCCCTCCCCACGAACATTGGCCATCCCAAGCCTCCCTCTGTACCTGTCCACAGCAGCAGCCGTGTCCTCCTTGCTCAGCCCCTTCACTGCCGCGTAGACGCTCAGGTGCTGCTGCGGGGTGAGGTCCAGCCAGAGGGGATCCTCCTGGGGACAGTACCCCAGGAATGCAGGAGCCTGGTCCTGGAGCTGGGAGCCTCCTCCATCTCCCCCCTTCATCAGCACCTGCACAACCAGGCTGGGCATTGTCCTCTCACCCAGCACAAGGGGGTGGTTCGGGGGACGATTAGGGGGTGCAGTGGGGTTAAGGTGAAGAAACCCACAGTGAGGGAGGGATTTCACACTGTTCTTATATATAAACATGTCAATTAGGGCAGATGCAACAGCTTATCAAAATTAGGAATAGCTCACAGTCATTTTATCAATACATTATTTACTTTAATAGCACGATGAACTCGATTAAAACCACGATCACTAATAATGCTTTGATAAAAATTGCAGCCTTGATAAAATGATAGCTTAGCCTAGGTGCAAGGTTTGCATTTTTGTCATGGATCCATCCCCTTCCCTCCAGATGTCCCCTACCTGCCCAGCAGTTGGGGTTGTCTCGCCAGTGATCATTTTGATAGCTGTGCTTTTCCCAGCTCCATTGGGCCCCAGAAGTCCTAACACTTCTCCTGCAATCAATACAGACAATTTCTTAGGAACATTCCCCATTCAAGAAATACAGCAGACACAGTCCCACAACAGAAAAAATAGAAAGGACAGCATATGAATATCAAAGATCATATAAAATAAATAGTTTTATTGTAGAGAATTAATTCTCAGAGAGCCCATGAGATTTCAACTCAAACTGATGCTGTGAATTGCTCCCAGGAGCCACTGCTAAAGTGATCCCCTCTCCCCAGGATCTGCATTATTTTAGATAATGGACAGCCCCAGGTAATTAATAGGATGCACCATTGACACATAAGCCCAGACCAGATGTGCTTTAACAACAGAACAAATGGATTTGACCTCTCTGTCCTTGCTCAGGTAACTGAGAATCTGCAGGGAATTAACTCGGGGTTCAAACAGGTCTGGGAGAACATACCAGTTCTCACCTTTTTTAACACAGAAGGAAAGGTTTTTGGTGGCTGTTTTCTTCTTCTTCTTCTTCAAAAATGAGCCAGCTTGCTTTGTTTTATATTCCTTGCACAGATTGCTGACTATGATGACTGATTTCTGAAAGCGAGGAGGAAGAAGCAAGATTAATTTATTATCCTGGACAGCATGAATCGTTCAGTTATATTTTTCCACTAAAAAGGCAGAAAACCTTGTAAAGATCTTTGTTTTATAGTTCACCAGGAACATGAGGTGCAAAAGGACACTTGATTGTCTGGGTTCCTCTTAAGAGCTTTCTTCTCCTGATTTTGGGAGTTTGATTTTCCCAGTGAGAACAACAGAGCCAGAGCACTGACCTGCACTGGTTTGTGTTTTACCACGTATAAAATCAAACAAAACAAGAAGGACAACACTTAGGGGTACCTGCTCCTGACTCGGAGCCACCATGGCATTTCTCACTGCTTCCCTTTCAGCTCTGACATCTTCATCTTCTTCCTCGAGCTCCTTGGGGTGCTGCTGGCTGCTTTCTTTTTTTGGGGAAATCCTGAAAACCCACCAGATTTGGTTTAGGATTTTGTTCTTTACCTTTGTTCTCCACCGGAACATTTGGTGGCACATTTTGGATAGACCAAGAGCGAATTTCCCTGTGATTGAATTTATAATACAATATAATTACTGCTATTAATATTGTAATAATTCTTACTGGTTTTATACTACTACTACTATTATTAATACTATTAATATTAATAATAATAGCAATGATAATAACAAAGAGCATCTATAATCTTTCTGCTTTGTACCAAAAAGAAGCTGCTACACCCCACAGCACAGACAACATCCTGTGGAGGCACTAGCAAACTTGAAAGTTGTTTTATATTATCACATCACTGTAGTATTTAAGGGGCTATTTAAGTCATTAAAAAACACCATTATTTAAAAAATTAATTAAAAACAGGGGCACAAAGGCAATGATGTTTTCAAGGAGAAGCAGTAGGGTAGGAGTTTAGATCTCACATGTGCACGTGTGTTTATACAAACCTAAATATTGGGTCCTGTCTCAGCACTGCTTTTCCATATTTTACCTCCAAAAAGCGAAGGAGAAGAATGAAAGCCACAGAATGGATGTAAGGCTGAAAAACAGAGGTTGCCACATTAACAGCCTTGCCTTCCCTCCCTCCACAGCTGGCACTGAGTGCTATAAAATATGTGGGGGAAACACAATATGTGAAAATGAAGGACATTAAATCTAAACTCAGGGTAATCAACACTGCAGAAAACACTAAGGGCAGGAAAACCCCAATTCATGAAATAACAGGGCAGCATGAAGTGATCTGGGCTTGTTTCATTTTGCTTTCCCCATTTCAAAGGCGTGAAATTATTTTAGCACAGGGGCTAAAATGTCATCCAGACCCACCCAGATCCCCCTCCTGCTTCCTCATACTCGAGGAGGGGCTTTAGGAGACCCACATTCCTAAATAAAAGCAATGTTAAATGTTTTCTTACTGCAAAGACAGCAATCAGTACACCACTGTCTGGAGGCTCATGAAATGTCTCAGTGTTCCCCATGAAAATCTGTAAGAATAAAAAAAAATACAAAATAAAGACCTGTAATTCTTTAGTATCATTCTGATTAATGCATTAATTTTCAAAAATGCTTTGAAAATCTGCAAAACTTCTGATTCACCCCAAACATTCAGCATACAGATGAACAAGTGCAGACGTTTGGCTTTGGGAACCCTGGTCCTACACCAGAACGTGTCACAGCTCTCAGTACATGGACCAGACTCTCCTTCCAGATGTCCTGTCCCAGGAAAACATCTGCTCTCCTCTGCCCTGGGTCCCAGTGGAGAAGAGGTGGAGGTGAGTGGGACAGGACAGAGGAGTCTCTTCTTGGACTTCACCCCTCAGTAATTCACCATTTTGCGCGTAGCTGGGGGGTTTTGTTGAATTCTCAGCTGATTTTCCACCACCCCCCTCTACTGACACGGAGCAAAGCCCCTTGTGAGTATTCTTAATTCTCACTCAGATTTTGTTCTATGCAAAGTCAGATTCGTGGCTTTTCTCTTAGGATTGGTCAAGCCAAGTTGATTGATTTTGTGGCCACTCCATCTCTGGCATTGGCCAAGGCCAGCTTGGATGTGGCTTGGAGCCTGGTCTAGTGGAAGGTGCCCCTCACATGGCAGGGGGTGGAATGAGATGAGCTTTATGGTCCCTCCCAAACCAAACCATTCCATGATTCCATTCTACGACTCTGCATGGTAAGAATTAAGAGTTTTTACCTAACCTGCAGTCACAGCTGCACGAGAAGGAGCCCCCAGCCCTAATGAACAGCTGGAAAAATGAGATCTGAGCTGAAACAGTCACCTAACGATGGACTCTGGAAAATCCCACCCAGGATGAGCCTTCCCAGACTTTGGTGCCGTTCCCACCACACTTTGGGGCAGCTCCCACCACACTTTGGGGCAGCTCCCACCAGAATCTGCTCACAAGGACCCAGGGCTGTGTTTTAGGCCTCTTCTTGCCCAGAAGCACCACTCACCCGCTCGGCAGCCAGCACAAAACCGATCAGGGGGTACACGGGAACCAGGAGGGACAAAGTGTAGAGGGAGGTGTTGGGGTGGCCTACATGATCCATGACTCTGCCGATGAAAAAAGAAATAAAGCACACCTGAAAATAGAACAAGAGGGTAACTCAGCTGATGGGAAGGGTTACTCGCTGCTCTTTAAAATTGTGTGAGTCTAGCTCTGCAATTCCCTGTTGAATTTTTAAAAATGGACAAAAAAGGAGAAAGATGAGAGGCAGAGAGGGCTCAGGAGATCCTCAGCTGTCTCTGCCTGAGGGCTTGGGCCAGCTGGGGAGACTTCTTCCCAAGGACAGGGCTGCTTCAGGCAGAAAAATCAAACATGGGATCCCACCCTGTTCATTCCCATCCCAATCCATGCCAAATAATCCATCTCCTTCCAGGTCAGGCTTGGATGATCAGTGCTAGCCTGATGGCTCCTGTCTCAACACTTTACATCTCTTGGATGTGGGCTATCAAGCAGAGTGAGAAATTAATTTTTTGCCTCCATTCCTGCACCAGTTCAGGTTGGATCCAGGTATTTTCCCACGTCACAGCAGGATTGTGGGAACAGAACACAGTGACACAAATTGAATACAGAATTGGCTGCTATGAAACACACCCAGATTTATGTTCCACGTCTCTACCTGGTGTTTTGACATCAAGATCTCAAAACATCCGCAAACCCTGCAGTGCATTGTCCAGCCATGTGCTCACCACTATCAGGATGAAAGACCAAAGATCACAGCTCCATCCTTTGCGAGAGTTGAAGGAGATCACGTAGATGAAGAGAACGAGGGAAATTCCATAACCCAACGTCCCCATGACCTACAGGGAAAAAAGGCTTTTGTTGGGGAAAATGGAGTTATGCAAACCACCAGAAACCCATCTACAGCAATAGGGAGCAGTGAAAATGATCACACAGTAAGATCAGGGCATTTAGAAATTACCACAATTTTACTCTGAGGTGTAAAGGAATATATTAAGGCAGGATTTATTGCCTTTTCTTTCCAGCTGGAGAAACCCAAAGGATAGGAGGTCAAGGAGGGTCAAGTAAGAGGACCATGAGTGTGCCAGCACCATCTACACCCACGGTGTCTCAGCTACCCCCACACAAAATATTTTCCCTCCATCCCTCCCAAGCACACCAACAGGCACCAGAATGGGACGTACCAGCATGAAGTAGGCGCTGGCGCTCCCAGAAACCTCATTTCTCATGGCAAACTGGAGCCCAAACATGGACAAAAGCAGGATCCAGCAGAGTGTGATGTCCACCAGTGCCCGGCCACACCAGTAGGCCGAGGGAAAGAGCCCCGAGATCCGCAGCTGGGCACGAGCTCCCGCCTGGGAAGGCACAATTTGAAAGGGTAGTTTATTGTCGGTGCCAGGATGGTCAACTGCACCCATGGGAATGGCCCCAGGAAATGAAAACGGAATAAAATCCGTCACCATTGCCATTGTGGGGTAAAATTCGACCTCTTTTTGTGTCTTGCAATATTTTGTGCTGGCTGCAAAACTTCTCATGGATCAAAACACCCCAAGCTGCCAATCATAGGGCTGCAATCAATTACCTCAGAGGTGTTTTCCAACCTAAATGATTCCATGATGCTGTACTCAAACATCCTTCTGGCAACGCAGTTGTAATCCTTTCTGCCCACCCCAAACGTGCTCCATTTCCAGGAATTTACCTTGTAATCCTGCGTGTAGCCCATTGCAAAGTGAGGAGGAAAACCAGGGAATAACAGCAGCATATAAATGAGGTAAAAGAACATAAAATAATCCCAGTATTGTGGACTGAAGAGCTGAAAACAGAAGAACAAAGCATTTGTGGAAAATGCCTACAATTCATCTTACCATTGATCTTACTGTTTTTTCTTGGATTACAGGGCAGTAGGAACAGTCAGCAGGATTTGAAACCAAATTTTGGAAGGTTTTCCCCAACCACAGCCCTGAAAAGTGCTTGCTGGTGAGGAGAGATGGGTGGCGCAGGTCCCACTCCTCCATCCCAGACTCATGTGGAGCTCTCTCTTCCATCAGCTGATGGGCCAAAGCTTGAATAATGTGCTGGAGAGAATAAGGAACCTCCTGGAGAACCCCTCCCAGCCACCCTCTCCATCCAGCAGCCCTCAAGACCCACATAGGAAAAATCAGATCTGGTTTTCCTGAAGTCAAATGTGATTTTTCCAGAGGCACCATGGAGGTTAGGTGGATTTACATGTTCAGACAGCCCTACAAGGCTTCCCGTTAAAATCTGATGAATTAGTGAGACCTTAAAGTGTTTTCTGACACCTTCTGGCTTCACTTACAGTGAAGAAGGGGTGGCTCCAGATCTGGATGTGCCCAGTGGAGTTGAGGGTTCTCAGCAGGGCGTTGCTGATGACGTTCACCAGCACTGGGAAGCAGTTGATGGCCTCCAAGTGGCACAGCACCGTGAACCTGTAGCTCTTCAAAGAGCAGGAAAACAAGGTGAGAACTCCTGGCTTTCCTCATCTTGCAGGGAAACAGAAAAGGAGCACAGCAGGAAAACCCAGGCCTGAAATAGCTTTGCTTATGCCTTGTTTGCTAAAATACAAATTATGATGCGTTGGAAGTCTGTGTTGCTGTGCTAAAAATGTACATTTTGAGGTGGAAGGTCAGGGAGATGAGGTCTCTTCTCAAGCATGGACTTTACTGCTCAAAACACTTCCTAATTTTGGTACCTGTGGTACAAAAAGGCAACAGGGCCATCGCACAGGGAGAGCTGATGGAGGCACCTTGCTTAATTATTCAATTGTTGTGAAGAAACCGGAGGGAGAGAAGAAAAATCCTCACCTGACCTTTGCGGGAGACTTTTATAGCCCCGTTGTGCTGTAGTTCCTCTGTGATATTTTCCTCCTTTGATATTTCCACTGTAAGGTCCTGGCTCTGGAGCGCATGGATGAAGTCATCAATGCCTGTTCCTGGTGTGAGAGCCAAAAGCAGAGGAATTATAACACGGGAAAACAAAAGAGTCTTTGACGGTTTGATTTTTATTTTTATTTTTAAATCCACGACCACCAAACAAAACCAGAGGAAATCTATTAACTGTGGGCGTCAGCCAGCACTTGTGTGGTGGATCATTGCACGTTAATTTTGGGGAAGTTAATGGGTTTCAGTCTGAATTTTTGCATTGTCATTTTTTTTCTCCCAGCCTTTTCTGAGGTGCTACAAAATGAATTTTCCTTTGGGACTGCCTGATGAAGATACCAGTGTCATTCTCTGGCCAAGTAAGATGAAATATCATCCTCTCATGGGAACGTTGAAGGTGAAGCTCTGAAAGCACCCCATTAATTTGACTCGGGGTTAGTGGGTCTGCAGTGTGGTGCCTGCTTTGAAAATCCCACACTCTGAATTTGCTTGAATACAGACCTGGATTTGTGGCAGGGAGAGAACCATGTCCCCATCTTATCTCACGTGCTCTGATATCCTTTTTCACATCTCTCATCAGGATCTCACCAGCTGCTGAAGCCACAGCAGGTCTCCCTCACCGCCCTTTAAAGATAATCCCTATGCTCTTCCCTCATTAAAACCTCCATCCCCCTTGGATCCTCTACATCTACACCCATCTGCTCTGTCCTGTGTTTTCCTTTGGAGCAGCAAGAAGCCCAGAACCAGGAAGGGTGAGGGAGGCTGCCCTCACCTGTGTGGTTGTAGACCAGGAGGGTGGTGGTCTCCTGGTAGGAACTCTTCCCCAGGGGCAAGAAGTAGCGTGCAGGAGAGAGCTGCCAGGCACTCACACTGTGCCAGGCAGCTGCCATGCACAGTTGCAACATCAGAGGAAGCAGAAAAACCACATAGAGCAGCAAACTGCATTGAGAAAGAGATGAATAAACACTCTGAAAACACATATTAAGCAGAAACGCGTTCAGAATGCATTTGTGTGTTGGAGAAGGTGGGCAGTGTTCCAGTTACCCAATGCTCTGTTAAAGACTTTTGGCAATTTTCATAGAATCATGGAATATCCTGACTTGGATGGGACTCACAATGATCATGGATCCAACTCCTGGCCCTGACACCCCAAAATCCCCCTCTGGGCATCCCTGGCAGCGCTGCCCAAACGCCCCTGGAGCTCTGGCAGCCTCGGGGCCGTGCCCATTCCCTGGGGAGCCTGGGCAGTGCCCAGCACCCTCTGGGGAGAGAACCTTTCCCTGAGATCCCACCTAACTCTCCCCTGACATAACTCCAGCCATTCCCTCAGGCCCTGTCACCAATGATGAGAGAATTTTATTTCCAGAAGTCTCAAACCTTGATCATTCACCAAATGGTTCAAAACGTAGCAGAGACAGGACCTCAGATCTGGAGTGCTCAGCTTTTTAAGTCCATGAAATGCCTTTCAGACTTCCTTCAGATACAAGTTTTTCATAAATCAGCATCTCCTAAACATTTTAGGGCCATGAAATGTCTTTCAGACTTCCTTTAGATACAAGGTTTTCATAAATCAGCATCTTCTAAACATTTTAGGGCCATGAAATGTCTTTCAGACTTCCTTTAGATACAAGTTTCTCACAAATCAGCATCTTCCTTTAGTTCCTTGTGCCCCACCAGGAAACTCCAGCTTGGACACCAGTGGGGCCAAATGAGTTCAAACACTGTCAACATGAGAGAACTAAAAAAAAAAAAAAAATGCAGAGGAAGCCTGAAAGTACTCTCTGTACACACTAACTTATTTTAAAACTTCCTCTGTTTGATATAAAAGTATTTCTAAATGATTCTTTTCTTTGGAAAGAAAATGGGTTTCTCTTGCATAAATTATTCAGTATGTAAATGAAAATGCACAAAAGGGAGATTTTGTGTTACTGGCACGGGAAAGGAAAAAAAAATTTCCCCTCCTTTGAGTGCAGATGACCAAGACCATTCCTAGCCAAGACCTCATATCAATTAATCCAAACTCATCGAAACATGGGTGTGGAAATATGGATATGAAGAAAGGCCTCAGGCAGGAAATTTCCTTAGCTTTTGCAGCACTTTGTGAAGGTTCTTTTTCCCATGTGAAGAATTTAAAACAATGTTATACTTTTGTAAATTTCTGCACCTACTTCTCAAGGATTGTTTGGGTTTTAACCAGAAAAACATCCAGAAACGGATGTCTCAGAACTCGGCCAATCACCCCAAGGGGTGGGTGTCCAAGGGACTAATTATTTTATGCCATTCAACATTGGTTCTGCGTATTAACATATAAAAGTTGTTCAATCTTTCATTAAAATCTCTTACTTCAGATCATTTTGTAGCAGCGTGGACTCTGTCGTTCTACCTATTCGGGGAGCTACAGCAACATGGAAATTGTCCCCCCTGGTGTGACCGTGTCCACTTCCAGACCTCCAGGAGAGAATCCCTTTGGTACTTACATCGACCACAGGTTCTTCACCGAGCTCTTGAGCTTTAGGAAGTGCATTCGTGCCATGGCACAGACCTGCTGCCTCCAGAGGGCCAGGCCCTGGAGCGACGCCTTCCCGGTGTCCGAGAGGGGCAGGGAGCCCGGCCTGGCCTTGTCGGGGCATTGTGGTCCTGCTTGTCCCCACTCCTCCCCAGGGACGTGCTCACCTGCAGAGAGTTTCCACATGCAAATTTATGTCTAAGGCCAGCTTCTAGGCTGGGATTCATGAAAATTTAAGAGCCACCTTTGGAGGTTACTGCGGAGGAGCTGATCTCTTTGGCTGTGTATTGTAAATTCACAGCCACGATTGTACCTTCTTGATCCGCCGTGGCTTCTCCCTCCAGCCTCAGGAACACATCCTCCAGGGTCGTCATGCTGACTCCATAGTTGATAATTCCCTGCTCAGAGCAGTTGTCGAGGCCACTGAACAGATCTGCAGGACAGAGATAAAATAAAGGCATGCGCACAGATCTTCAGACCACTCTGGTTCAGCTGAGCCAACCTGGCTGGAGCATCTCCAGCAACAGAGAAAGCAACAAAGGAACCACCAGGACACAAAGGAAGGAACATGAAATTGCCACAGCGATCCCTCATGGAAGGTGTTTTCCTGCTTAGCACCAACATTTTGGACTGTTTTTCATCCTCTGTGGGATGGGCAGGCTGAAGTGATGGGCACGGTGGGTGAGGAATGGGCATGGACAACACAGATTGTGTGGGGTTTTCTCTTATCTCTGTTTTTCATTTAACAGGAAGAGAACGGAACTCTCAATAACACACATGGCCCAGTTTAGCCTTCTGCGTTTGCCACTGCAAGCAGTAGAAAAGCACTTGTTGCACAATTTGATCTTAAATGTATGATAAATTTGTGGGGAAAACCCAGACTGAGACAGTTTTGAAGCCCTGATGTGACTCCTGTAGAAAATCTCCCTTTGCATTTCTCATTCACAACATCCGTCATTATTTTCTTTCTCTATGGATATTTCTCAATTATTTTCATGTACATTACCTGGGAATTTATTCACGTTTTCTAAAGGCAGTTTATATCTCAGCTCATATTGTCTGTGTCCTGAGAACGTGGCATTGGGGACGTACCCTTTCACCAGGGATGTCACATTCTCCAAGTCACAAGACTCACTGATGTGGATCCTGTTGTGTGGAAAAACCACAGATGTTTAGATTTGGAATAAAAACAACCCAAACCCACCCAGACAAACAACAGCCACCATTTTATGGTTGCATAAAAAGAAAACTCCAACATTCTTCATTTGTTCCTTACTCTGGATTAACTAACCCTAACCCTTACTGCTCTTTCAGTTAAGGTAGCTGAATATTAATGCAGTTAATTTGCTTGTTTTGATGACATTGATGCCTTGCATTTTAGCTTTTATATTTTTCAGATTCTGTATTCCCAGTGTGTAACTCTGCAGTGCCCTGCAGCCTGGGAGCTGCTGCTCTCTCATGCTGAGACAGACAGAACAAAGCCTCTCCAGGCTGCTCTCCAAGGACACCCAGCCCGGCCTAGGCCCAAAATGTGTAACCCAGCATCTTGAGAAGGGGGGCAAGCTGAGGGGAAATTCCATCATTAGCTAAAGTTTAATTGGTGAAATTGGGTTGAGATGCAAATGGAGCAAAGCTATAAAAGTGTGAAGAACTCGTGACTCGGGGTCCATCTTGGGTGCAGCCTTTGGCCTGCCCAGGGTGTGCCTCTGAAGGCCTTTCAAATAAATATCCACCTTTATTCCCTTACTCCTGTCCAGTCTCTGTTTCTAGGTTGGCCTCTTTAGGCATCATCATCTGCTCTAGGGTTTCATTAATTCTGGTGTCCCCTTGTACTCGCACGTTGCCAGGTATTGTTGGGGCTGAAGGAGATACCTTAAATGATAGCAAATCCCCCAGTTTTTCTTCAGGAACAGAGAAGAGCCAACACACTTCAGCCTCCCGTGCGAGATAAAAGCCTTGCGGTCTGGAGAAAGGGAAATCCAAAGGAATTTAGAGTGCAGAGCCCTCGTTCCCATCTCTGGGGCTTTGTGCTCCGGGGTTATCCCTCAGGGATGCCGCAGCCAGAGCCCGAGCTCACCCGCCAGGATATCGGCCTCGTCCATGAACTGGGTGCTGAACAGGATCACCCGCCCCGCCCGCTGCTCCCGCAGGAGGCTCCACACCTGGTGCCTGGAGAGGGGATCCAGCCCAGCCGTTGGCTCATCCAGGAGCAAAACCTGCAGGAAGGATGGAATCAGCCCTTCCTCATTGCCGGAGCAGTTGCCCATCTTTGGGGTTTGGTATTCTGAAGGCAAGAGACCCAGGGCATCTTTTAGACAAGGGCAGCTGTTCTGAGGGCTGTGAGGGGTCAGGGAACTCTGTCTGCTTCAAAACACGACTGGCAAGGTGGGTTATGAATTTAAAAACAAAAGAAAATATGAAACGTATTCATTTTAATGATTACGAGCACTTTAAAGAACTCTGAAATCCTAGAGCCAAATATACGCCCAGGGTTTTAGTTATGTTGGACCTGAATATTTCCCATATCACAGAGCCGTGCCTGCTGCTTTACCTGGGGGTTTCCAAGCATGGCTATTCCAATGGATAACTTCCTTTTCTGTCCACCACTCAGTTTCTCAGCTTGAGTGTCTTGAATGTTGCTGATATCCAGCAGCTCCAGAATGTTTTGCACCTAGAACAGCACAAGGATGTCCTTTCTAAGAAGCCATTGTCTTTCCATCCTTTATTAGGATAGATTTAGATTTATATGAGATATCAGAAGGAAATCGTTCCCTGCGAGGGAGGTGAGGTCCTGGCACAGGGTGCCCAGAGAAGCTCTGGCTGCCCCATCCCTGGAAGTGTCCAAAGCCAGGTTGGATGGGGCTTTGAGCTTTGATTTTCAGAAGATCCAGGTGGATCCTTTGAGCTTCCCAGTGCAACAGGAGCCTCTGTGGAATGGTGGGGAACACACTCACCTCTCGCTCCACCTCTTTGGACTTGATGCCCTTGATTTCTGCAAAGGTTTTCAGGTTTTCTTTCACCGTCAAGACCTCAAACTGCGTGTTGAACTGCGGGCAAATCCCGATCATGCCCCTGATCTCCTCCCTGTCTCCCATTTCAGAGAGTCTGTAGTTGTAGATGGTGGCAGAGCCTGTTCATGGGGATAAATGGGGGAATGAATTGATCTTTACAGCTTTTGGATCAAGGCCTCCCCATCCCAGCCTTCTCCTACCTTCCGAAGGGAAGCTGAGCCCGCTGAGCACGTTCAGCAGCGTTGTCTTTCCAGCCCCACTGTGGCCCAGTAAGGCGGTGATCTGACCCTCATAAATGTTTAAAGACAAGCCTAGAACAAAAATAACATCAAGTTCGGGAAGAAATGAGGTTTGAATTGCCCCCACTCACTGCCAAAAGCAAGAGAAGTCAAGAAGTACAAGAATTAAGTGGCAATAATTAACCAAAAGAGCACTGAGTGGGGCAAAGCTCTGTGGATCTTTCACTGAAGGCATAAGGAATTGGTCTGTATTTAACAGAAAAGACAGAAATAAAACAATTTTAAAAAATTAAAAATATTTATTCTCTTTAGTCTTATTAAAAACAGAAAATCAGTAAAAACTGAACAAAATAGTGATCAGTCACGTCAAATAATATTTGACAAATTTTCAAGCAATGCAAGAGGTTTTTTTCATTGACTGACTGCTTGCACAACGGGGTTTCTTTGTCTTTAACAGGAATCAATCCCACAGCTTTCATACCTCTTAAAGCTTCTGTCTTCTTGTCCTTCTTTTTATAGACTTTTTTAATATTGTGGAGCCTAAAAAGAAGATAAGGAGGTTGTTAATTGGGGATTTCTGTAAATGATCTTCCTTGATGCCCTTTCACATTTTTATGGACCTTAGGTTAAAATGGCAGAAGTGGCAGGAAGAAAATAAGAGGTGCTGAGAAACAACGCTGAGATTCACAGGTTTGACAGGCTCTGTGCCCAGGTGTGAACATCACAACCTGGCACCAAAAATGGGGCACCAAGACTGGCAAAGACAAGGTCCAGCCCATTGCAACAGAGGACAGTTTTAGAGAAAAAAACCTGTCACTTTTTAATCTAAATTTACCTAAATTTCATCATTAGTGACCAGTCTGACTTATCTTTTTATCTCTATTTTTTCTCTGTGGAACAAAGTGAACAAAGCAAGAGCCTCACAAACATGAGAACTGCCTGGAAAAGTCCAACCCAAGCTGCTGGAAGGAGCGGGGATCAGTGGGAGCACTAAACCACAGCCACCAGACAGCAGCAATTCCTTCTCTCCTAACCTGATGGCCTCTTTCCCCAGGAATTCGGGGGGCACAGGTTCTACATCATCCCCCAGGAGCTCCTCGGGGTTTGCTGCGGGTGTGGGCACGTCCCTGCTGGAGCCTCTCCTGCTCCTCATCCAGTACGAGGCCTTCAGGCAGAACAGAGGAGGATCTGGGATCCCGAATTTGCCTGCCAGGAAAGCAAAAAGATGTTCTGTCACTAACCAAAGGCACAGCCAAGACACCACCCTGGACTAAACTTCTAGGAGTTTCAAATAAATACAAAATTGGAGCCTTTTCCAGTCAGAACCCCCCCAGGTTTGGAGCAGAGGTAGAGGAGGCCAGAAGGTTGGATTCAGGGCTTTCTCTAATGAATTCAAGACTTTATGTATTACATTGTTACCTCATAAATAGTTCAACAACAGCATAATTAGAAAGAGAAAACGTTAATAATTTGTTGTGAATTGCCAGCGTGTGCCAGCAACAGAAAATTCACTCCATGACATAATACATTTCTTTTAGTCCAAATCTTGTTTTGGTTGACTCAGAGAATGGAGCAGCCCATCATTTCCTTGATATATCCCATCAATCCTTGTAAATAAAAATAAATCATTCCCACCTGGCAGAATTTTGTCGAAATACAGAGCCAACAGCATGTACAGGACTGAGTCAAACACCAGCAGTATGTATGTTGAAAATAAAAAGTATGCTTCGTCCATAAGGTTGGAAAAGGAGAAACCTATTCTGTATTTCTCTAAATCGAAAATCTGAAATAAAGGAGAAGGAAGAATAAATTTCAGGCTGGAAAAATATGCACATGCCATCAAACCATGGATGCCACTCTGTTTGTTAACCCAGAAATCATCTGCACTACTGACCCACTGTTCTTATTTTCTTTCTAAAGGGGAAGGGGAATAAATTTACTCCATGCAGAGATCTTAATGTTTCAACCCAGAACTTCCCAGAACAATCCAGAAAGAGAAGAAAAGATCAGAGTTTTAGAGGAGAGAAATTCAGGAAACTTGATATTGGCACTCTTGATGTGACAGAGTCACGACAAAAATGCTGTAATTTACATAATGATTGATTTAACCATATGGTGAATTAACAAAGTCAGTCTCTTTTTCTGCTGGTGCAGAAGTCTCCTCTCCCAGGCAGATTGGTTTTTTTATGTATCAAGAAATCAAATATTAGATTACCAGAGCTAGAAAGAGCTAAGGAGATATGACTAATGGAAAACTGGGAAACTGCAGGGATTTATCCAAGGTGGGGCTGGAATGCAGAGATGGATTTGCACAGTCCCTGCTGCCAGGAAGAGGGGAGTGACTGGGTGGCCAAGGATGCTGTCCCTGATGCTCCTGGGGATAATGGGGCAGGGATGGGGCTTCCTCGGAGTCACGTGGAAGCTGCAGAAGTATGGATATGAAAAAAAGCCTCAGGCTGGGAATTTCTTTAGCCCTTGCAGTACTTTGTGAAGATTTTCTTTCTCATGTGAAGAATTTAAAACAATGTTATAGTTTTGTAAATCTCTGCACCTGCACCTACTTCTCGAGGACTGTTGTGGCTTTAACCAGAAAAACATCCAGAAACGGATGTCTCAGAACTGGAGCAATCACCCCAAGGGGTGGGTGTCCGAGTGACCAACCATTTTATGCCATTCAACACACTTTTGCCTATTAACGTACAAAAGTTGTTCCATCTTTCATTAAAACTCTCTTACTTCGGATCAATTTTGTGGTAGCGTGGACTTTGTCAGCTTTACCTATTCGGGCAGCAACAGCGACACAGAAGTCCACAGCAGCAGGTTTTTTTTGTGCCAAGGGCCCTGCTTGTCTCTGCATTTGTCTGATTTTAAAGGAGGGGGAAGGGGATGGGGGCGTTGAAGCCCCTCAGTGCTGCCCAGCAGCAGCTCAGCTCACGTGGGGGTTTCAAACCAGGCTGTGGAGGTGAATGAAGAATGCCTGAAGGTTTCACAGCTGGATTTCTGAACTGAAGGTAGGAACTCCTGTGCCTCTCTCTACCAGCTCAGCTGCAGGGAGGGTGCCCCCGTACCTTGGCAATGCCGGTGTTGAATGCAAAAGGACACATGAGACCAAGAAACAACTTCAGTGGCTCTGGGACGTCTTCTATCAGCACTGCCAGGCTCAGGAACCCGAAGATAAAGAGGATGAGGAACCCCATGGAGCTGACAAGCTTGGAGGTTCTTAAGAGGGAGCAGAGCATGAATACCAGGTGGATCTGTAAGAACAGAACTTTCCTTCAACCACCGAAGAAAATAAATCCCCTGAACAGCAGCACTTCCATTTGCCAGGCACCGGATCTCTGGTGAGCTGAGTCTGTATAATAAAATCCACTAAAGTCCTTCTTAGCGGGTTGATCTGAGTTTCAAGCTGGGCCTTTTGTAGCCAAACAAGTGCCTGTCAGCCCTTCAGGCTGCAAATCCAACCTCTGCTGCTGACCTAGAACAGCCACTCAGCTGTTCCAGCCAGCGTGGCCACACAAAGGTCCTGAACACTGAGCAAAAGGCTCTGGAGCAATGCTTGGGCTCATCAACACGGTAATAAATCATGTGGTGAGGAAATCTGGCTTTGAAGCCTGACTTACACACGCCAGGCCATAGAGGAAAAACAGGAGTGAGACTGCAGGGAAGCTGCTGGTGTAGAAAGGCTCCCACAGCACGAGGGCCGTCAGCAGGCAGGAGAAGATCAGCACATAAAGGGAGTACAGCAAACTCCAGGAGAGCCTGGGGAGGGAAAGGTGCCATCACCCTTGTGGTTCATTAACAACTCCTGTTACAATTTCATCTGCTGGTCAGAACCGTTTTAATATTTAAATATTTAAATTATTTGTTATTATTTATTTTATTACTATATTTAAGATATTTTTAACATTTAAAT
>VWZT01016893.1:29011-70527 GCA_013397055.1 Pachycephala philippinensis | reverse complement strand
AATTATTAATTATTTTCCATGGAAATAATTTCTCTTTCACACCCTCAGAGCAGACAGATGATCCAGCTTAGGAGGAAAAACCCCATGGAGAAGAGGACACCACTGCCATGCTCAACCCTCTGCTTTGTCCTTCAAGGGCTGGAGAAAAGCTATGAACCCATTTAACTGATTAACTGATTGCTCAAGTGCTCAGGAACTGACTGATTTTTAACATTCCAGGTAAAAAAGAACTCACCAAAATGCAATGTCCTGCAGCCCCATGGTCCTCATCAATACTTTGAGCTTCTTCTTTTCCCGTGTAACATTCCTCGATGTGAAATACATGAAGGGAAAGAAGCACATCACGATAACCACCATGAAGTAGCTGTACTCCAGGCTGACGGAGAAGATGATGCTCTCAGACTTCATTTGGACGCCAGCAATGGATTTCATTTCTTCCCAAACAGAATGATTTGCCACCATCTAAAGGAATGCAAGGTCAACAGATCAGTATTTTGTTTATTTTCTGCAGTGAGATGAAAATAATGAACATTTTGCTTCATCCTGCCTGGATTAACTTTTTGAAGCAGCTTTATTTTCTGAGAAACGCCTTGCTGTTCCCACAGTACAGTTTGCCTTTCCTGTGTTATATTTAAAATAAAGGGATGCCTCCATCAGTTCCTAAATGGGATTTACCTCTATAATAGCAGCATCAATGCTGGACTGCAGGGACAGGAAGCCTTTGTACCAGTACCTGGGGCTCTCGCAGTACGTCGATGAGAACTCAAAGCAGCCGTCTGCAAGGTGGAAGATAAATTACTGATGAAAAGTAATTAATTCCCGCTGTTAAATGTGATGACAAAAATGCATTGGCACTGTGGGAAACGCTTCAAATGGATGGTGACAAAAAAAACCCCAAACCTAAACACCCAAACCCCCAATCTATTCCATCACATAACAAACATGGATTATTCCCACCCTGTTTACCCCAAAATTCTCATTTTGCGTTACCTATGTATCCAAAGACTTCAATGGGAAGAACCACGTGGGTAGTGGGAAACCTGAGGTGGTAGGAGAAGTTGTCCTTAAATACAACCCCTATAGTTTCCTCATTTGAGACCCAGGCTTTCTCCATGGCTGCCTCATCATCCAGTTCCTGCAGTTTTATACCTGTGGAGTGTCAGAAAAATACTGACGTGAGTTTTTGTGAGTCTGGAAATGTGTCCACAGCACTGAGGGAATGTTCTGCTTTCTCAGCACTGCAACTCCTCCTTTTCCAGGTCTCACTGGCCAGGGAGGCAGCTCCAAATGCTTCACAATTTGCCAGTTGAGAAGAAATGCACCTCGAAAGAGTGAAGCAAGGTGTTCTAAAAGAATTAGGGAATATTAGGCAAGGCAGAGCTTTACAGTTCAGAAGGGCACATGGTCTCACAGGTAGTTAATATCCTAGAGAAGAAATACTTGTGAAAATGGAGGATTTAGGATGAATTTAATGTCATGATCCACTAATACAAGTGGGAGTTGTGATGGTTTGTTACCGATCTCAGAATGCAAAAGACACAAAGGGGATTTCAGTTTCAATCAAACAGTGCACCTTTCTTGAGTGCCAACCACACGATTATGCGATAGAGGAGAGAGAGAAAGAGAGATAAAGAAACAAAGTAGAGAGGAAGAGAGAGAGAGGGGAATAGCTGATCTCCTCATCGAAGGTGTTGGAGAACCACTAAAACACAGCACACACAGTAGGTTAAATAATGACAAAATTCAATATTTAAAAAGCAAAACCCACCTGTCATGACAGAGCTGGAGGCTACTTTGTTCATGATGTGCCTCGTGGTGGCAGTGACGGGTGTGAAGGAGATGGTGACCCCGGTGGTATTGAAGGCAGGGTCGTCCAGGTGCCCCAGGGGGCTGTAGGGCACCTCGGGGTAGGGGATGTGCACCATCAGCGAGGACACCATGAACACCAGGAGCAGGAAGAGCAGGGACAGAATCCACTCCTGCACCAGGGAGAGCAGAGGGGAGAATTTTGTGGCAGTGTAAAAACTTGTTCTTTGTGGGATTAAAATATAAACAAGAGGAATTCAGCCACACCAGTTTCTAGGATGTTAATGAAGAGACTCTTTGCACTGTGCCCATCACCTGCTCCAAGAGCCCACCTGTGCCCTCATTTGCCACAAACCAGACATAAATATCACCAGTTAAAAAATATTCAAGTCTCCAAGTGTTCATTACCAGTCAGGCTTCTCAAAAGTACTTCAAGTTCTAATTTTACCCAAAGAAGTTGGTGTCTAGGGGCAGGCTGGGATTGGCCACTCTCAGTAGTTAGCTACTCTTTTGGTTCTGTTTTTAATTCTTTCTTACCTGAAAGCTCTGCATCTTCATCCTCCACTTGAGCAGGACATTTTTCCACAAGAGAATTTTAGTTTGCTGGAATACACTCACACTTCTCTGGAGTGTCTTCATCTTTGAACCTAGAGACAATTTATTTTTGAATATTACTTTCGAATACAGCAAAAGCTCAACCAGCAGCAACTGGTTTTGTTTGCACAGTCCTTGCAGATGTGCAGTGACACTTTTTCTCCCTTTTTACATCAAGAATGAGCTGAATAAACTCAGATGTTGTGTGCTGAGCACAACCACCCCCGCAGCACAGGGTCCAAGAGACCTCATCACCTTCAGCACACTCCAACCCTCACAGCTCAGCAGCAAACACTGATTAAAATCAGAATTTCAGGCTTCCATGCTGCAGCATGGGGAGTTTGGGAGCAGTTACTGATAAAATAAAAAAGGGAATATCACATTACATGACCTAATCGGCTTGGGTGGGCTTCATAGCCAAGAAACAACAACAATTTAGTCAATTAAAATCCCTGAAATCCTTTTGCTTGTAATTTTAATGAGCTATAGGCTCAACACCAAGAAGCGTTGAGCAACTCCTGGCTGTGGTGTGAGCTGAGCTCTTTTGGAAAACAGCATCTGTCCAAGGAAACTCGGAGCCACGAGAGAACAGATTCTTGGAAGTGCGTGGGAGAGATGGCATTGATGAGTTATTAATGAAAAATTAGATAAAATCAAGTGGCCACGAGTATGCATTGATCTGTTACCCCAAAAGATAGGGCAGAGTCCTCAAAATGACATGGTCAAAGCAAAACAGGGATTATTTTGCCTGGTTAATGCTGGTGGGGGGAACTGAAAGAAGTAAAATATAAAGCTGCCTGTCAGATTTTTGCAGATTAGATAGGTGCTTATTAAGCATCCATAAAAATAATCATGAGGACCTTTAATGAACAAAAGGATTAAGCACCTCTGTGCAGAAGAGCTCTGCTCACATGGCCGAAGTGCTCTGCTGTCACATCTGTAGCTAAAATCTGCTTTTGAACAAAATCCTGATCTTCTCTGAGTGGTTCTCAGGTAGAAATACCAGAGCTTTTACAGACCTAATCCTTTCAAGCCTTCCTGTCATAGGGAAGGAAGATTTACGTTGTCCTGTTCCCCTGGGGGACGATGCCTCACGGTGCTGACAGGCAAGACAGAGTTTATCTTCTTCCAAATATTTCTATTCAGCCCTCAGGGGTTGAATCTCCGTGTGAGGAGGCAGCAGGCACCAGAATGCTGGAAAAGCAGCTGCAACAAATGAGCTGCCCGGGGTGCCCACGGCAAACACTCGTCCTGACACGGCACTTTGGGAGGGTGAGGCAGGGATGCCAGCTCAGGGGCAGGAATCTCCTGGTCTGTCTTCATCTCTAAACAGATTTTGTTTCTTACAGATGATACCACTAATCCCAGGTGTATAAAAATTTGAATTTAGAGTGTGTGATAACCTCTAGGCTTCCTTGAGGAAAGTGTGGATTTAAACTTGGAGTTACTTGGTTCTTTTTGACCTTGCAGAAGTGAGGGGCAGGACGCTGGGTGTCACCTGTGCACATCTGCAGCCCTGACACAGGGTTTGTGTCACAGCTCAAGCAGCTCACCAGGTTGTTCTGTTGTTGTTCTGACAGCCCCATGAGGTAACCTCGGCAGGCTGACACCCCTAGGAGATGCTGGGATGGGGAGCTGGCATACCAGGAGCTCATCCCACACATCCCACACATCCCTGTGGGGTCACCCCTCAGCGCTGACTGACCCCGGCCGTGCTGCTGCAGGCTTTGGGCAGCTGGGGGAATGTGGTACAAGTGAATTCTCTGCTCCTCAGGTATTTCAGGGGGGATTTTTAAGAGCTGAAGATGGACGGAACTTTTAAGTGCAAACTTCAGCTTACACTGGAGTTAGGGAAAGAAATCTGCTCCTCGTATGTCCTGGATTACTTAAAATACTGAGCTGAACCTACTGCTTCTTCTTAGTGCTGAGAAACATTGGAAATAAACCTCTGCCATCAACTGAGCTCCATTTGGGTGTTATTTCTTCTCAAAGTAAGGTTAAAAAGACTCTCTCACCTTTAAACACCCCTAAGCTTAATCACAAACTTAACTCCACCTGTCAGAAGGATGCCCCATGCCCCACCTTCACATTGGTACCTTCACCCAGTGTTATCAACAGTGTCATAATTCACTGGGTGTTCTCATACCTTCCAAATAACATTTTTTGTTTATCCTTAAGAAGAATGCTTAAGCCTTACCTCAGCAGGAAGGGTTGAGAGGAATCCAGAGCTTGTCCTGGAGCAGCAGAGGTGCTGAGCCTCCCTGGGATGGACTGGCCGACTGTCCCGGAGACTCCCAGTTCTCCTTTGTCGTTTTTTTCCCTCAGGCACTTCTGCAAAAGGCATTCCTCACACCATGGCTTCTCATTTCCCTGGCTTCCTTCCCCTTTCCTCCCTGGCAGAGCTCCAGATTTATTTGTGTCAGAAAAAGCAAACAGAGCACATCGCTGTTGAGGCGCTGGAACAGATTGTCTGAAAAGTTAACTCAGGAAATTCTTGAGTCGTGGCCAAGAGAAGAAAAACAAGCCCCACAACAAACCACACAAAAATCCTTTCTCTGGCGAGCTCCGCTGTGTTTCTCAGTGCACAAGAGGGGCTGAAGTCAACAGCGATGTCACAGCACGGGCGGGAGGGGACGGATGGTGGCAAACTCTTCCTGTGGCATCAGCCACAGAGCAGGAGCAGCAGAGAAGTGCTGCCTCCCGGATAGAAACTGCTCTTCCAGCTAAAAAACATCTCGGAAACGTTAAAATAAACTTTTCCTGGCCAACTCTACACTTCTGAAGGGGATGGGTTTGGTTTCATACCAGGCTGTGGAGCGTGGCTGCCCCTCAGCCGCCCACAGCAGCATCCCTGGGCTCATCAGGGCTGAGGGACCGGGGTGGGAGGGAGCGGCTGGGACAGGGGCTGGGCTTGGAAAAGTGGAGCAGTTGGATGTGCTTCCCTCTGCTCTGCCTAGCAGGAAAACCCACCCCTAAGGTTTAAATCCCATTCAGCTGTGTCAGAGCGAGGCAGAGAGCGGAGGGGCAGCCACTCAGGGTGAAGTTAAGGCCTGTCCTCAGAACATCTCCCGGGTGCCCAAACCTTCTCCTCCCCTCCTTGCAAAAGGAAAAAACCCAACTCCTAGGTGGAGAGGTGGAGATGGCAGGTTCCAGCCAGAGACTCCTCGCTGCCCAGCTCCTTGGCAGAGCACTGATGTTCGGCGATCCATGGGAAAGCAGAGCTCTGGGGGGTGTGGGGCTGCTCTGGGGACTTTTCCTGGCAGGAGCAGCCCATCTACGAGCCACGGCAGCCACCTGCTGGTACCTGCTTGCCCACACCCCTGCCTGCACTGCCCAGACTCGCATCCCTGTGATGCCTTGGGTTTTAGCTTTTATATGTTTCCAATGCTGCATTCCCAGTGTGTAACTGTGCAGTGTCCTGCAGCCTGGGAGCTGCTGCTCTCTCATGCTGAGACAGACAGAACAAAGCCTCTCCAGGCTGCTCTCCAAGGACACCCAGCCCGGCCTAGGCCCAAAATGTGTAACCCAGCATCTTGAGAAGGGGGGCAAGCTGAGGGGAAATTCCATCATTAGCTAAAGTTTAATTGGTGAAATTGGGTTGAGATGCAAATGGCCCAAAGCTATAAAAGTGTGAAGAACTCGTGACTCGGGGTCCATCTTGGGTGCAGCCTTTGGCCTGCCCAGGGTGTGCCTCTGAAGGCCTTTCCAATAAATATCCACCTTTATTCCCTTCCTCCTGTCCAGTCTCTGTTTCTAGGTTGGCCTCTTTAGGCATCAAGCTTGACAAAGGATAAAGGCTTTATTTATTAAAATAATAACTCTTTTCTCTCTGTGAGGCAGAGCACCTGCAGGGGGTGTGTGTTGTGACATGGGTGGGGAACCGAGTGCTGGGGCTGCAGCTGATCACAGCTCTCAGCAGCACTGATGAAATTCAGTAACACTGATGGAACACATGGAATATTTCCCACTGTGGCTCCAAGACTCAGGGGTGAAGGGGTCTCTGCTCCATGGCCCCGTTGGATGCCACCTCCAGGTCGTGCTCCTCTGCATCCCTGGTGAGGTCAACAAACACCTGCAATGGGACACGGTGGAAACAACCCCATCACTGCCGTGGACTGGCTGGTTTTGTGCTGCTCACAGGTTATTTCTTCCTTTTCCACAGGCAGTTCCCAACCTGGAGCTCCTTCATCAGCCTACCTGGTGCAAAGTGTTCAGTGACAAGCTGTACTCCTCAAGCTTGAAATTCCGTTTAGCTGTGGAGAGATGGAGACAACACCCTTAAAAACCAAATCCATGTAAACAATTTGAAAGTGATTTCCTTATTTAACTGATTATTTCCTTTTACCTGCTTCCAGCTTGGAGAAAGACCTAGACAGAGGTAGTGCATCTGCCACTGGAATCTTGTAGGTGAGCAAGGAAGAAGTCCTGAAAAAGTAATTAAAAAATGAATTCTTCATCCTGTGACTCAGCATCAAAGTTTGGGGGGCTTTGTAGGGTAACTGTGCTCCAGGTCAATCCCTGAGCAAGGTCAGGAGGAGGAAAGGAGCATCCCAGCCCAAATCCAGGCGGGTGTGCAGCCCATGGACACTGACCTTTCCTGCCGAGCCGTGTGCGGGAAGAGGTTCAGGATTTCGCTGTGGAGAGCATCGCTTAGCCCCACGTCTGTCATCTTGAGCTCTAGGTGGTAACTTGTGCCAAACTTACTTCTGAGATCCTCAAGGGAACCGATGTACCTGCAGAGGGGGGAAAACATTGCTCAAACCACCATAACCAGCAAATAAATCACTTGCTGGGGTTGAGGAGCAGCTGCACATCCTCTTATTCATCAGTTTATACTGTGCTGCCTCCTCACAGAACTGATTGTTACACATGTGGGTGATCCAAACCGGTATTTTCCATTCGGTTAAGAATTAAAAAGATCAAACAAACCCCAACAACCCCCCAGAGTGAACCCCCTGCTCCCAGTGCCCACCGGAGCCGGCCGGACACCAGGATGGCCACGCGGTCACACATCGCCGCCGCCTCCTCCAGGGACTGCGTGCAGAGGATGGCCGCCCTCTCCTTGCTCTTCATGGAGGCCTGGATCATCCTCCTGGGAACAGAGGGATCACAGTCACTTCCTGGGAACAGCCACAGAAAATTTCCTGGTCTGTGTCTCCCTCCCTAGAAACAACTTTTTGAAGTTATTAAGAAGTGGACAACTGTTTAAAAGACTTCAGTTTTCTTGTTTAAAGACCTGGATGCCACTGGTATTTTGCAATTTGTCATGTCAGCATCTCTCCAAATTTTACACTGATGGTATAAATTGGTGATGAAAAGCTGAAGCAAACACCAGGGCTGGATCACTAAAGGGAGAACTACCTACAGTTTTTTCTCTTGCTCTGAAGAAAACAGAAATTTGTGCTTTTGTACCAAACGCATGGGTTCAGCTGGTGTCTACTGAGATTTTTGGGGTGCATTAATGACCATTATCATTCAGGGCTTGCTGCCAGCTGAGTGAGGTGCTCAGCAAGTTCTCCCCATCCCCTGGCATTAGAAAAAAGGGAAAAGACAGACCTACTCAGTCACCACGGGAGAACCTCTTTGCCTGCCCAAGAGCTCCTGCAGTAGGGAGGGTGAGGCCCATCCTGCTCAGTCTGTCCCACAGCTCCCACTCCTGCCCAGCCAGGGCTGCTCACCACATGCGGCGCTGCCCTTTGGGGTCCACGCTCACGGATGGCTCATCCCAGAGCATCACCGTCGGGTCTCCCAGGATGCTCAGAGCAAAGGACAGCTGGAACGGGAACAACACGAGGTCAGGGCTCCTTTATTTACCTGCAAAACTGGTGAAGCTTAATCCCCATGAACTTTTCAAAGCTGAAGCTCTTGATTCCAAAATGCAGGAGGAACAGAGATTTAAAAAAACCCCACTTCAGGTGTTTTCATGAAACATTTTAATCTCTCAAAATCAGATTTCACCAAAACTCCTGAGCCTGCCAAAGATGTGAAAGTGGTTTTCCATCCCATTTACTGGCAGATGTAAGTGGTGGGGCGTGAAGAGGTGATTGTAAATCCAATTTGTGGTTAGCACTTATTAGACACACAGTGCAGGAGAGTGGGAAAGAGAGGGGAGGGTGGGAATCCTGCCAGGCTGGGTTCAGAAAGTATTGATGAAAACAAATGATGCCAAAAACCCACTCAGCTGAAGGTTTCCTGTGCATCACGTCCGAGAGAGCGAGCAGGGTTTGCTCAAGTAGCAAAGACAAATCCAACACGTACCTTTCTGGCTTCTCCAGGAGATAAACTCCTAGCAGGGGTCTTGAAATGCTTCAGGAGATCCAAGGCCCTTCCTATGCTGTGGGGAATGGAAGGGGAAAAGCCCCAAATGACCACCTTGGTATGCAAACTCTGTGGTCAGGGGTGCTGAGGAACCAGACACTGACATGTTTTGGCTGATATCCATCACTTTGGGTTATTTGGTGATTTTGGTCCCAACTTGGATGGTAAAATGAGGAATTTTTGCAGAAATTCAAGGCAAGAAGTGCAGCTAATGAAAGAGTTGAGTTACTCAAGGAACTGGCCATGAACTGGGGCAAGTTTGAATTTTTTTTTCCTGAATTTTCCCAGATAAACTTGTGCTACAGTCTTCATTGAAAAGGGATTGAGAATAGTATAAAATAGCAGACCTCATCAGGAGAAGCCACCTCCCCAAGGGGAGAGGCACTGAAGGTGCTGTCTCCTAATCACACAAGCCAGGTTTGTTAACAGAGAAGCCCTTCCCCACCCCATAAAATCATAGAGTGATTGGGGTGGAAGGCTCCCTGCCTCTGGAAGGGGGGAGAACCAAGAGGTGAGATCATTTGGCTTCCTACCAGCTGATGGCAAGAGCAGCATCTTCTTCTCTCATCCCTCTGACGGCAGCGAAGGCCTCCAGGTGCTGCAGCACCGTCAGGTGTGGCCAGAGTGGGTCCTGCTGTGGGCACCAGCCCAGGGCCCCCGGGCACGGGGGCGCATCACCGCCCCTGAGCAGCACCTGCACCAACACACACAGCTCTGGGGCTGTGGGCTCACAGAGCCACGGGGTGCTTTGGGTTGGAGGGACCTTAGAGCTCATCCCACCCCACACGTTCCAGCAGCCCAGGCTGCTCCAAGCCCTGTCCGACTGGCCAAGGCAAGCAGTTGTGGGGTCAGTAGCCACTCGTGAGTGATCACCATGTGGCCAGGGTGATCCTGCTCCGTCTGCCTTTTCACTTTGGGTAATATTACCAACATCAGACTGTCTTTTTCTAGTAATACTTTTCTATTTCCAACCTTGAGTCCCAAATCTGTAACAGCAATGGCATTTCCCCTTCCCCAGCACATGCCGTTAATCATTCTGCACGTAATTAACTGATGGGTTATTACTGGCCCAACACTGCTCACATTCGTTTTCAATTTCCTGGTTTTGCAAGGCTGTTTATGGAGAGTGTTATTTTTGGTGTTTTTTAGATGTCAACATTTCTTACAGGGCTTGTGACATTTCACAATGGGTTTCCAATGCCAGCTGAATATTTCCTGTTGCTCAGACTCTTAAATCTGTAACACTGACTTTGATGAACACTAGAATTTATGCTTGGCATAAATCAACACTTTCTTCTCAGCTCTGTAAATATCCAGACACATAAATTGTACACAAATTGTACATAAACATCCGTAAATTCCCTGACTGTAGGGAGATGTTGCCTTATCACATCCTTAATTTTTAAAGGCATCAAGGTCATCTCTGCAGCTGCACCTACCTCCCCAGCAGTCACTGCTACACCTCCAGAAATCGTGTTTATCGTTGTGCTTTTCCCAGCTCCGTTGGGTCCTAACAGACCTAACACTTCTCCTGGAAAAAATATGCAATAACTGTTAATATTTATTGTTTATATGACTTCTCCCCTGTATTCTATATAATATCTAAAAGAACGTTCAGGAGAAAGGGTTGTTTTATCCCCATAAATTAAAACTTTGAATGCAGGAACCCAGAGCATCAGGTGTGGTTGCCCACAAGAAAATTCTAACAAAAATATTGTCTCCAAATGAGACCTTCACTTTAGATTTTAGTCATTGATATAATAGGGAGTGCAGCAAAGTACTTGAACCTTTTTTAACACCAAAAGAGAGGTTTTTGACAGCAAGTGTCTTCTTTTTCTTGCAGATGGAAGTGGCTGTCCTGACTTCGTATTCCTTGCGCAGACTGTTGACCACAACCAAGTCCTGTGGAGAGGTGAAGAGGGAAATAAAAACTCTCCTCCTGTCCCACGAGACAGCTGATCTCTTCTTACCATTAAGAAGGACTTTGAAAATTTTTGAATTAAAAAGCCATGAAACAGAGGGAAAAGAAAAGGAAAATAAGCAGAATGGGAATAAAAATAGTGGTGCCAGCTAAAATCCCTGTGGTGCCAGGGTGACCATGGGCTGGACGGTGAGATCACATCAGAAGATCTGAGTGCATGAGCTAAGAAAGATGAGGCTGATGAGAGAACGAAAATGATGGAGAATGGAAAGGAAAACGATGCAGAGGGCTGGATTTGGGTTCACCTCCTCCTGCTGCAGTGAGGCCATGGCGCTCCGCACCCTGTCCCTCTCTGCCTGCACCTCGGGGGGTTCCTCTCCAGGGTGCTCCTTGTTCTGCTGGGTGACTGTTCTCCTCGGCTGGATCCTGTGAGTGCAGGAGAGATGCTTTCACTGGGAATCACTTCCAGAAAGCTTTGTTTTTATAAGCTTTTTCCCAGGGCAGCACCAATGAAACACAAAATTTTTTTGACCTCGGGGAGCTCACAGAGTTGGAGTTGGACGGGACACACAAGGATCACTGAGCTGTTCCAAAAACAGGGTTTGCTCAAATATTTATTCCTGGGGGGGAAAACTAAACCCTACTGGCATGGCTGAGAAAATAAAGGCCAGTTTTAGCTTTTCCTTCATCTTTAATTATTGACTGGTTCCCTGCTCCACACATGCCAATCATCTGTTCAAGGAGAATTAAAATACACGTGGCAGGTTTGCAAAGCAATTTCAGCATTTAATTCCCCCATTTGGTAATGTTTGATAATTAAATACTTTTTACAAGTCTTCTCCCACGTGACTGAGGTGGTTGGTCACTTGGTGGTGGTGGCAGATAAGCAGAGAGCACTTAGACAACCCTAACCTGATGAAGATTTAGGGAAAGTCTCCATCGTATTGGGAGCAATACTGATACCCTTGAAAAGGAGTTAAAATCTTTGTGTTTCAATTTGTACCTATAATTTAGCCCCCTGTAGGGAATTTTCCTGAAACCTCAGCTACGAACCTTAAAAGAAAGCTGAAATCACAATTTTTATCCCCTCAAGGACACAGAAAAAAATTTAAAATATGAGTTTTATCCACATTTTGCAAAACGATTTTTACACATGATGTTTTTCCCTCCTGCTGCCAGGGTCCTGCCTGGCTGTGCAGCTCCCAGCCCACCCTGCAGGCTGGGATAACTGTGGCTCACAAGGAATCCCTGGGACACACCTGAAGACGGGATCAAATCCCATAACTGCTTCTCCATATCTCATCTCCAAACAGCGCAGGAGGAAAGCGAAAATCACACAGTGGACGTATGGCTGAAAACCAGACATTAATTAGGTTTGTATGGAGACAAGGAAACAACACACTCTGTTAATTTTAATTATAAAGGGATGCAGGAACCTATCTCATTAATTTCAGCTGTTGAAAAGGTCTACAAGGAGAAGCAGCTAAATTGATGCTTTGCATACATTTCCCTCTGATATGCAGATAATTTGCAAAAGCCTTGACTTCTTACAGCAGTTCTAGCCCAGATAACCCAGCTGCACCCCAACAGACATCCTGTGGGATGGGAGATCACATCATCCTTTTGTAGAAGCAGCATTGGAGTGATCAGTTTATTAATAAAATCTCTGCCTTCTACACGAGCTCCTCTTAACCTCCCCTGCCCCATTTTTGCAGCATCCGAGGGCCACATGAAGCACAAGCCCATGATTACCTGGAATTCACCTTCCCTGCCAACACTTAATGGGAAATTTTGACTACAAAACCCATCCTTTCTTTATGGGGAGAGTTTACAAAGCCAGTGCAAGCCCACTGCATCAGGACAGTCATCCCTGCCCCAGCAACCATCCCCAAACCCCTCCTTACTGCAAGGACAGGAACGTAGATGCGATTCCGGCTTTCAAAAATACTGTAATTGTTATACATGAGGGAATTCTGGAAGAAAAGGAGATCAGTCAATTAGAAAATTCCTTAGCACAGTGTGTCTCAGGGCAGAGTCAGAGCAAGTGTGGCAGGTAGGGATGTTCAGCTTTCCTTCGGGATGGGATAAAGGAGTTTTGATCTGCCTTCTTTTCTTTGGTTCTTACTGCCTCAAGGGGTTGTGGCTTCCTTGGCTACAGGAATTCAGGGGGGCCTCAAATCAGGCAGGTTAGGTTAATCTTTTCTATCACTGCTGCTCTCTTCCCAGCTCTTTGACCTTCTCCCAGCTCCCTTCCTCCTTCCTGGTTTTCCCACTCCACCACTTTCCCCTCCCATGCCACCCTGGCTGCCAAAACACAGCCACTGTAGCAGCTCTTTGTGACTAAACAAACCAAAAATATCCCAGTCAAACAGAGGATTAACAGGTCAAATCTTGGCCTCTTCTCTCACTCCCCAGCCTGGAACTTCTCTTTTCCTGTTTTCTTTTCTCACTCTCTCTTTTTGCCTGGGAGTTTGGGAAGTGCCTCTTGCTTTGCCAATTTGCACCATTAGGATAATTACTGAATTTAGAAGGATGAGTTTTGCTTACTAGTCCAGAGAACATGATCCAGCCCACGGATGGAAACATGGGAAGCAGCATACAGATGTAGTAAAGTGCTTCATGAAGGTCACTGTTCATAAAACCAATATAATTCACCTGGAAAAAAGCAGAAAAATTATTTCCAATATTACTGTATTGTTGCTAAAAACCAGGGTATTTGTCAGTGATTCCGGTTATTCCACTGAATATTGATATAAAGTGAAATTTATTGATGTAAATTTGAAATAAAGACCCAAGTGGCAAGGTGTGTAAATCAAACATTTCAGAGTGAAGATGCTCCTCACTTACCAAAATGAAGGTTAAAGACCAAATGTAGCGATTGCTTCGTCCCATGCGAAATTTGAAGGCCATTAAATAAACGAAGAGGACAAGAGATATTCCATAACCAAAGATACAAATGATCTAGAGAGAGAGAGAGCCATCAGTGACAAGGAGGTGCCTGTGGATATATGGAAACCTGCCCAGAGCAGTCCATTGCAAATAAACTCTCTGCTGTGAAATGAGGGAAGGGAGTTGTCTCCACCCATTTTGCCCAGAGCTCACCAGGGTCAGCACAGCGCTGGCGTCCAGGGGGCAGATGTGGGTGAAGAGCACCAGGATCCCAAACATGAGGCACATCAGGCTCCAGAAGAAGGGGATGTCCACCAGAGCCTGCCCACACCAGTAGGCCGAGGGGAAGAGCCCCGCGATCCGCAGCTGGGAGCGAGCCTGGAGCTGCCAAAGCAACAAAAATGGGGAAAGGGAAAGTCTAAAACATCATTCCTGCTCCTTCTCTATTCCCTCACTGCTCCCTTCCCTGGCTGAGCCTTCCTCTCCTTTCCGACCACTTCTAATTCTTAGTTTGACTATTGTTTAAAACCATGTCATTCCTAAAAGGAGGAAAAAAAATCATTCTGATCTCAAAATCTTTATCAACAGCCAAATTATCCTGAGCCCCAGGTAGGTTCCCTGGGATGCAGAGAAGTGCACTTTGGGTACTCATCTGACTGATTTTCTTCTATCATCCTACCTAGAAATCACAGAATCACGGAATGATTTGGGTTGGAAGGGACCTTAAAGATCCCCTTGTTCCACCCCCTGCCATGGGCAGGGACAGCTTCCACTGTCCCAGGGTGCTCCAAACCCGGTCCAACCTGGTCTTGGGCACTGCCAGGGCTCCAGGGACAGCCACAGCTTCTCTGGGCACCTGTGCCAGGGCCTCCCCACTGGTGCTCTCCACAGACATTGCATCACATTCACTCCTTGTGTACGACCACCAGCAGCTCGTGCTCTTTACCTTGTAATCCTCCACGTTGCTCATCGCAAAGAGGGGAGGCAAACCAGCAGCCAAAACCAGCAGGTAGGTGAACAAGCCGAAAAAAATGTCTTTCTTTAGCTCTGGGTTTTCTCCCTGTGGGGAGAAATTCAGTCATCCATAACTGGCAGCTGCCCAAGGAGAACCTGGCTGGCTCGATGCTCATAAGATGGTTGAACATACAAGTGAGCAAGAACACTAATGGTAAGTCAGTTGTGTTTAAGGACAGAAAACAAGGCCAAAAGAACAAAAAAAATGACATTTAGCATCCTAGAATTTACAGAAAGAATTTGGATTACTGTAATTAGTTGAGGATGGAGACCAACGTTTTGTTGCTGAGGAAAGGTGGGGTTTGCAGAGATCACTGTTGTATTCCCACCATATTCATCAGCATGGCCTGGTTGGAAGAGACCTTCAAGATCATCTCATTCCACCCCCTGCCATGGGCAGGGACACCTTCCACTATCCCAGGGTGCTCCAAGCCCCATCCAGCCTGACCCTGGACACTTCCAGGGCCCCAGGAGCAGCCACAGCTTCTCTGGGCACCCTGTGCCAGGGCCTCCCCACCCTCACGGGAGAATTTCCTCCCAATATCCAGTCTGAACCAATCTGGCTCAGTGGGAAGCCATTCCCCCTTGTCCTGTCACTCCAGGCCCTGGTAAACAATCTCCATCTTTCCTTCAGGCACTGGAAGGCCACAGTTAGGTCACCCTGAAACTTCTCTTTTCCAAGAACAATCCCAATTCTCTCCACCCAGCACAAACTTAAATATCTTACGGTGCTGAAACCCCACAGAACCCTTGGACACTGCAGGAGAAATCATCATTAAACACCCCCAGGAACCACCAGCAGTGGGACCACTGCCCCCAACCCTTGGAACCTGCCCCCCAGCCAGCTTTCCAAGCTGGACAATCCTCATCCCTTCAGCTACCCCAGGTAATTTTGGCCCAGCAGGGCGGGACCCTCACCGCGTAGAAGAGCTCGCTCCAGACGCGGAAGCGCGCGGTGGAGTTGAAGAGCCTCAGGAAGGTGTTGCTGAGGATGTTCATGAGCACAGGGAAGCAGTTGAGGGGTTCTGTGCTGCACATCACCGTGAACTGGTGGCTCTGAAGATGTCAAAACAAAATTCCTTCATGTCCCTGAGAGGTGTGAGCAGCACTACTGAAATTATTTATTACGCCAAAAAAATATTCTCCCTTTTCTGGTGTGTTTAATTCTCTCATTTAAATACTTTTCAGAAAGTCCTGTTGATGTACAGGATGAAAGAAGGAAAATATATCCCTCACCTTGCCTTCCAGGGATATTTTTATAGCTCCATTATAATTCGGAAGGCTTGTGATGTTTTTCTCCGGAGTTATTTCTGGGATTATGTTTTGAGTCTTCAAAGCAGCAATGAAATCCTCAATTTCTGATCCTGAAATCAAGTCAAGGACAGAGATTAGAGTCATTAGAGGGGCTTTTTTCTTTAAATATAAACAGTTTCATATAAACAAGTTCTTACTTGCAAAGCAGAGGTATGTTAAAAACCCCAAATACTGAGATTCTAAGCAAACACATATTGCCTATATTTTTTCCGTTTACTTAAACTGGTTAAACAAAATATATGTTTCAAACTTCGTTTATTTATTGCTTTTCTTTTTTAATTTGTCTGGTTCATTACTCTTTTACACATAATCTATATCATCACTAGAACTGCATTTGCTTTTGCTCAAAGGAAAACACCTCCCAATGTACATCGCTTTACATATTTGTGGCATTTGCAAGGTTGCTCTGTCAATTACAATAAAATTCACATTGGTGCAGAAAGTGAGTCACCATCACATGTTGTTCCTCACCTGTGTCATTGAAGATGAGGAGGTTTGTAGACCTATTTAGAATTTTCTCTTTCGTGGGAAGAAAATATTGGCTAGACGTGATTTCCCAGCTGTTGGAGTTGTGCCACAGATGAAACAACATTAAAACCATCAGCGGTGGAAGGATAAATGTTCCAAATATCAGCAATCTAGATGGAAAAACGGACCGTGAGTGAGGCCAGGGGAAAGCCACCTTTGAGTAATTGTGTGATTTAGGGGAAATTTAAAACTTAAGCAAGCCAGAGCTCTCCCAGGAAGTTCAGACTGCCCTTATTTCTGCAGCTTTGAAACATTCCCCACCTAATTCTCTGCTTCCAAGCAGCATTTAGACCTTCCCTCAGCCGCTCCAGGGTTGCAGGGTAGGTGGGAGCTCCTGTACTTACATGCCCCTGAGAAATTTTCCTTCGTGCTTCAGTCTTAGGAGGCGAATTCTCATCACAGCACACACTTGCTGCCTCCAGAGCATCATCCCTCTCATGGCCAGGATCCCCTGCTTGGAAAACACCGGGAGGCCCTGATCCCTCTCCTCGAGGTCTCTGTCTCCTGTGTGTTCACCATGAGAAATGCCATTATCCACAAAGAGCCTTCAAAGGACACGTTTTAACCCCAAAATTTCATCAAGGGTCTTCTGCTCTGAACAGAGGGATGCTTTGATTTTTATTTTTTTCAGACAGAAAAGCAACAAGGGCAGAGAAAAGGGGTCAAAATTTATCCAGAATAGAATTTATGTTGGTGAATTCAGACTGGCTGAACCTGGGCTGGTGTGGCAACACATCCAAGATCTTCACTGGCCTTGGGAAATGCCTTCTGCAAACTTTATCCCTTCCCACCTCCTGGTCTGGGCTGCACAACCCTTCAAAGGTAAATGCCCTTCCAACACCAGCCTTAATTCTTGTGCTTGAAAGCCAAGATGGAATCATTTGGGCTTCTCCAAGAAGATATTCCTCACTGAAGGCAAGTGGGATACAACTGCCACTCTAGGCCTACCAATACTCACATTTAGCAGAAATTTATTAGATATTAAATTAAAAGATATGAATATATGGAACTTTAAGGATACCATGCTGGCAAAAGGGAGTCAATGCTTTACCTTCTGGATCGATGGTTTCCTCACCCTGCAGCTTCAGGAAAACATCTTCCAGGGTTGTCCTGGTCACCTCATAATTAACAACCCCCTGCAAGAGGTTGCTCTCGAGGTGGCTGAACAGACCTGCATGGGAGAAACAGCCAGACTCAGCCCAGGCCCCACGGCTGGTGCTGAGCACAAACTCAGCCAATTAACGCTGGATGTTCCAGCATTCACATCATTAATCCCCATAACCTAAAAGCCATCACAAACTTATTGTGTTCTTTAGAGGTAAGTAAGAAAATACAGTGGTTTTGGTTTTCATGGGCCATCCTGAAAACAGATGAGGGTCAGTGGATTTTAGTTTGTAAATTAGTTGGAGGATTTTCTTTGTTTCACCTGCATTATTAAAACTACCATGTGCATTTCAGGCTTTCTGTAAAACTGATATTTATGCACCTTCCTAATCTCACATATTATGGACCAAGGAATATAGTTATTCCCTTCACAGTAACTTTGATTTCTGCTTTTCCCACCACTGGGTTTCCCTTTAAAACCCTGGCACAGCGAAAGGTTTCTTACCTGGGAAGCTGTCAGTGTTTTCCAGAGGCAGCATAAAACACAGCTCATCCCTCTTCTGTGCCTTGAGCACGACTTCAGGGATGTACTGTCTGACCACGGATGACACAAGCTCTGGGTCACACAGGTCATTTATGTGCATCCTGTTTAAAAAAAACCATTGTTCTAATGTTAAACAAGAAAAAACAATGTGTGCATCCTCTGGTTGGATACAAAGCCACTGGTGATTCTTCCATAGGGAAACCTCCAAAACTGGGCAGAACTTCAGTGGGAATTTTTACAGCCATCTGCAGTGCCCCTGTTTTTGCCATGCATGCAAGAGATGGTTGAGGTTAAGAATTACAATCCTGGACAGTGCTGCTAAACCAAGAAGTCAGGAATTAAAATCCTAAGAAAAACAACTTTGCATCAAAGCCATTGTACGTCACTCTGGCACCACAGATCACCTCACTCTGCTCCCCCTTCAGCTGCAAAGGAGGTTGCAAAGTCATCTTAGCTGCATGCTCAGAGCTTTCAGGATTGGGTTCCAAAGAAAGGCTGCTTGTTGTCCAAAGCAGCAAAATTTTGGCAGCCTTAAAGGTCTTCTAAAATGAATTGTCAGGATTTCTATTACTGTCTATACAAATTATAGGAAACACAGATTCTACAAGAAAATACTCACGAGAATGAGAAGCTTTTCACAAAAAGAGTGATGACCAAAACAAAAGGTTTTACCTTAAATGATAGCCAATTCCCCATTTTCTCTTCAAGTAGAGAGATGAGCCAACACTCTGTAATCTCCCACATGAGAGGAAAGCTTTCCGATCTAAGGAGGAAGGGATACAAAGGATTTAGGGGGATTTACGAGAGTGCAGCCAACTGACCTCGCTCTGCTCCCTCTGAACTCAGCAGACATTTCAATAATAAATTGAGAGGAGTAAAACCAGGCCAGTGCTGAAGGTCCTTTTGTTTTTTAAAACCATTGCCTTTCTCCTAAATATCATGGTTAATTCTTTTAGTTATGCATTCTTGTGGGATTGTGGAGAATTTCCCACGCAGCACAGGAATAATATGGGAAATAATGTCAAGTGAAATCCAGAAAAACAAACCGAGTCTTACTGACATAGAGACATATCCAGTGTTTTATCCCAAAGAAGAGTGCTTTATCCTGAAAAGAAGCATGAGCAAAGTCTTGGAGGAACACATCAGCCCAGTTTTAGCCTTTTCCCAGCTCGGGTTGGGTGGTCACTCAGACAAAGCATGCCCAGCGAGCACCGACTGTGTCCCAGTGGGACCCACACGTGGGCTCTGCCCTGGGAACCCCCCGTTTGCAGCCCCCCAGGTGCCAGTCTGGGCTCACCAGCTTGAGCATCGGCCTCCTCCATGGACTGGGTGGTGAAGAGTGTCACGCGCCCGGCGCGGCGCTCCCGCAGCAGGCTCCAGACGTGGTGCCTGGAGCAGGGATCCAGCCCCGCCGTGGGCTCGTCCAACAGCAACACCTGCAAAGGCCAGCCAGATCAGAGCTCCCCAAGCCCAAGCTGTGTTTGCTTGGCTCAGTTCCACACTTGCATTACTTCATTTCCTGCTTTTGATGATCTCACTCAGAGAAGAGAATGCATCCTCAAGTATTGATCAATTTATTGCTCTTTCTCCTACTGCAATATTACCACCTTTCTAATTATAAATACGGTGCTGATTGAACCAGATTCCCCAGTCCTTCCAGCAAGTGAATTAATGGGTCAGTAGCCTTGGAATGGCAGGGGAAAATCACAACAGTCTCTGTGCCAAGTCAAAACACAAAGCTATGCCCCAAAGCTGTAGTGTTGTGTGTGCATAAACACGAGCGGTCCCTACCTGAGGATTCCCTAAAATCGCAATTCCAAGAGACAATTTTCGTTTTTGCCCCCCACTCAGGGCATCAGCACAAACATTCTGAACGTCGGTGAGGTCCAGCATGACGAGAACTTTCTGCACCTTGGGAGCACACGAAGGCAAGAGTCAGATTTCCAAAGCACTGGGCACATTTGAATTCCTAAATGCCTACAAACATTACAGGAGAGTAGAAGTTCAAGATTTCAAACTTGCTTACTTTAAATGGCTTTGCTTTGAGATAAATAAGACAAATCTGAGTTTTAACTCATGACATGAGGATAAGAAAGAATTGGAAAACCACTTTGCCACTAAATTAGGCTTGCTCTCATTCCACAGAGCAAGATGCAGGGGATCATCTTTTATAAATAAAGCACAAAGTGCCCAAGATGCCATGAAAGATAAGTCAGTGGCTGACAAGCACATACCAACCTCTTCATCTACTTCCTTCCACTGAATCCCCTTGATGTGAGCAAAAATTCTCAGGTTTTCCTTCACCGTTAAGGCTTCAAAATGCAAATTAATTTGGGGGCAAACCCCAACCTTTGCCTGCCTTCCTTCCATATTCCACACTTCAGAAGCATTGTAGTCGTAGATCATTGCAGAACCTGCACAGGGGGATGAATGAAAAATTTGACATTAATTATGGCACTGTGGATGTCTCTCAAGGGTTAAATTAAAAATTAAAAAAATAAAAAAAGCAAAATAACTGGATTAAGTCCAAAGATGTAATAGCCTTCAAAAATATTTCAGAGGTCCAAATCCCTTCCTTAAAAACAAAAACATATTTCCTATAGGTGTGCAGCTCATGGAAAGCACCAGGCCATCCAGATGGACAAATGACCATGGTGCACACATGAGTGTATCCATAAGGGATCCATTATCCCTGGAGCTCGTGTTGAAGGGGAAATCTGCCCCGACAACAACCCACCAATAATGACTGATGGAAAACTTGGAGGTTTTTTGCTTATTTCCCCCTTACACTTGATAAAACAAACAGCTCCTCCTCTTCAGCACCCAGGCCCATCATCTCACCTGCTGAAGGCTTGGAAAATCCACTGAGCACGTTTAACAGAGCAGTTTTCCCAGATCCACTGGGACCCAGCAGTGCAGTGATCTGGCCTTCATAGATATTTAAGGACAAACCTGGAATAAAAACAGGACAACAGCTGGATGGAAATGTGTGAGAAGTAGACCTGGACCTGTAGCTGTTCCCACAGGTGACAGAAGTGACATTTATTTAGAAGCTGAGAGGCAAAACCACATCCAAAAGCACAGGTTGGTTCTTCAGGAGTTAGGCCTAAGCTTAGAAGGGAATCATGCCTTGACTGAACTGGGGGAACAAATAAATTATCTTCAATATTTAAAGAATTTTGACTTCAGTTCTCTACAAGGTTCATAACCTTTTATTTTAGTGTGGCTCAAGAAAGAGACCTCAGGAGAAGAGCCCAGAGCTTTTCCACGATGTGAGATTTCAAGAATTATTTCAAAGCAGCCAGACTTTGCTACCTCATTTTCTTTTTAAAAAACTACTTTGTCTTTCTGTGGGCTGTTCAGGTTGTGTTTGTTTGGTTTTTTCCACTCAATATAGACCTTCGAGGCCATATTGTTTTTTAAAATATTTTTGTATTTTTAATTTTTGATATTTTCATTTGGAGTTCTTGTTAAACAAAGGCATTTAACAAATAGCCCATGACTTTACTAAGACTGTGTCAACTATTTGCATTGGCAAGTGCTTGGGGAACACATCTCGGGCAGGGACAGCAGATTTGGCCATAAAATCCTAAGTTTGCCCCAGATAGTTTACTTTTTGAAAGGGAGATTTGAGAGGGGATTTTTAGAGTGGTTCATCACTTCAAAAACACAGCTTTTAAGGAAACTTCTGCTGCTGCAAAAAATAATAAACAGTGATTTTCCTGGAGGGAACAGGGAGATAAGGACCTGGTAGAAATTTGCTGGTAATTTACCCCAGCAGAAATAACCATTGCACAACACAATTGAACAGGCCCAGAGGCAGAATTCAGTACAGCCAGTACATTTCAAAACACTTCGGGTTCTTATCTAGTGAAAAACGAATAAAAGAATTACGAAGCCTCTCCTTACCCTTTAAAGCTTCGGTGCTCTTGTTGTTCTTCTTGTATATTTTTTTAATATTGTGTAGTCTAAAGAAAAGGAAGCAAGCCATTACTCATTGAATCACAATTTGGGGCTGTTTCCTCTGCCTCAAAACAACCTTTGAAAACTATTGGGAGAATATTTCCCAATCTCCTGCTCAAACTGGTCCTGCAGAAGGAATCACTTGATGTAATTCATTTCTGGTGCCTTTAAAGCAGGGTCAGGTCCTGTACTTTTCTAAAGCTGTTTAAAAGGTTTCAAATCCAAACTTGAGTAACATTTAGTGAATGAAGGAGGAGACTCTAGGGAATAACATGTGGATAATTAAATAAGAGTGATGACCTAGCTATTATTCTGGCAGATTTCTATTTGCTTTCTGGTGATAAGCAGCAGGCAGCACCAGCCATGAGCCCACCCAGCCCTGCAAGGATGGACAGAGCAGCATTTTATGCAGCTCACTCTGTACTTAAAGATGATGGGAAAAGGGAACAGACTCGCTGCAGAGAGGAAAGTGCAGGGCAGGGAGTTGGAGGATGCCCCACATCCAATAAATGCACAAATCCAGCTCTGGAGTGGGATGAAACACTGAACCCCTTTCACACATTTGCATTAACCTTATCCATAATGCCAGCTGACAGCCTCACACTCACCAGTGCAGCGTGGCTGTTCTCTCTAGAGCCAAACAATCCATGCAGAGCTCTATTTTTCATGCCCAAAGGAGTTCCTTACCTGATGGCTTCCTTCCCATCGAAGCCCGGCGGTATCGGCTCGGTGTCGCTGCCCAGAACGGGGTCGTGGCTGCTGCCAGCTCTCACCCCCACGTACCCACTGCGGCCCTTGAGCCAGTACGAGGGTCTCAGGAAGAAGGCAGGAGGATGTGGGGCCCCGTACTTGCCTGAATCAGAGACAGAGAAGGTGAAATATCAACCCCAAAACTTCCATCTGTCAACTCTGACAAATGCCCAGCCCAGCCACAGCTTCCCCGGTAGCTGCAGAATGTGAACTTCCAGCAGAGTGAAAGAACTGATAAATTCTGCAATTTAAGTTGTCCACATCTGTAAAAGCAGGTGGGGAATAATCACAGCCAAGACTCCATTTACAACCTCTTTGCTTCCAAAAAATCAGATCAAGTCCTACAACATCCTTCCAAGCCCAGCGGTCACGGCTGTCGGAGCAGGCTCTCAGTGCCTCACTGCAGGGTTGCAGTTTTCTCTCCTCCCACCACCCCTTTGGTAACTTTCCCCCTAAAAAGCAGAGAATTATAGAAGAAAAAGCAAGTAAGTTTGCATTTTGCCCCTCACATTTTCACTCACCAGGAAAAACCTTATCAAAGTAGATGGCCAGCAGGAAATACAGGACGCTGTCAAGGCTCAGGATGAGGTACAGGTTATAGAAAGGGTACAGCTCTGGGCTAAGTGCTGGGCCATATTTTTCGAGTTTTACCATCTAGGGGAGGAAAAAAAGAAAAAAAAGCACAATTCAGATGCAACATTTCCTTCAGGCAGAAATACTTCACTGCTGTGTCATCACAGCCATTTTCACTAAAAACCCGACTCACTCGTGATCACGGTGCTGTTTCTAAGGAGGCAAAGGGTTTATTGTGACCACAAGCACCAGAAATGCCTCAGTAAGCTGAATTTCAAGTCAAGCAGAAGTTAGAGAGTGATGAACGTGCTGTTTGCAAAGGCAGCACTTCCAGCCCTCAGTTCCTGCAGCTCTTGGTACCCACCAGACATGTCCCACTGCTGCCGTCATTTTATACATTTAAATCTTTTGCAGTAAAATTCGTGATGCAGATGAGTGTCCAAGCACCTTTGCCACGAATTAACACAGATTTTTCGGAGCCAAGTTTTCTTTTTAAAAGCGTCTAAAGCAGAGGGGGGTGACTGGGTTGTTCTGGCGATGCAAATTTTGGATTTTGCTGTTCTCTGGCAGAATTTTGGGGGCTGAGCTTTTGTGATGAGCACTGGTTTTATTTTGGACATACCGTTGAAAGACCAGCTGTGAAGGCAAAAGGACTGAAGAGGTTTAAAATCCATTCCAAAGCCCGTGGCAGCTTTTCAAACAACGTCAAAAAGCCCAGCGACCCAAGGAGGATGTGAAGGAGAAATCCCACAAAACTGGAAATATTTGGCTGCTTTAGCAATGAGCTGAGCATGAAAGTGAAGTGAATCTGCAGCAGAGAAAACCAGTAGTTAGCAGGGTGCATTTCTGCTGCAATTAAAAAAACCAACAGGAAATTAGGAGCTAAATTAGAGACCCAGCTGAGTTTCAGTTGTTCCCTACAGCTGCTTTGTTTAGCAGACAGTTCTGAGATTTAGGGCAGTTTCATAGGGACAGACAAATCACTCCCAGCCTCATTTTAGCCCCTCTCTTTACTCTGATTTTGAGTCAGAATCTCCCAAAATGTAATGGGAATGATATAATAGCCTACAAATACTAACAATACATCACAGCAGTGTATTTTTGTTACTTTCTCATATCATACCAGCCCTAGAAAACTCCACAGTTTTCCCGATATTTTAATTAGGAAACTGGGGAAAAAAAAGGTGCATCATAAAAGAATACAGAAGCAGACTCACAGATGCCATGCCATAAAAGAAATAAAAAAAATACACTTCCAAAAAGCTGTTGTGACCAAAAACTTCGCTCAGGGTGACCCAGGTCAGCAGGCTGGCTGTGATGGAGACGTACACGGTGTACAGCAAACTCCAGGATAACCTACAGATGAAGGCACAGTTATTTTTGTCCCTGAGCATGACAACACTTGCCACGACATAGCCAATACAAGGCACAGTGTTTTTAATTCAAGTATTTTGTAATTTCATCCATTTACAGTTGACTGGACAGGTGCAAATATCAGAGAGACACAGGAAGGGTCAGGTTGGAAGGGACACAGAGGGTCGATTTTCTGCTCAGAAAGGGTCATCCCAGAGCATGTGGCACAGAAATGTGTCCAGGTGGGTCTGGAGTACCTCCAGTGAGGGACACCCCACACCCCCTCTGGGCAGCCTGTTCAGTGCTGGTTACTGTTCAGGAAAAAAGTTCTTCCCCAAATTCAGGTATTGGACGTGCCCAAATCTCTGCAGATACAACGATGGCAGCAAAGGGCCACAGAGCATCTGCAGCCAGGACCTTTTATCCACGTGCTTTTCCTAACCATCTGGAATATTCATGCCCAGCTGGATTAGGAAGCCTGTTTGGATAGACCCCGTGTCCCTCCTCTGCTTCATCATTTAGAGGTTTCTCCAGAACTCGTCGTTTCTTTGCTTTTTCTATGTGCATCCACAAGGCAAACAACCTCTCCACACCCAGAACCCTGCTCCACACACCCCTGCTCCACCAGGAGGGCTCCTCCTTCTTTTTGGGGGGAGAACAGCAACAAAATAACTACAAAAAACCTGTCTCAGAGCAACAGGCTTGGAAACAGAGGTCCTCCAGCAAAGAGAATCCCAGAATGGTTCTTCAAAGATCCCCTAATTCCAGCCCCTGCCACGGGCAGGGCCACCTCCCACCAGGCCAGGTTGCTCCATACACTTAATTAAATAATCCCTGTAATTCCACATTAATTTCTGAGATTTACCAGAAGGCAATATCCTGCAGACCCATTGCTCTCATCAGTATCTTCAGCTTTTTTTTCTCCTTGAGAACTTTCACTGATAGAAAGTGCATGTATGGGCAGTAGCTCAGTATGGCACAGATGATGAACCAAAGGTAATCCAGCTTAAACAGAGGTTTCATCTTGGGGCTTTTCAGATGAACTCCAGTGATTGACTTCATTTCTTTCCAGACAGAGTGGTTGGTTTTCATCTAAAGAAAAGGAATCAGTCATTAATTTCATTTTTGCAGTGAAACAGCCAACATCAGAACAAACAGGGGGTTATAAGCATCAAAATTATGAGTTTGTCAGTAATCAGGTTATGCTTATCAGGAAGTAACCAGGATTTTGTATCTTTTTGTACTGCCTTTCAAGAAACACTATTAAATCCTTGTTCCATTCCCTGCCTCAAGCCATGAGAATGATCTGTCATTCTTTTAAATTTTGAATGACACTAAGTATTTAAGAAGTTAACGATCACAAAAAATCAGAGTATCACAGAATCCCAGAATGGTTTGGGTTAGAAAGGACCCTAAAGATCCCCTTGTTCCACCCCCTGCCATGGGCAGGGACCCCTTCCACTATCCCAGGTTGCTCCAATCCCTGTCCAACCTGGCCTTGGACACTTTTAGGGATGGAAAAATGAACTGGCTTGGTGGTTTTCTTGATTTTTGGTTTAGTCAGTTTGGTTTTTGTCTGTCTGTTTGGTTTTTAAGTTCACACATAACTCTGGACACAACAGCAAACACATTTTCCATCATGAGCACACTTACTTCTATGACTGCTGCATCAATGCTGGACTGCACTGAGAGGAACCCCCCGTACCAGTACAGAGGAACTTTGCAGTGAATTGATGAAAAATCCCAGCAGATTTCTGTTAGGGAAACAAATTTTTAAAAAGAATTAATCAATATTAATTAATACATTTCCACATATTTGTGCATATAAATACTTGTGCATAACACATGGGGTTGAAAATGTGTTTTACCCAAGTGTCAGGAAATCAAGACTGGGTTTTACTCAGCCTTTTATCTTTTAATGTGTTAAATCTCTGGCCATGCACTATGTTAGAGGGACATTAATGCACACACAATTCTCCTCTTCCAGGCATGATTTGATGTGTTAAGGCATAAAAGGGAGAGGGGCAAAAAGGCACTGGATGATCTTTGAGCTCCCTTCCAACCCAAACCATTCTGGGATTCTCTGATTCTCTGACTGTAGATGACATTTCTGTTCTTCAAACTTTTTTTCTCTGATATTTTTTTCCTTTTACAGACACCAAATTTTAACTCATGCCTTTCTTGAGCCATTTGGCACATGCAGCCTCCATCCCTTTGTGGTGGCACAGCAGCACAGAAATCCAGCTAAAAAGCTTTTGAAGTGAAATCAAACTCTGTGGTTTCATTTATTTTGTTACCGATGTGCTCAAAGGCTTCATTGGGAAACATCGTTCTGCCCACTTGAAATCTGAGAGTGTAGGAGAAGTCATCCTTAAAAACCACACCGATAGTTTCATACTCCGAACTTGCTTTTTCTTCCATTTTCTCCTCATTTTCCACCTCTTCTATTATTATACCTGCCATTAGAAGAGATAAATAATATTAAAAATAAAAAAATACTAAAACCAGCACAGCTGAAACTCTGATTATTCAGGCAACAATGAAAATGGGCATCACCACGATTTGTTCCCTCAAAAATTACGTGGGACAAAAGCTCTTGTCCCTCCCCACCACGAGGGTGGGTCAGGGTCGGTTCAGACACTGCAGCTGGAACATGGATTTAGGAGCATTTACCACTCAGTGCCGAGCTGGAAGCCACTTTGGCCATTATTCTCCTGGTGGTGTTGGTTGCAGGGGTGTAGAGCAGTGTCACCCCCGTGGCGTTGAAGGCCGGGTCGTCCAGGCGCCCCAGGAACCTGTAGGGGAACTCGTGGGTGGAGTAGTACATGATCAGACCCGTTGAGTCTCGCAGGGTGTACAGGAAAAGCAGCGATGCCACCCATTCCTGGAGGAAAGGAAGGAAATGCAGAGGTGAGGGGCAGCTCAGGGAATTGCTGCTGTGGGGAGGCTCCTCCAGGACCCTTCTAACCCGGCTCCGACCCCGCTGCCCAGCCCAGCTCCTCCGACCTTTTCCCTGTGCCCGAGGGAGAGCTGTCCCACAGGTGTGATGGTTTTAAACTCTCAGGAAGGTTTCAGATGGAAAACATGTTTTCTTAGTCCCGGAGCCAGCGAGGTCTGTGGATAATTCGACACTGCAGCCATGAATTGGACATTGTGTTCCTCTGGACAGGGCAGGATCAACAAGCAAAAGCAAGCAGCCAGCTTTGTCACGAGGCACATTTGTAGTGTCACAGGAAGAAGGAACTGCTGACATTTCCCAGGGAACCACAGCTGAGCCTTCTCATATCCCCTCACACAAAAACAATGCAACGTGAAAATACTCTGTAGTGGAAATCCTGATTTCCCTTTGGAAGGACCGACACTTGCCTGAAAACTTTTGGTCTTCAACCTCCACACCAGAAGAATATTTTTCCAGAGGAGAGCACAGGTTTGCTGAAATATTTGTGAGGCTTTCTTGGATACTGCCTGCATTTTTCCGGCTGAGATGAGAAAGAAAATGATATTATTTAGAATAAAACAGGTCACTGGGAGTTGATACATTTACCTGGGTAAATACCACTTCAGAGGAAGCCAATAACATGCCACAGGGGGAGAACTTGTCTCCTCAACTTTGGACAACTAAGATTCAAAGGAAATAGTCCAAGATCAGGCAAGGGAACAGAGAGCTGGGTTGGACTCGGCTGCCTCTCCCACGTGCACATATTCATCCTTCCTCATCCAGATTCATCCTTCCTCATCCAGACTCATCCTTCCTCATCCGGATTCATCCCTCCTCATCCAGGTTCATCCTTCCTCATCCCCAAGAGGGTTTGTGGAACGAGACAACTTCTCCCTTTCCACGTTTCACTGCAGAAAGTGAATTCATGCCTTGCCTCAGACACGCAGTTTGTGGGCAAACCACTGCTCACGTGCTCTGGGTTCTGAACCAGACCCTGAATCACTTCACAAACATTGGTGAGACGCTGAAAATAGCCTAAAATAGAGGCTGCCCACTGGCTGCCTTCACCAGGCTGGCAAGAGAAAAATTTGCTCTGTTTTCACCTAGATATTAAGGAACTTCAGCGCAGTTAGAGCAGAGCAGCATTAGAACACCCATGTGCTCCTTAATACCCTCCCAAACACTGAGCAGGGAGTATTTCTTTGGGCTATTTATTTCAGCTCCAGATTTAATCACGGGGCCAAGCAGCAGGAGCAGGAGCAAGCTCAGAGCGATGGGTTTCACCCCTTTCCCAGGGGAGCAGGGCAGGGAACCTCCTAACATGTTTTTGTGGTTTAATCCTCCAAAATGGCTGAAACCCAAAATCAAAGCAACCTCAGCGGGCTCCGTTCCCCTTGGAGAGTGCTTCCTGATTTTATGGACTGGGCAGCTGGAGTTAATAAAGGGTTCCACTACTCTGTTCCCTTCAGTGCTTGTTTTTTGGAAGAATTAAATATTTGTGTACTGCGAGGGCAAGGGATCCAGGATCCCTGTTTACCTTTGAGTGTTATCCCAGGGCTTATCTCATCTTATCTCCTGGTGCCCTGCTTTCCCTGCCTGGAGCTTCCTCCCACGCTTCCCCACTGCTGCCTGCCCTGAAGGTTAAAGGTAATTAGGAAGGGATTTCTAGGAAGTGTCACTTTGGGGTTTTTTGCCCAGGTCTGGATTTCAGTCTTGAACTGAAAGCAGCAGCTCAGCCCAGGATGTTTGGGCAGTAAACAAAGGGTGGTGGTGTTTTGATAAAACAAGGAAAATATGATGGTCTTTAAAAGATGCACTGAATTTCTACAGTCACAACAAACACTTGATTTTAAAAATGATGGAGCAAATCTAAAACTTTTTAGAAAATTCTAAGTTTCTACCAGTTTGAATTTACTTTTTGCCTGTGGAGCAAGAAGCAAATACCATTGGGAACCAAATATGAATCCAGAAATTCAAACAAGTGATGCTGCCTACAAATGCTGTAGAATTTAACTTTCAACCAGATACCTAATAAATATTAGCTCTTATTAACTTTAAATTAGATATCTAATGAATCTATTAAATAATTATCAAAAAGGTAAAAAATATAAGCAAGACAGAATCCACTGCAAGGCCTGAGGCTCAAAACTTCAGATTCAGAAGGCAAAACAAACTCATCAGAAACTGATCTGGAGGCAACGATGTTTGGGAAACTTTAATCCAGAAAAGAGCATCACTTGTAAAGCTGGATGTCTCCTGGGGCTCATTAAGTGCATCCAAACTTCCTGCTCTCCAGGAACGCTCTGCCAAGGTGTTGCAATAACTTTTGCTGGATCCCCTGTGCAGCTCTACTCTACCAGAAGTTGCCCCAGGAAGGCACATCCCATATAATCCCTTTATTTACTATCTGGGGGAATTCCTCTTTGGCACTTTTTCAGATTATTTTCCTCTATAAATTTAACTTACTGAGGTCTGTTTGAAGATGTCCTGCACATTGCAGGGGGGTTGGACTCGATGAGTTTTAAAGGTCCCTTCCAATCCAAAGTATTCGAGGAGTTTCTGATTTTAGTTCCTAAAATCAAGCTGCTCTTCAGGAGCCTCTCAGTGCTGGGTTCAAAGGGAGCAATCCATGCTGCATCTCACACTTCCCAGAGGATCCACTGCCTTTCCCAGAGCCAAGGATTAATCCCTGCACCTGCAGAGTGCAGATGTGCTCTTTCCACCCCCTCCTGTTTGCCAGTTCCTGCAGTTTTTGTGTTTGCATCTGATAAATCCGAGAGAGATTTGCACTGACTCCACTCCGACACACAAACTTTGAAACAGGTGGTTTTTTTCCTACTCTCAGCTTGAAAATAACAACAATAAGCCTGCCCTTAATCAAAGCTCAGCACTTCAGCTCATACAGAGAAGTGAAATTTGGGGTTTTTGCATTTTTAGATGCCTTTAGTGACAGTAAGGCAGGAGGGAGAGTAGAGGGAGGGATCATCATCCAGTGAGTGCTCAACCTGCAGCTCTGCACCTGCAGCCAAAGCCCATCCACAGGGAGAGCCAAAATCCACACACACCCAGAAAAGCTGAGTATTTTTGCTCCTTTGCCTCTAAAATATTTTGATGTGAACTCGTAGTCCATCTGGAAGGCGCAACTTTTATGCATTCAGCATCACAAAGCATTAATTAGGAAAAATTGCTCATCAAGCTCAACCCCTGCATGAAACTACCCCAGGGAGAATTTTTCTACTTTTATTTCTAAATTAATTTTCCCTTTAAAAAAGGAGAGATGTCTAACTCCTTACCTGAAGGTGTGTTTTCCATTGGGACAAGGTCTCCTCCAGCTCTGAGGTGTCCGGGCTCTGTCCCTTTTCAGCCCCGGGGAGGCTCAGCACTGTGGCCCAGCCCGGTGGCCATGCCCCTCTCCAGCCTGACGTCACTGCCCGGGCAAACCCTCCCAAAACTTCTGGAGCGATGACCCAACGTTGGAACAACACCTACAACAAGCAGCTGGCCCCGGGCCTGGGGATGTTTACACCACGCTTTGGATGATTTAACTCAACTCTTGCAGATGTTCCCGCCAGGCAGCGGGGTTGGGGTGGTTTGGGATGGGGGGAACCTTCGCTCCTGAGAGGTGGCAAAGCCACCCCGTCCTGTCCCAGCTCCTCCAGAGAGAAAACTCTGCTGCCTTGTCCCCATCGTGCCCACAGCCTGACTCAGCAAATGCTCCTTCCTCTGCTGAGACAAATCCTGCATGCCAGGACCAACGGGGTTTTAGTTCTTCTTTCTCCTTTCCCCGTTGTTTTGAGCGGTTTTTTTTCCAATTTCCACTCCTTTTAATTGCTTTTCCAGCAGCTGCTGCACAGCTGGAAGCAGGATGGAGCGTGTTGGGCCTTTAAAAACAAAACATCTTTCCAGTGGATCTGCATTCAAAACAGGGAGGTGAGGAAATCAGACAAGCCAGGGAGTCCAAACGAGCTGGAAGGGTGCGTGGCCACGGATAATTCAACGAGTTAAATGAATTTGACTGTCCCGGAACTTCCACAGCTTGAGGATTGTGCATCTGATTTGCTGAGCTGCCTCAAACCACAAGGGCCGTCTGGTTGTTGCTCAACAAAAGGCCGGGGCTCTGCTGCAGCTGCCGATTTACTCATTTTCAAGGCATGAGCTCATTTAGGAGAGCAGCAGAAGTGTTTTCCGGCATCCCTTTGCATTGGGCAACAGGGGAGCAACGGGGCAGGCTCCTCGTGACTGCAAAAAGCCCATCTGAGATGGGCTTCACCAACAAACAGCACTTTTCTCACCAAAACCTGTGCCTCAGTGTGGGAGCCAGCTGTGGGGAGCCCTGCCTTGACCGCACATTATCTACAGAAAAGGCTTTTTCACATAAAAATGACACCTGCTCCAAGCACTCCTTGGGGCTCCCCATCCTGCTCCAGGCCCTGCTGCTGAGGTGGGACCCCAACCCCTCAGGGCTTCACTGAGCAGCAGCAGGAGGGCACAGACCGACTCAAAATATCATTAATTAAACCCCCAAAGCAGATGCTCCACAGGATTTCTGAGAAGGGGACTCTGGACCAGACTTTGTATCTGCCAGGAGGAGGAGAGGGGCTGGGAATGGAGCCAGAGCCTTCCAGGGGTTCCATGCCAAGCAAAGGAAAAAGGAACAGTGAGAGCTCCGGGAAACCCTTATCAAAGAGAAATTCAGCATGTTAAATCAGGGACTTTCTGGACATCTCTTAAAAGAAGCATTATAAGGGAATGAATTAATTTTACAGCTTAAAGAAAAAAAAAAAGCATGGCGCACTGCCCTTCCACACCATCAGAAACAAACGAGTGTGAAATGCTGGGAACCATCCCTGAGCTCAGATTAAACTTCTTTGGGATTATTTTCCTCTCCACTGAGGGGCTTAGGGAGCACAAACTCCTTTTATTCTGCTGTACCCTTCACTGACCCACGAGGCTGGAGGTGACCACCTCCTCCTCTTCCTCAGTAGCGTCTGTCCAGGGACCCGGCAGTCCCAGAGGACATCCCAGGAGCAGACAGTGCCCTCCATCCCTGCAGAGCACATTTCATGTCCCACCTTCAGCCAAACCTCCCCCATGTCACTGCCCCTCACCCCAGAGCCATCACCCACCCAGCGACTTCACCTTGGGCACAGCTCCAAGCACAAAAATGAATTGTTTTTTTTTCACTGGGGTTAATTTTCCAGTGGCTGGAGGTGATTCATCCCCGCAGATGGACAATGTGCCATGCCAGGAGCACGCAGCTGCCGTGGGGTCACTGCTAGCCCTGAGCTGGGCTGAATGAATCCGGCTGCAAAACACGACACAACTGCGGGTGGTTGAATCCTGAGTGTTGCAATGCTGCAAAATTCCCCCAAATCCAGTTAAAAATCCAGTTAAAAATATGTAAATACTGCAGCCTGAGAGGCCTGGCCATGCCAAGAGCCAGGGCCTCCCACGCTCTGCCTGAGCCCAACCACCTGAGACTCTGGTGCACCCCAAAATCAACCCAGAATTTTGAAAACCATCCCCATTTCCAGCACAGCAAAACACCCACGTCACAGAAAGCCAAGCGTTTAACAACCCAATCCGTCTTTATTTTGGAAGTACTTCCTGCTGGAAAAGGAAAACCCTCACCTTTACAAGTACAGCCAAATGGTGAAAGAAAGGCAAGTGTGTAAAATAAACTGCACACGGTCCAAGAGCAGGAGGAGCATCACAAACGTGTCACCTTCAGGCCTGACACCTTCTGCTTCTGCTGCCCGGGCTCTGGATGTTGGCTGTGCAATAAATCTCACTTGCTATACACAGAGACTCTTAAACAAGGACTTTTCTTGGGGATGTAAACAAAACTGGACACGTTAAACTCTCTATAGAAAACTACAACCTTGTAACAACACCATGGAGTGAATGCCTTTTCCAAGCTTTGGGTGCACCAGCTACTCACAACAACCCTGCAAGGCAGCTCCAACCATCTCACCCGGGAACGGTGACCCAAACTGGGTGGATTTACCCCAAATCCCCCCAAATCCAGTTTATCTCTGGGAGCACAGGCTGGGGGTGTGTTGGACAGATGGGATTTGGCGTGTCACTGATAACAGCTGAACAAAGGGGCTTCAAATCCCAGGAATAAAGCTCAGCTGTTCCCAGGGCATTCCCTGGTTTAATTCTGCCTGTTTTTCCCCCTATTCGGGCAATTAGAGACATCTTATGACACTTTGAAACCCTTCTGATACAACACACTATGAGGACAGTGATGTTTTGGGGTGGAATTTTACCCCACTTTGACACACCAGGCCAAAAAGATTCCACCCAAACACGGAATTAATTTAACGAGCCAAATTCTTTGTCCTTTATGTAGCTGCACAAAAACCTGTGCCACCATCCACTGGGCTCCTCCAAGATAAACCAAACTGAGCTTCTAATCCAAACTTTGAACAAATCTGAAATGTGAGGAAATACAGAAATATCTGAAACAGGGTGGTACCACCCACACAGCACAGAACTATTTTACAGACTATTAACTCCAAGGTAAAGAATAAATTCAAGGCAGACACCAAGGCTGCTCACAGGTCACACTGTAATTCCCTAAATCCATGTGACAAGAACGTGCTGGATTGATGGGCAGGTGACACTTGGCTGAAACACCACTGGCAAAAAGAGACCAAAGAAATGTGGGATTTGGGAAAAATGCACTGAACTTGTACACGCCTGCAAGGGAAAGTGCCAACAGACAGAATTCTGAGTCCCCAATTGCTCCAAATAAAGGAAAAAGCTCAGAGCTCCCAGCCAGCAGCAGGGCTGGAGCTAAATAAACCAAACACCTGAATTTGGGGTGTTCTTCTTTTCTGATGGGGAGTTCCACCCCTGTCAGGCAGCACTGGAGCTGCAGTTTGAAGGCTGGTGCTTTAATCCTGTCCTTTAATCCCTCATTTCCAGGGCTGTGGTTCCCTGGGGAAGCAAATGGGATGTCCAGGGCTTTCTGCAGGGCTTGGGCTCAAGTTTTAAGTACGAACCCAAAGTTGCGCATTTATATGCAGCCTATGGGTACAAAAGAGGAAGTAAACTTGTACATAAAGAGTTCACATCTCCCTATATAAGAAATCAATGAATTAACAGATTTTGGCTGAACACACCAATAAACCATTATCACACACATTATTGCCTGATAATTACAAACAGCTGGGACACACAACTCCAACTTTACCCATGTTTTTGAGTTTTCTCAAGAAAAACAAAGGTCTTTTGTAACTTTAAAGTGAAGATACATAAATGATACGACTTATGAAGCCAATGTCTCAATATAAACACATCTCTGTACCTGTTCATTGCAGAGCAAAATGAACTGCGAGCAATCTTTAATTTCACCTTATAAAACTAAAAAAAGTGATGATAGCTTTGTGTAGAAAAAACCAAAAAAATAATGTATTTTCAACATACATCTGTCATTTCTCAGGCTAAAGGACCACATATTCTACTCTTCTTCGTGCTTCTATGCAAACCAAAGGCACCTTTCTTACGGATGAGGGTGTGAATTGGGACCATTTTATTTGGGGTTTGACAAAGGGGGGCTGACAAACAGCCAGGCCAGGCCCAAGCAAATGTCCCTGTGTCACTGACTGCAACCACAACAACGAGGGACTGGGAAACATTGGAGCTCATGAATGCACTGGCAAGGAAAAGAAAAACCTCTCCAAAGCTCTGTGTGAGAAAGCAGCTGGCACAACACATGTTTTTACAGCCAGGGGAAGAATCAGACTGTTTTAAATGGAGACAAGGCAGAATCACATCCCTGCAAACCCCGTAAGGCCAGTGTGTTGGTTTAACACAGCCTGGTTTTAGCGGGTGGCAGAAAAAGCTGCTCAAAACTTCTACGTGCGGCACAGAGCCAATCGCTGAAGGCTCTGATGGGCAGCTTACCAGCCCAGTTAGAAAAGTGGGTAACGCCTCTGTGATGACATATTTAAGAAAGGAAAAATGGCGGGAAACTCTCTTTCTTCTCCTGAGGGCTGGTGAGGCAGCTGCCGGGGCCCATCCTGGTGGGGGTCACTGGGGGCTGCGTGGCCAGGGCCTTCCCGAGGGTTGGGACCATGAGGCTGGGGCCCTCCTGAGGGTGGGATTGTGTGACCGGGGCCCTCCTGAGGCTGGGACCACACGGCCGGGGCCCTCCTGAGGCCGGGGCCCTCCCGAGGCTGGGACCATGCGGCCGGGGCCTTCCTGAGGCCAGGACTGTGCAGCTGGGGCCCTCCCGAGGCCGGACTGCATGGCCGGGGCCTTCCTGAGGCCAGGACCCTGCGGCCAGGGCCCTCCCGAGGCTGGACCTCGTGGCCGGGGCTCTCCCGAGGCTGGAGCCGCCCCTGCGGTGCCAGTGAGGACCATGCAGCCGGGGCTGGCCGTGCGGTGTCAGCAGGGACCGTGTGGCCAGCAGCGAGAGACATGGCGAGCAATTCCCCGATGTGGAGCCCAGACGAGATAAACCTCCCAACTGCAACTTACAGACACCAACTTTCTTCCAAGTCAGAGGAAAAGTGAGGACACGTGAGGAGAACCAACGTGGCGGCACCGAGGTCAGTGAAAAAAGGAGAGGGAGGAGGTGCTCCAAGCGCCGGAGCTGAGATTCTCCTGCGAGCCGTGGTGAGGACTATAACACAACAAACTGTTTCCCTGTCATCCATGAGGTGCATGGGGGTGCAGAGATCCACGTGCAGCCCGTGAAGAGGGTGTGCACGCTGGAGCATGTGGATGCTGAGAGGCTGTGATCTAGTGAGGAACTCGAACAGAGAGAGGTGAGCCTTGCTTTTAGAGATCGAGGAAGACAGCCTTCACTTCCAAACTAGAACAGCTCATCCTTAAAAGACTAAACCCCATGAACTAGAATGACCCACGCTAGGCAGCTGTGGGAAGACTGCGTGGCCCCTGGGAGGGACTCACATTGCAGCAGGTTCGGGCGGGACTGTTGCTTCTAAAAGTTAAAACCACGCTAGAAAAGTTTGCAGAGAACTATCTCCTGTGGGAAGGATCCCACAGCACAGCAGAAGAAACTCTTTTCCTTAAGCATACTGAAGAAAGACTTTGAAGAGGTGAAATACTGACCAGAGCCCCATGTTTGTTTCCTTGTGTGGTTGGTGGAAAGAGGGAGGGACTGGGAAAGAAAGGTGTTCTGAAAGTTCCCTTTGGTTCTCATTACCCTTTTTACTTTGAATTCTGTTAATAATAAATCTTCATACTGTTTAAGTTTTGAACCTGTTTTGCCTTAGTGGTTTTTTTTTTCAATAATCCTTATCTCAGCTCATGAAAATGAAGTTTTAATTTCCCCTCCTCTGCTTAGCTACAGCAGAGGAAAATAAGTGGATGGTTTTTTCATGGGTGCCCAGTGCTTAGCCAGCATCAAACCCCGACAGTCAGTTGTGCCTTTGTACTTTTAACCAAGCAGGGGAAGCAGCACATCCACTCTGTCCAGCCCCTGTGCCCTGCAGCATGCATGCCAAACCCCAGTGGCACCCACATGGCAGCACACAGCTGCCAGCCTGCAGGGCAGAGGGCTGGGAGTGCCAACAAGTGCCAGGTTGTGGCTGCAAATGAACATTTTCACGCCGGTGGGACGCCAAGCCGAGCTCACGGTGCAATCCAGGACCCTCCTTGCCGTGGGACAGTGACTCTGCAGTGGTTTTCCCCCTTCTCTTGTAAGCAGGTGCATCTTCAAAGCAGAAGCAGGGATGGATCAGCTGGTGGAGAGCAGGATCCCGCAGGGATGGGTGGGCAGGACAGGCAGCAGTGCCCACCCAAGGGCACGGCCAGACCCTGCAAACCACCCCGCGGGGCAGGCTGCTCCAGCAGCGGCTGGCTTTGCTCAGACGCAGGATTTTCCTGAAGGACAGCCCAACCTCTGGCCCAGCAGAGCCAAGGGAAGGCAGGCGGGAGCTCCTGCCCCAGCCACCAACACTAGGAGACGCCCGGCTGCCGTGGCAGTGCCCTCCTGCCCAACACAAACCGGGAACAGCGAGGGGAGGAGGGATTGGGCTCAGCCAGAGGAGCAGCGGGATGCTCACCGCTCCTGCGGCGTTATTCCCAAGGCCAGGACAGTGGGACACGCTCAGGGCTTCCAAACCCAGCTGTCCTTGCCCACCCCAGCTCCGAGGAGCAGAGAGAGGATCGGCGCTGGCACCGACACGAGCACGAGGAGCTCAGAAAATGACTCGGTCCTCCTGCGTCCTGTCCCACCACAGGCTGCTGTTCAGGGTGCCAAAGCTGCTGTCCTCCTCCTCCTGCTCCTTAGCAAGCTCCACAAACACCTGGAACACATGGAAAAGATCCCATTCTCCTTGTAGGAACTTCCTCGGTCATAAATACCACTCATGCTAAAAAACTCATGAATAATCAATGTATTGCTTCATTTCTGAGTAGCAAATTTTCAGTATTTTGAGGTTTTTCTCCTTATTCCTGCCCTCCCATCACTTTTCTTCAGAGAACAATGAAAAGGAAGTTCAACACTGAAGGACATTAATTGTCAGCAATAATGAATCCACAATAAGCAGTAACAAGTCTCAGCTTCACCCTCCTTCAAGCCACGAACAGCAAATGCCCGTTCTTGGAATAAATCAGAGCAGCTTTTCCACTAATACCACACATTTGCTTTCTTCCAGTCACTGCAGTTGGCATCTTATTTTTAGAGGGGAAAACAGGAATAAAGAGGAGCTGGAGAGCTGGCAGATGTGATTCACTTTGAAAAAAAGGGAATTTAGTTTCCCAAAAATGCCCCAACAGGCATCAGCAAAGCAGCCCCAGCAGCCTGAGAGCAGAGCTTGGGGGATGAGCTGCCTGCACAGGGCTCATCGTCATGGAATCATGGAATGCTTTGGGTTGGAAGGGACCAGAAATCCCATCCCATCCCGCCCCTGCCACGGGCAGGGACACCTTCCAGTATCCCAGGCTGCTCCAAGCCCTGTCCAACCTGGCCTTGGACACTACCAGGGATCCAGGGGCAGCCACAGCTTCTCTGGGAATTCCCTCCCAGCTCCTCCCCACCCTCACAGGGAGGAATTCCTTCCCAATATCCCATCTAACCCTGCTCTCTGACACCTTCACCTGGCAGGGTTTACACTCACAAAATAGAATTTAACACACCTGTTCCAATGTTGCTTGAGAAAAGCTGTAGTCCTCGATGTTGAAGGCGTGTTTTACTGGTGAAGGAATTGATAAGAGCAGAGTTAGGGACACTTTACTCACTCTTGATTTCACAAGGAACAGAGTTGGGGACAACCACAATAAAAGAAAAATAAATTAAATACATTTGGAACAGAAATGGACGAGTGACACCACATGGCAGAAGTGTCAGTTATGGGAGACAAAAGGATTTGTGTCTGTGATGTATGGCCAGTGCTTCATTACCTTCTTCCAGCTTGGAAAAAGAATGGGAAAGCGACTGTACATCTTCTTTAGGGATTTTATACGCCAAGATAGAAGCAAAACTGGAACAAAGAGGTAAAACAAATTTAGCTTCAAGCAAAATCACTCAAAGCAAAAATATTAATACCCAGTGGAATGGATTTTAACTTAATTTCTGAAGGTTACTCCAAGCATTTTGCCTGTCATGATCACACAGGAGAAGGGGAATGATGCAGCTCCAGGTGCATCAGCTGAGACCTCCCGAGACTGTTGTAGGTTCATGCTCTTCCACTCAGATTCAACCATTTAGATTCTGCTTACTCATGGCAGATTTGCTGCCTGGAGCTCCCAGAGTCCCGAGGTTTTGCCTTTCAGCTGAACTGGGAGGTCACAGCACGTCCTGGAAGTTTGCATCATGGAGCTGTTCCCGCAACCCCGAGTGCAGCACAGGGAGCTGCTCTGTCCCCCACATCTACTGCTGGAGAGGGAACTCCCCTCCCACCCTCACATCTCCCACTGCTGTTTGAGCAAGGATCACACTCACAATGCCCCAAGGATCACACTCACGATGCCCCAAGGATCACACTCACAATGGCCCAAGGATCCCACTCATGGTCCCCCAAGGATCACACTTATGATCCCCCAAGGATCACACTCACGATGCCCCAAGGATCACACTCACGATGCCCCAAGGATCACACTCACGATGCCCCAAGGATCCCACTCAGGATCCCCCAAGGATCACACTCACGATCCCCCAAGGATCCCACTCATGGTCCCCCAAGGATCACACTCACGATGCCCCAAGGATCACACTCATGATGCCCCAAGGATCACACTCAGGATGCCCCAAGGATCCCGCTCCTCACAGGATGCCTGCAGAGCCCTTTGTGGAGTCTCTGCAGTCACCGAGCCAAACCCTCGGCTGCACATGGCAGAAACTCGGAGCTGTTGGTGGAACAGCAGCCAGCCCACCCTCAAAGTGAGACCCCCTGAGACCTCAGGCATTTCCAGGTAAGGGCAGTGAGTCAGAGACTCGGATTTCAGCCCTCTCCCAGGGGCCCTGCCCCAAGAGGAAGCTGTCAGGCAACAGCTATGCAGAAATCCAGTTTTGCTTCCTCCGAGCCGAACATCTGCGTGGGCTCCCGGCCCCTGCCCTGGCAGCCTGGGCTCTGCTGCCTTCCAGATCCCTTCCTCTTTTTCATTCTTCTTTTTTTTTCAGCTGTGTGTAAATATTCACATTCCCTCCCCAGTGCCAAGGAGCTGCTGTGAAATCAGAGGGCTTTATTAGCATCAGTATTTTCTGGGTATCTGTCAAAGCTCACCTTTCCTGGCGGTTGGCGTTGGGGAAGATGTGCAAAATCTGGCTCTGCAGATACTCCACCTGCTGCACGTCTGCTGTTTCCCTTAATTTCATTTCCAAGAAGTATCCTCTGCCAAACTTGCTCTTCAGGTGCTGGACGGTACCTATACACCTACAAATTACAGACAGAAAACACAAGTTGTGCTCAAGCCCAACCTCCAACAGACCCTTTTTGCTGTTAAGGATTAATTTTGCTCCACATTTAAGGTATAAAATTAATCTGTATTTTCAGGGAAACATATCCCAGATGCCAGCTGCCTGTCCCCCGTGCCCCAGGGGGGCTCTGGTGGTACCTGAGCTGCCCTGACACCAGGATGGCCACACGGTCACAGACAGCATCTGCCTCCTCCATGTAGTGCGTGGTCAGGATTGCTGCTCTCTCCTTGTTTTTAAAGGCAGCTCGGATCGCCCTCCTGCAAAACACAACCAAAACCACCCCTGAATAAAAGCATTTGGCAGGGAACAGCAAAGCCTGGCTTAGTAGGAAAGGAGGACTGTGATGGACCCTCTATTTATGGATTAATGCTATGCCCATAGCAACAATTAACACCTGAATTTCCCAAAGATGGCTCAAATCTGTATTCCTTATATTATTTTAAGGATTTCTTACAACTTTCAAGGTTTTAAATTCCAAGCTGTTCTGGGACAGGACACAGCTGCACTGCACCTGGCATGAAGGTTGGGCTGATTCTCCCCTTCTTGTGAGACCCCCCCTGCAGTCCTTTGTCCAGCTCTGGGGCTCCCTACACAGGAGGAGCTGCTGGAGCCAGTCCAGAGGAGGCCACGGAGATTCTCCAAGAGCTGGAGCCCCTCTGCTCTGGAGCCAGGCTGAGAGTTGGGGTTGTTCAATCAAAAGAGAAGCTCTGGGGAGAGCTCAGAGCCCCTTGCAGGGCCTAAAGGGGCTCCAGGAGAGCTGGAGAGGGACTGGGGACAAGGGCTGGAGGGACAGGACACAGGGAATGGCTCCCAGTGCCAGAGGGCAGGGTGAGCTGGCATGGTGAGCAGAAATTATTCTGCTTTAGTGAAACGTGTCCCTGCCCATGGCAGGGGGTGGAACTGGATGATCTTTATGGCCCCTTCCAACCCAGCCCACTCCGTTATCCCCAGTGTGTGGCTGTCCCTGGTGCCAGCAGGGATAACACCCACCCCAGAGCACCCCAGGGAT
>VWZT01016893.1:3880-28760 GCA_013397055.1 Pachycephala philippinensis | reverse complement strand
AGGGATGACACCCAGCCCAGGGATAACACCCAGCCCAGGGATAACACCCATCCCCAGAGCACCCCAGGGATCACACCCACCCCAGGGATGACACCCATCCCCAGAGCACCCCAGGGATGACACCCAGCCCAGGCCAGGCTGACTCCTGCAGCCCGTGGCCAGCACTCACCACATGTGCTGCTTGGCTTTGGGATCCATGCCGGTGGAGGGCTCGTCCAGCAGCGTGACCCGCGGGTTGCCCAGCATGCTGAGGGCAAAGCAGAGCTGGGGGAAGGCAGAGGGGCAGGGTGAGGACAGGGAGGGTGCTGGTGACCCCCAGAGTGACCCCCAGAGTGACCCCAGAGCCCCCCATACCTTGCGTTTCAGCCCCATTCCCAACTTCTTTGTTGTCTTCTGCAGGTGGTCCTTTAAATCCAGGACGCTGGCGATGCTGGGGAGGGAAGGAGCAGGCGTGAGAGGCTGGGAGGGGAATGGTTTGGCTTCCCCCTCATCAGAGAATGCAAAACACCTCCTCTTGAAGAGCTCAGTTACAAATATTTGTGTAGCAAGGATAAAAAAAGCAGAGCAAAAAGCAGAATTGGAGCTTCCATACAAAACCACCTGTCCTGGAGGAGCCTGTGGTGACACCCCAGAAACAGCTCCAAGCCCAGGACTCCCCCTCCTTGCAGCTTCTACACAGGTCACTGTTAGGACTTCATAACCTTAAAAAAGTAACTTTAATAAAACATATATCAAAATTAAAAATCCCAATTGAATTTTGTGTGGATGAACCTTCATCTCCTCACCTATGAATTCACAATTCCAGAATTTCAACCAAGCTTAACACCAAACTTAAATGAAAACAAAGACTGCATTAGGGAAGGTGAGAAGGGGAAAAAAAAAAACCACACAAAAAAAAAAGCCAAAACCCCTCCAGCAATAAGCCTGAAAACAAAAAAAGCTGAGGAAACTTCAGTTAAACCACAAAGATTTCTATGATGAACTCACTCACCGCTTGACGACTTCTTTAACATCAGCCTGGCTCATGCCTTTGATAGCACCATAGATCTCAAAGTGTTCCTGCAGTGTGATGTCTGGCCAGAGAGGATTCGTTTGAGGACAGTACCCCAAAAACTTCACCGAGTCATCCTCACTGCTCAGCCCCAAGGAATAATCTCCCATCAGAACCTGGGAGGAAAATGCCCGGACCTTAATCCAGAATATTGTAAATTTCCAAACTGTTTTTGCATGTTTTTAGCAAAAACGCCCTCAGGAATGCTTGCAATAATAAAATTGAAATATGCATTTTTTTAATGTAACTGTAGCATGGAACATACCTGCCCACTGGTTGGCTCAATCTCTCCAACGAGCATATTAATTAATGTGCTTTTCCCAGCTCCATTGGGTCCCAACAAACCCAGGATTTCTCCTAAAGAAAGACATAAACCATTGCCCACGAGGTCAGGTAAATGGTTCCAAGAGTTGTTTTTAAAAATCAAACAGCTCAACAGCAAGCAACTGAACTCCAACCTTTCTTCACGCAGAGGGAAACATGTTTGGTTGCCACTTTCTTTATTTTTCTGCCCAGAAGAAATTCCTTCCTTTCATCAAACTCTTTGTGCAGGCTGCTGACCAGGATTGCTGGCATCTGCCAGGGAAGAGGGAAGGGGCTGCAGATCCCAGCAGCTCTGGGGAGCCTCCAGATTTGGGGTTTGGGCAGAGCCAGGCTTTACCTCCTCACTCCTGGGGCTGCTCAGGATCTCTTTGACTCGCAGCCTCTCTGCCTTCACATCCTCATCCTCGTTCTCCTCGTGAGGGACATCTGGGAACTTCCAGCTCCTGGCTTTGGTAAAGCATTTTCTGCAGGGGAGGAAAAGAGCACGAGGCCTCTGCTCAGCTCAGGGCTTTGGTGCTCAAAGCCATTTGTGTTTGCCAAGGCCAGGAGGAGCAGAGTCCTGCAGCTCATCCCAGAGCTCAGGGGCTGCCACTGTGTCACCTCCCTGCTGAGCTCTTTTTGGGGGTGCAGCATCCCTGGCCAGGCAATGGGAATGGCAGTTCCCCTGGTTTTATACAGGGAACATCCTTATAAAATTCCTGCTTTTGCAGTGATGGAACTTAAAAGGAAATAAACCCCCCATTTCTGCACTGAAATTGAAAGTGACTGGATTTCAGACAGCTGAAGTGAGGAGAACAAACTGGGATGGGACATAATGAAAGGTGTTGTATTTCTTCCACTGCACACCCCAGTTTAACCATCACCAGCAACACCTCCAAAACCAGTTTCTTTGGACTCTGACTCGAAAAAAGAACCATTCAAGAGACCCACCTGAAGAAGGGATCCTCTCTCACCGGCCTCCCTCCGTTCTTCAGCTCGAAGCAGCGCAGCAGGAACAGCCACACCACACACTGCACATAGGGCTGAAGCAGACAGAAACCACCCCAGTCACCAGCCAGCCTGGGGACCCTGGGGGTGACCCCACCACAGTGATGAGGGACAAGAACCCCCAGCTCTGCACCACCACACAAAGTGCTGGTGTTGCCAAGAATATATTAAATATTTCACTAAATGCTGCTCAGCGGGTCTGAGGATGCACAACCAAAGTGGGCTTAGATTAAAAAGCAATTATTTGGGGTTTTTGCACAGAGAAGGGATTGTCCCTGCTCTGGAGTTCTTGCTCCATCAGCAGGGATTCCCATAATAATCAGAATTAATACTGGCAGCATTAATCAGACCACAGGGGCAGCAGATGTTGAGCTGGTGGGCACAGCAGCTTCCCTGACTCTGCTCATGCTGCAGGCTCAGCATCAGAGCAAATCTTTACTGATAAAGATGTTGGACAGAAGGGGATCCCAGCAGGAACCACAATTCCCTACAGCAAATAGGGAATTTTTCCTATTTATAAAAATAGAGAATCCAGTGCCACGCTCACAGCCAGAACTGCCACCAGCAGCCGGTCCCAGGGGTCGTGGTCCCAGGGGTGGGAATATCCCCCACTCTCGTTCTTGCCTGTCCATGAGACCTGGGAATTGAGGGAAAAACACATTCAGGTGAGTAATCACCCACCAGAGACTCTGAATTCTCCAGGGTGCATTAATCCCAGTCATTCAGGCTGCAGTGCTCTAGCACCTCCTGAGCTCTGCAGAGACTCTCCAAAACCAAATCAAACAACTCCATCCAAACCCTGGGGCTGCTCCTGCTTTCAAGCCACCCACTCCCAATTACCCCACGCCCCATCACTGGGTTTGCTCACTGAGAAACTCGTGGTTTTCCTTGGGATTTCCCAGAATCATGGAAGAGTTTGGGTTGGAAGAGACCTCAAAGCCCATCTCATTCCACCCCCTGTTGCTCCAATCCCCATCCAGCCTGGCCTTGGACACTTCCAGGGATGCAGGGGCCCCCACAGCTTCTCTGGGCACCCTGTGCCAGGGCCTGCCCACCCTCACAGGGAGGAATTTCTTCCCAATATCCCACCCAACCCTACTCTCTCTCAGCTTGAAGCCATTCCCCCTTGTCCTGTCACTCCATGCCCTTGTTAAAAGTCTCCCTCCATCTTTTTTGTAGGCTCCCTCCACTTAGAGAAAGGAAATTTAATGGAAAACTTGCTGCTTTCCCCATTTTAAACCCAAACCACTTTGCTTAACAGGAAAAAGGTGATTTTCCCCCAAGCAGCTGTTATTCTTCATGTGTTAAATGGCCACAGAGGACACACTAAAGACACGCACCCAATCCCAGCTGTCTCCAGGGGTTCTGGAAAGGATCCCTGGAGTCCCCTCACCTTTATAAAACAAATGAGGCAGCCAATAAGGGGATAAATAGGAATGAAGATGGAGAAGACATAATGCAGGACGGTGGTGACCAGGTAAAGGTCCAGGAAAAAGGCAACTTCAGCGACAACTGTGCAGAGCAAGGCTGTCTGTACCAAAGAAAAACGAAAAAAAACCTCATTTTCATCCACTTCAGACTCTCTAAGCATAAGTTATCTAATTCAAGGCATTTTAAATAAAGCTTTTATCACTCAGGATATGGCTGTGAAGGAGACATTGGTCAATGTTTCCCTTTTCCTGTGCATTAAGGACAGACAGTTAAACAAAATAACTGGGGAGCTGCTGTGGCTTTGGAGATCACCACTCTTCCCACTCACCCCAGCTCCAGGCCAAATCACTCACCACTGAAAATATAAATGACCAAAATTCCTTTGTGTTCTGGACTTTCCTGAAGGTGAAGGAGACCACGTAGGTGAAGAGCACGACTGAGGGGACGTAACCAATCAGGCAGAAAATCTGCAGGGACAGGAAAGGTCTCTCAGGAAATGTGCAGCAGGAATTTTGTGCACAAGGATCAACTGGAATTGCCTCGGCGTGATACAGAACTCTGGATTCGTCTTTGTCACTTAATTGGATGTATTTTGCTGCCTCGGTGCATAGAGAATAAATTATTAAAGACACAAATTAAAAATGTGTGGAGAGGCAAAAACCTCCCTCCCTCAGTTTCCTTTAAACTCTTTCTGGAGTTCCCCTTTTTTTATAACACAGGCTCCCATAAATGCTGACCTCAAGATTCTGGCAAATACTAAGAATTCCAGCACAGTATTTCTGTAGAAATTCAAACAAGGGTAGAAAAGCAGCCCTGCAGCCACATCCCAAACCTGATTAACTCTGGAAAAGCAGCTGGGAAAAGCTGATTCCTCTCAATTCCAGCCAATATCACAGGGAAGCCCGCTCTGAATATCAAAGACATGAAGTCTTGTGGTCTCCTGCATTTAATCCCATCTGCAATTCACTGCAGAGAGGGGCTGAGCTCAAAGTCACTGCGCCCTTGTCATTAGCAGCAAACAGAGCAATTATCACTCACAGCACAGAGCACAAAGCAGGCTGAGACAGCACAAAGAAAGGAGCATTTCCTTGGAAAATCCTGGTGTTCTAATCACAGAATCAACAAGGCTGGAAAAGACCTTTGAGATTAAATCCAGCCTGTGACCAAGCAGACCAAGGGCCATGTCCAGGCTTTCCCTGAACACCTCCAGGGACAGAGACTCCAGCACCTCCCTGGGCAGCCCCTTCCATTCCCAACCACCCCTTCCATGAAGAAATTCTTCCTGTGTCCAACCTAAACCTCCCCTGGTGCTGCTTTATTTCATTCCAGTCCTGAATGAAACTCCCAACTCTGAGCCACTTTCCCCACAAAAAACATTCTGTCTTTGTGCCAGCAGCGTGTATCCATTGGGAAAATTCTGCTGAATCAAGTAAGGAAAACAAAACCCTCGTGGAAAACGAGGTCACCCTGCTCTGAGCCCACCCCACACTCACCACAGCGAGGAACTTGCCCACGTAGAAATAAACGCCGTAGTGGAAGGCGAAGAGGCTGCCGATCATCAGGATGAGGATGAAGAAGAACAGAGGCAGATCCACCACAGCCTGGCCAGTCCAGTAAGCTGAGGGATAGAGCCCTGAAATCTTCAGCTGGGTGTAGGCCTTGATCTGCAACAGAGGAAGAATCCACGGTGTTAATCACGTGTTAATTAAAATTAACCTTACATGAAGCCGCCCCGGTGTCACGCGGTCATCGCCAGGCTGAGCTTGGCACACAAAAGCTTTTCCCAAATCTGCTCCACCCCAGTGCCACCCATGGCATTATTTTAAACCCCTCTTCAGATCTTCCCCCAAATCCCAGGACTTTTAACCTCCTGTGCACCTCTGCACGGACCCCTGGGCGTTACCTTGTGGTTCTCTGCGTTGTCCATGGCAAAGTAGGGCGGCATCCCAGTGATGATGATCCCCAGCAGCACGGCTTCAAAATAGATCTCCAGCCTGAAGATTGTGTCTGGAAGATCCTGGGATATAAATCAGATCTATTCAGTGCCAGAATGTGACCAAAAAAATACTACATTAGGAGTTGGAACATGGCTGTGAATGCTAAAATAAAAAGTCGGTGGATGTCAAGATCACCTGAGCTGCAGCAGGAAGAAAAACAGCTATGGAAGTTTTGGGAGTGTTTATTTGAGGAATAAATAATAACTAATGAACTTTCAGAGCATTTAATTCCTGCAGCAGGTCCTCTCCTCTCCCAAAGGCCCCTCCAGCTCTGCACAGACCAAGAACTGCAGGTAACCCCCAACAAACTCACAGTGAATTCACAGGATCATGGAGTGGTTTGGGTTGGGAAGAACCATAGGGATCATCTTGTTCCAGCCCCCAACTCCTTCCACTAGACTGGGTTGCTCCAAGCCCCACCAACCTTTAATTCCTGACACAACATCCTCTTTCCAAGCCCCTTTTTCCTCCCCTTCCACAACCTGCAGAGCAGAATTCCAGCACCTTTCACGTCCTCTTAAATCCTGCAGACAGCCCCAGCCAGCTTTTCCCTTGATTTGGGGGGCGATTCTTCACTCCCCCCCTCACCCAGGGATGCTTTGCCCTTGGTTTGTGGGGCAATTCATCACTCCCCCCCTCACCCAGGGATGCTTTGCCCTTGGTTTGTGGGGCAAGGCGTCACTCCCCCCCTCACCCAGGGATGCTTTGCCCCCTGCTCTGTGTTTGAGGGGGATTTTTTGGGAGCTGCTCACCTGAACGAAGGGGTTGCTCCAGATCTGGATGCTCTCAGTCACGTTCAAACTGCGCAGGAGCAGGTTGCTGACAATATTCATCAAAACTGGCAGGGAGTGCACCATGGTGCTGTTGATTATCATGCTGAAAACATAACTCTAGGAAGAAAAACATGTGCTGTATTAATCCTTCTGCACGAAGGGCAATTCCCTGAGAGGGAATTAATTAAACCTGAACATTGGGATAAATCTTTGCATAATCAAGAGCTTTGCAGGAAGCTCTGGGCTGCTCAGGGTGCCTGTAACACACAGCCTGATTCAGGAAAACAGGCATGCTCTCAGAAAATAAATAAATGATTGGGAATGAATTCCCAGCATGTTTCAGGGAGCAGTGACGCTCTGACAAACGGCACTCCAGGCAATTACAGCCTGGAAAACAAAACACACAAGGAGCTGCTCCGGGATGATCCTGCTCAGGGATTTAAACCCAGACAGGCAAAGACATGCAGGAGCTGGGGGCTGCACTGTCACACTGGTGGGAGCAGTGTCAGGGAATAAAAATGGGAACAAGAGCCAGCGCTGGCACACTGCAGAGCAGTTCCCTTGCTGGGGATTAAATACGATCCCAAAGTTCAGATGTTCCTGTTATTATGAACACCTACAACCCAAGAAACTGATTTTTCTTTACACATGAGAGCACCATGGAATTATACTTCTGTCAAACCGTGTAATTCAGTCAGTACAAGTGAAAAAAATAAAAATTAAAAATCCCTCTGCCAGGTCTCCTGTGAAATAGAACATTTCTCCTGGTTTTCTATGTCCTTGTGGGGAAGAAGGGGGATGGAAGTTTGATTGGCCCACTGTAATTATAATTATGGAAGAACATTTGTTTTGCTAATATTCCCATTCTGTCCCCTTCGCAGCCTCCTGTATAAGCAATATTAGATGATATTATTTGATTCCATGACTCCAGAGGTGCTTTTCAAGTAAGAATTTCCCAAGCCAGCCCCACCAGCTGCTCTTTGGGCACAGCCCAGCCAGTCTCAGCCTTACCTGCCTGGACTCAAGGACAAACACGTTCAGAGCTGCACTGTGAGGTGCCACTGAGACATAATCACTGTCATTGAACAGCTCCCAGAGGATGTTCATGCTCCCCAGGGAGTGCACGATGTCACCGATATCCGAATCTGGGGACAGGAGACAACATGGAATCATTCCAGCTGGAAAGGACCTCCAGGATCACCCAGTGCAGCCACTCCCCCAGCACTGCCCACCCCTAACCCACATCCCTGAGTGCCACGTGTCCTGGTCTTTTAAATCCCTCATCACCAGCCTGAATATTTTACACAGAATTACTGAGGCACTGACAGCTCAAACTGTCTGGTTTCTATTGCCTGGGTTATGCTGGGCACTTCTAAAACATCCTCAGCGGAACCAAAAAGGAATTTCACCAGATGTTTTACAGCAGGATTTTAATGTTGATGTATCTCAGTGTTTCTGGCCAGTTCTTTCACCTGGTGGATTTCTCCTTTACTAAAACCAAGCTGTGCTAAACCAGGACAATCATCCTTTGACACAGCAAGAACAAGGTCATGGACATGGGACGAGGATCTCCAAACCAAGCCCCATGGCACAAACTGACTGTTTACCATCCCTGGGCACTTGGAAACTCTTCATCTGGGTTAATTTCAAGGAAAAAGTTCATTCCCAACCCCAAAAATTGGGAGCAGCAGAGCAGTGGAGACAGGAGCTGCTGCTCTACCTGTGGAGTTCTGCAGCAGGAGCCGACTCCTGTACTTGTGATAGTTCTCTCCAGGCTTCAGCAAGTACAAATCTGGGGAGAGTTTGATAGCAGCTACAGCATTTTTGATGATGTGGTGTATGAAAAACAACAAAATCTGAACTACAAGGAAAATGAGGAAAAGCAACAACCTGAAAGAAATAAAAGTTTGGGGTTTGTTACAACTCAGTGAAAGCCAACCCAGTTTTATGTGCATGCTATTAAAGCAACATCTCCCTCACCCCCAAAAATCCCATTTATTAACAGAAATTACAGCTCCACACTTGCTATTTTTAAAATGTAACTATGGGGAAAAATTAAGGACAGGATGAGCTTTCTCTGCTGTCATGCAGCCAGGTTTTGAGCCTTCCACACAAAGGAGAAGCCCCAGTACTCACATAACTCTGACACATTTGTTCTCCCGCTTCAGGCTGAGGAAGTGCACTTTGGCTATGGTGGAAACCTGCTTCTTCCACAGGGCTGAGTTGCTCATGGCTGGTGCCTTGGCCTCTGACAGCATCAGCAGGCTCTGCTCCATGTCATCCAGGGACTTCGTATCCATCTCATCCTGCACTTGCTGGGAGTGGAACACGCTGTAATCTGAAACGGGGCACAGAAAACCCCACGGGATTGATGCTCTGACAGAGCTGGGGCTGGAAACGGGGGAGGAGGTGGAGGAGCCAGGGGCCAGAGACTCCCTGCCCTTCCTGTTGCAGAAGTTACCTCACTTCACTTCACTTCACTTCACTTCACTTCACTTCACTTCACTTCACTTCACTTCACTTCACTTCACTTCACTTCACTTCNCATCCCATCCCACTCTCCCAACTCAACCCCAAGGTCACTGACACCGAGCCAGCCCAACCACATAAATGGCAGATACTTAAAGCATATAATTGAAATTTTTGCCACCAAAAGGTGCAGATTTGTCCCAGTTTCACACCCTTGGCCTGTGTGTGCACCTGGATTACCCACCACCAGCAAATCCAGCTGTTAAATCCTCTTAAACCCACACAGAAACTCTGTGGGGCAGAGCAGTCAGTTTAATTAGGGAGTGATTTCCACACCAGTATACCAGTGTACACTACAGAGTGCGTATATTTACTTATACTAATAATTCTGGATCACATAGAAACCTCTAGAACAATTAAAACAGCTCAAACCATTCCAAACTGCCATCAAAAAAACAACTGACTCATTCTGGAGCAATATTAAACAGTCCCAATTTTTCATTTGGACTGGAAGTTAATTTAAAGTGAGACAAGCTGAGCTGTTTCAGCCCTAAGTGCAGCTACTGTTCACACAAAGGGCTGAAAATTAATTTTATCCTGCACATCTATAACTTCTTGAAAGCAAACTCCATTAGGAAAATAAAAGGCATTTTAAAAGGCAAGTGAACTGTAAAGCCAAGGAATCAGATGTGAGGAAGCTGGATGAAAAATTAATAAGTAAAAAGCTTTTCCCCTGAATGCTCCCAGAATCACTCCCCACCCAATTCCCTGCCTTTTCCTGGTTCCCATGCTGAATATTCCAACAGCCTGGAATGTTCTGAGAACCAAAGGATCAACAGATGCTGGAGCAGCACCCTGTGAGGGACATTTTTCTTGTTCCCTCCTTCTGGCAGTGACAATTCCACACTAATGGAGAGCAAACCAAAGCTGAGGAGAGCCAAGGGCACAGCCCTGCTCCTTCTCACCTGCTTGATCAATCTCTGCCTCGACCTCCAGCTTCAGGTAAACGTCCTCCAGCGTGGTCATGGACACGCCGTAGGTGATGACTCCCAGGTGGGAATGGGTGTCCAGGTCAGAGAACAAGCCTAGGGACAGATGGGACATGTGCAGCTCTCAAACTCTGCTCAGCACCTGCCCAGGGCACTCCAAGCACATCAGGCACACCCCAAACAACTCCTGCTCGGTGGGGAACAGCAGAAAAGTGAGAACAGCAAATAAGTCAGAAGGCACAGCTCATGGTTTGAGAACCGAGGTGGGATAAGCTCCTTTTAGCACTAAATTTCAGTCTCAGTGGTCAGGAAATGTGGCAGCTTTTGCTGAAGTTGTGGTGCTTCAAAAAACTATCTCAGCATCCTAAAGCTCATGCGCTCAAAGTTGCCTCAGGACAGGTTCAAGGTTCCCTCTCCTGGAAAAATCATACCCAGGACAGCTCGTCCTACCTAAATCCCTGCCCAGGCACAAAGGATCTTACAAATAAAACCACTGAGTCATTTTATATCCATATAAAACACTTATTTTTATATGTATTAAAAAAATTTCCAGATTTGTAAAGCCAGATTAACCAGGCAGGAGATCGTGGAGAGGGCACAGAGCTTGAAGACCAATGTGAGGTTCAGAGTAGGAGAACTTAACAGCACCTTGAGATGAAAAATGTTACAGGGTTTTTATCAATCCTGTGAAATAAGGACTTAAAATGAGGAGCTTCAGAGCCAAGGTGAGGCTGCAGGGAAATTCAAATGCATAAAATGGGAAGAGCAGTTGGATTTTTGACAAAACTCCTCAAACCCCCCCAGTTTCTCCTGGCCCAGATGCCTAGGTGTATTCCCAGCCCTGGGCTCTCCCTGCAATGGTTTGGGGGAATTGATTCCATCTCAGCCTCTTTGCAAAAGTGCACCCAGTGGCTGCTGAAGGCGAAGCTCATCAATCATTAACTCCAATGCAACAGGGAAAAAAACATTTATGGAGCATCAGCTGCATGTTCCCATCCATACTGATCCTGCCCTGGCTTCCCAGGCAGTGCAAAGGATGCAGGGTTTATTCTCTTTATTCCTGGGAGGTGAGCAAGGAGCCCTGCCCAGCTCTGCTCAGGTAATTGCTGCCATCTAGTGAAACCCTCCCAGCTGCTCCTGCTCACCACAGAATTTCAAGGCAGTGACACGATGCTCTGTGCACTCACAAGAGTTGTCGATTTTTGTAGGGTTTTTGTAGGATTTTTGTAGGATTTGGGACTTTCCTGCTTCCTGCTGCAGGCCAGCCCTGCTCTATGGAACCCTCTGCATTAAGATGATGATTCTGCAGGACCAGGGGGTGCTCAGGTAGAAAGCTCTCCTCACCACAGAGGCATCTCCCCAGCCCCTGCTGTTGGGTACCCACATCCCTCTGACACCTCAGCCCCCTTGGAGGAGATGACAAAGTCCTCACTCACCTGAGAAAACCCTCCCTGACTCCCTGTCAGCCAAATAATAATAAATACAAAAACATAAATGCACAATTTATCAAGATCATCAGGCTCCAGCCATGCTCAATAAACTTCCCCTCCATAGTCACAGACCCCTGCAACACAAAACCCCCTGGATACCTGCAAACTTGTCCATGTCCCTGAGAGGGAGGGTGTACACGAGCTGCTCATCGTTCTCCTGGATCAGGCTGGCTGCAGGGATGTGCTGCCTGATCAGCGAGGTGGTGGCCTCTGTGTTGCAGTAGGCATCGATGTGCATGCTAAAAAAACCACCAGGAATTGGGGTTTAAAGCTTGCCTTGCTCCTGACACTGCACCAGAAGTGTCAGCCAGCCACCAAACATTCAGCTGTACCATTCAAGAGGATAAAGGGATCTTTTTGGGGGGTGCTTTCTTGTAGATTCCAAGAGAAAGTAATAAAAAAGAGATACAGGATGGTGATGCCTTGAGAGGCCACCTAGAAACAGAGACTGGACAGGAGGAAGGGAATAAAGGTGGATATTTATTTGAAAGGCCTTCAGAGGCACACCCTGGGCAGGCCAAAGGCTGCACCCAAGATGGACCCCGAGTCACGAGTTCTTCACACTTTTATAGCTTTGGTCCATTTGCATCTCACCCCAATTTCACCAATTAAACTTTAGCTAATGATGGAATTTCCCCTCAGCTTGCCCCCCTTCTCAAGATGCTGGGTTACACATTTTGGGCCTAGGCCGGGCTGGGTGTCCTTGGAGAGCAGCCTGGAGAGGCTTTGTTCTGTCTGTCTCAGCATGAGAGAGCAGCAGCTCCCAGGCTGCAGGACACTGCAGAGTTACACACTGGGAATGCAGCATTGGAAACATATAAAAGCTAAAACCTAAGGCATCAATGGCACCTAAGAGGCACAAAATGGGGCACAGAATTACCTCAGGCGGTAGCCAATGCCCCACTTGCTCTTCAGGAAGAGAGAAGACCCGAGGCATTTCAGCATCCCTTGGGAAATCACAGCTTTACGATCTGGAAAGGAAAGTCAGGAAGGCCCCTCTGAAGCAGAAAATTGACAATTTCCTCCCAAATCCCACTCTGGATTGCACACAGATTGCATCCCATGGCTGGGGAATGCAGCTGGGGTGGCAGCAGGACTCACCAGCCAGGATGTCAGCCTCGTCCATGAAGTGGGTGCTGAACACAGTCACACGGTTGGCCTTCCTGTTCCTCAGCAGGTTCCAGACGATGTGGCGGGAGCAGGGATCCATCCCCGCCGTGGGCTCGTCCAGCAGCAAAACCTGGGGGCAAAACCCAGAGGGGTTCCCAAGCCACAGCCCCTGACCTCAGCAACTCCTCCCCAGCACACCCAGAAGGGATTTTTGAAGCCTGCCAGTTACTCCTCTAAACAGGAAACATCCCAGACCAACAAGGCAGCTTTTGTCACTGTGCTTTGAATAAATCCATCTCCTGTTGTGACAAATGGAAAAATCCCATAATTTATGCCACAGCCTGTTTTGTTCTGGTTCCAATACAATTATGTAGTAGAAGCACAACTTAGCCATGGATTCACTTTACTGAGGGGTGGTTAAATGCACACACCTGCTTTTAAAACCCCCAGGAACTGTCACACACATAATTTTTAACCACAGATCTCAAAGCAGTCCCCGTTCTCACAGGCCAGAAATTACAGAGCTCTAACACCAAAGAGCTCTCTGGCTCTGCTCCTGCTCCCAGTTCCTGGATGTCTTCAGAAGGAAAAGCATCCAGCAATTTCACTGTTGGGGGATAAATGTTACCTGCCAGAAATGGCACAAAACTTGCCACACTGTTTATTTGCCAAAGAGATCGACTCCAAAGCTGCTGCCATTGCCTGAGCCACGAACAGCCTCAAGCACAGAGCCTGACCCATTGAAATTGCTGTAATTAAACCATAAACGGAGAAAAAAAGGTGCTCAAAGAACAATTTCTGCATTTTACACATTAGTTGGTTTTGACAAGAGACACCAAGCAAGTTGGGAATAATTCCATCCCTCTCACCTTGGGGTTCCCAAGAACAGCAACTCCTACCGACAGCCTCCTCTTCTGCCCCCCACTTAATTTTTTGGCCTGATTGTCCCTGATGGGCTGCATCTCCAAATCCAGCAACACTTTCTGCACCTTGAAAACACAAGAAACACATTTATTGTTTAAAAGAAAAAACCCTGCCAGTTTTTTAAGCCAGATTGTTAACAATTACCATTCAAACGAACTGCTGCTGGTTCCCAGTGCCTTCTGTATCTGAACTGCACAACCTACACACAAAGTTTAATGGTGTCTATAACTGGACCCAAATGCCAGATTTAAGACATTTCATGAGCATTTTAATCTCAAGAAAAATTAGAAGTTTATCCTTGTCTAAATGTCTGCCTGTGTACCTCTTTGTCCACTGTACCATGAAGCAATATTTCCCTGCAAAAGGAAAACGCCTTAAGAATATTTTGATTTCCAGATTAAAAACGTACATTTAAGACAACATCTGTGCCCAGGTGAGTTACCTCTTGTATCAAATCATTCTGAGGGATGCCCTTAATGGCAGCAAAGATGGAGAGGTTCTCCTCCACGGTTAAAATGTCAAAGTGGATGTCGGACTGGGGGCACACGCCTGCGATCTGCCGCACCTCCAGCATCTCGTCAATCTCGGACACTTTGTGCCCATAGACTGAGACAAACCCTAAAAAAATTAACATAAAATCATAAAATGGTTTGGGTTGGAGCGGGCCTTAAAGCTCATCTCATCCCAACCCCCTGCCACGGGCTGGAAACTCTCCACTGGAAGGAGAGATGAGCGGAGAGGGTTTTACAGCCCTGCGCGGACAGGAATTGCAGTGGGCTCTTTCGGACTTTACCCAAAGAAATTTTGGTGCATCCTAAAACAACCACCACGGTTATCAGCCTTGGTTTCACAGCAGGGCTCCCCCACCCCTGCACTCACCGTCTGTGGGGGGGCACAGCCCGCAGAGGATGTTCATCAGCGTCGTCTTCCCCGTGCCGCTGTGGCCCAGCAGCGCCGTGATCTGACCCTCGTAGATGTCAAAGGACAGATCTGCTCCAGGGCAGAGGAGAGGAGGGGTCAGGGCTGGGATCCCCACTCCCGGAGCCAGCCCCTGCCCCAGGGGTCAGTCACATGCTCACATTTGTGGGGTGTGCATTCACACTCTGCCTGGGGGCACCTCACCCCACGGCCGGGCTGGGATGGTCCCGCACCCACTGGGGGTGGCCACGTTTTAAAGCCACCCAGGGAAAGGAGGTGAAAACATCAGGGAGGTGGGGCAGGGGAGATGACACACTACAGGGGCAGAGGAGGAATTGGGGTGATGCCAGCAGGCTTTCCTGAGTGATGGAGGGCTCGTTTTTGGGGTGCTGGTTTGGACACCATGGTGTGAGACAGGACACACACAAGCACATCTGGCATTCACGCTCCAGGGCCCCACCCCTCCAAAAGAAACCAAAAGCAGCCTGAACCGAAACACAAAAGATCACTCAGCAACTCAGCTACTGCTCCTCTGCATCCCACAAGCAGCTAAAAAGCTGAAATGTTCTTACTTCTGAGAGCCTCCACAGTTTCCCCCTTTTTCCTGAATGTTTTCTGAACACAGCTGATTCTGAAAGAAGACACGTCATGGCATGAACTATTTCAGCACCTCTCCACTTCACTTTGAATCATCAACATGCAGCAACAATCACAAGGCAACCAGACTAAAGTGGCACCAGATGTGTTAAAAACCCATCAAGGCAACTCAAGAGACAGGACAGGTTTCCCCAAAACTTTGGCCATCTCCACCCTGGCATCAGGAAGCTTTTCCTGGTCACCTTCTAAGGTATTTCCTGTGATGCTAAACTGAATTATTTCAAATCTGAGTCTCTTTCACATGGTGGAACAATGCACCAGAGGCATCCCAAGCTAGGAAAGGGAACAGCTACTCCCCAGCAGTTGCACAATGCAACAGGAGACTCCACAGACATGACATGGAAAAGAGCTGTTGGCAGAAGAGACTCCAAAGATGTGATTCTGGACAGCTCTTGATCAAATTTAGGTAAAAGAAAGCAGGTATTGTTCTTTTCAAGAGAGGTAAAAACCTTCCTTCCAGCCCTGCTGTTTTTCCAAATGAAAAGAACAGCCAGTTTATCTGGAGGCACCGTATCAGGGATGGGATTTTGGAAGCCTCATCACCCTGAAAATGAGGATGATGAGAGGATTATGGAGGGTGAGTAATGGGGAAGAGAATGAGTACGACAGAAAATAAAACTTGCACATGGAAAGGTGACAAGACTGTGTGAAAATGCTGGAGCTGGTGGAGGGATGACGTGGAAAGAGTCCTGGGTGAATGAATAATGCAACAGCAGCCACGAGGTTCTCATGGGAATAGCAGCATTAAAACTGGACCCCTGAACCTGTGGCAGATGCCCAAAGAGACCTGCGTGGTGTGGACAACACAAGACTCATGCTGGGCACTAAACTCAAATATTTGAGACCAGTGGAGCCAAGCGGGAGTGAAGATGCAGAGTTCCCCATCTCCCATGAGGACACACCACTGGAAAATGATGGAAACAAGGGCTCAAAGGAAAACACTGCAAACAACAACCGAGAAACCCCAAAAGCACAGGACAGCCCAGATGCAAGACAAGAGGTGGCACAAAGCACAGCACGGAAGGTGACAGTGTGGACATGATTTCCATTTTCTTTCACCCTCTTTTACGTGGCAGCTGGGTAAAACCACCATGAAATTTCCCTCTGGCCCAGGAGAACACCAGAGCCCTCCCACGAACCCAGAATTCCGCTTTTCCCCTGAAATGTGCCTTAGCAGGAACTGCACCCTCCCAGCAGAGCCGGCATTCCAACATCTGCAACCGCTTACGGCGCCTCAGCGAGAAACTGAGGGAATGGAAAAGCAGCAGGGCTGGAGAGAGCTCCAACAGGGGAACACAGCCACAGACAAACCCTCACCCCCAGCCCAGGGATTTATCCTTGGATCTGTGTCTCCGAGCCCAGGGATTTAGCCTTGGATCCGTGTCCCCGAGCACGGGGATTCACTGTGCAGGGCTCTCTGCAACGCACACCCCGCGCTGTTGGACCCCAAGGAGTGGAGAGTGATTTTCACACTGCACATTAAAATTCCAGGTGACCTGCTCACCCACGGGCAGGGCAGGGACTGTACCTGATGGCTTCTTTTCCCTGGAATTCCGAAGGCACGGGCTCCACGATCTCGCTGAAGCTCAGGCTGCCGTTGACGCTGCTCTCGTACAGCTCCTTGTAGTTTTTGCGGTGCTTTGACCAAAACGAGGGTTTCATGAAGAAAAAGGGCGTGCGGCGCAGGCCGAACTCCCCTGGGGGACAGGACACAAGGAATTCCTGAGCAGCAACCACAAACATCCCCCAGCTTTGGGGTTCCAGCTCCTCCTGCAGCCAGCCCACACCTCTGTTCCTGAGGGGTTCCACCAGCCAAGTTTCCATTTGAGCCACGGCTCCCCATCCCCACTGCTGGCAGGCTCCACTTCTGCTGAGTATTTAAATAAATGTGCAAATCTCCCTCTATTCAGGAGAAATCCCCAGTGCTGAATGAGCAGGGACTTAAACATGGCAGAGAGAAAAGAGAGGGACTGGAGGTGAACAGAGCTGAGGGTCTTAACCAGGCTTTAATCTCAAGATTAACAACTTTATTCTGTGTTTCACGTTCAGCTACTTCTGTCCCAGGGAGAGATCTGCAAGAGGCAGAGCTGTCTTTGATTTCCAACCCTCCAAGAGGAAATTGTAAAGGCTGAGGTTTTACTTAACTCAGGAAGGAAGTTTTTCCTCTTGAAAGAAGGGAAAATTAAGCTTTTTAAGGTCATGGCAAAACCCCTCCTGACACATCACAGTTTTAACAGAATATAAATTATTTCAGCTAAAAGTGTGAAAATCTGTGTGAAAACAGCATCACTTTCTTTCTCCACAGAATTTAGGTGAGAGAGGCCACCACCCTGGGGAGCTCAGGATTTTAGGATGATCCTCCCACAGCCCAAATTTGGTCAAGAACATACCTGGGATCACCTGGTCAAGGTAGACAGCCACCAGCAGGTAAAAGATGCTGTCCAGCACCAAGAGAATCAGAGAGATGCAGAGCGGGTAAGGACCATCATTGATGTTTGCAAATGTTGCCCCATCCTCATAATCCTCCAGGTGCATGACCTGCAGGGACAGAGGGAGATGTCACACACCAGAAAGGCTCAACAGCACAGTGCAAAACTTGGCAAAAAACCCTAAAAATATTGAGAAAGTGACTGAGGTCACACAGGACACAAAGAATAGCAGCTCCTTTACGGTGCTGGATGTTAAACTGCTATAAAAAAGGCATTTTCCCCACCATCACCAGCTTCTTAAAAATAAAATATCTATTTAAAAACCCCATCAAGGTCTGTTTGCAAATGATCCACAGCAAACAAGCACCATGAGGCTGTGCAGGTGAGGATTTACCTGGGCAACACCAATCAAGAAGCTGCACTGGCACAAAGGGCTGAGGATCCACACGAAAGACTTGGGGAAATCCTCCAGCAGGACGATGTTGAGGCCCACAAAGCCAAAAAGCAGAGTTGCCAGGAACTCCACTATCCCCACGTGCTTGGACTTCTTAAACAGAGGCGTCAGCATCAGGGCAAAGAAAACCTGAGCGCAGAGGGAAAAACAGACAGGAAGGTACTGTAGTAATCATAATAATGATAATAAATAATAATAATATTAAATAGTAAAATATAACTATAATAATATAGTAATAATAATAATATCAATAATAATAGTAGTAATAACAATAATAATACCGGTATAGAAAAACTAAGGGAAAACACCGCAGCTGCCTCTGATAATCATATAATTTTCCTGCTATAGTCACTCCAGCATTCACCCAGACAGAATCATGGAATCATTTTCATTTGGAAAGGACCTTCAAGTCCAACTGTTCCTCTTATGAACTCTGACAAGCAATTGGCCACATAAATATATTCATAATATATTTTTGTATCATTCTCTGACCTTTTATTAGGCTTTTAGCATTACACTCTGTAATAAGAGGAAATGTTCTGAAGAGGACCTGGACTGCAGAATGGTTCTGTGCAAGGTTTAGAACTCAAAACCTGATGATTATAAACTCAGATATTTCAGGAAGGAAAGGGATTTTTCATGGTGATGGGGTATGGATGTTAAAAAGCTCTAGCAGAGAAGTTTTCAGCTCTCAGCAGCAGTTCGTGAGAGCTCTGTTCTTTTTCATGCAAAACTATGTAAAAGATTATAAAGTTTTCTGTAAACAGATTTTGCTAATCTTGCACCTGCAAATATAATTAGAATTGTTGTGATACCAACTAGAGAAATGGATGATGTGAGAATTGACCAATCGCTCTGGTAGGTAGTTAGCTAGAGCTCCAATAACCTCTTGCAATTTAGGAAAACACTAAAAGAACTAAACACATAAAAACCCATCTTTTATTAATTAAATAATTCCTTTCTGCTGACCACACTCGTGTCTCTGAGTCCTTCTTTGCCCTCCAGCAACGCCTGCAGTGACACTGGGGGACACCTGTACAACATCCCAAAAACAGGAGAAAACCCCAGGAAGGGATGGGGCAGCTCAGATCCCCAGCACTGCTCAATCCTACAGAAGCAACGTTGGCCCCAAATCCTTTGGGCAGCGGGAACGAGATCAGGTGGGGAGGGAATAAAACCATAAAACCCTCAGGGATGGGCTGGCTGAACTGCACAGGGCCAGGAATACTCACTGAGGAGACTCCATACAGGAAAAAAAGCAGGAATATGATAAAGGCACTGCTCTGGGGGAAGAGGGACGAGGCCGTGGCGATCACCGCCATGAGGATGGACATGACAAAAATCAGGCTCACGTAGAGCAGCACCCAGGACAGCCTAGGGAGAAAAAGGGGGAAAAACCAGAAATATTAATGAATCCCCAGCCACACAAACAGCAAAACCCACCACTCTTTAATATTCCACACACTGCACCAGGGGCCAGGCTTGCCACAAAACACGAGCCCCCGAATAAAAGAGCTGTTGTGACATCCCTGGGATTGTTCTGGACACACATCGAGACCCAGGACAGCTAAAGATGCACAATCAGGTGATTCATCACTATTTTTTATTTTAAGCTTGCATAATTAATTCCCTGGTATAGGCAACGGAGGGTAACGGAGTCGTAGGTTTCAATAATTCAAGAAATTCTGTTTAAAATTTAATGCAGCCGTCATTCAGGGCGCTGGGCAGGGTAACAAAATCCTGCTCTCCTGAAAAACAGACTCTGTGAGCAGCTCTGACCTCAGCAAACAGGGGTGGTTTGTGTCCAGGTAGCAAAAAAAGACACATTTCCTCTGAAACAACTAAAAAAAATGATTCCAACCACCCCAGGTGGCTGTTTCAGTGCAGATGTGAAAACTCTGTGGGAAAGGGCAAAGCAAAACCTGTTTTTATCCCTTCAGCTCTCAATGATTTCAAATTAACACATCATTTGGGAGAAAAAATAAAATATTCTATTGCCCAGGACAATTTTTCATCAGGCTGAGGAAACAATTGAAAACCTGTTGCTGAGACTGCTCTAGCACGTTAAAATTATAGAGTTGGGTTCATTTAATTACGTGCCAGGCTGCAGGTTACCTCTTCAGCTTCTAGGAAAGGAGGTGGTGAGCCAGAAATATTTAAAAACCTCCATAAAAATCTCACCCATGATGAGGTTTAATCCCTCTAAGCCTGGCGTAGCTTTACATGAATAAATGCAGCAAGATCTCTTATTAAAATATTCATATTTTCATGATACTGCAAGTGTCTGTTTGATTTTACAGAATATCTCAGTTTTTGGTTGTTTCCAGTTAAAGACTGAAAACAATTTAAGAACTGGAGGGCGGGATTGAAGAGTTTTCCTAGAAATATTTTTTTAAAATATTTCTTTATAGATACTTTTTTTTTCTTTTAAAAACAACAGGTTACAGCAAACACTCACATACCAGAAGGCAGTGTCGTGGAGTCCCAAAATTTTCAAGAACTCCTTCAGCTTCCTCTCCTTTTCTGCCACGATGTGAATTGCTAGATAATACCCAAAGGGGGAGAAGGCAATCACCAGGTAAATTAAAATGATTGCACGAGGGAAATTATCAATTTCCACCACGGCAGCCTCTCCCATAACCACGGCTCTGGTCATGTGCAGCTGCTCCCAAACTGAGTGATTTGTCTTCAGCTGAAAGGAAGAGAAGAAAGAGTTATTTTTATATTTTTCCTGATTTTTCAGCCCTATCCCAAAGAGCGGCTCCATCCCCGCTGGCACGGGGAGATCTGGAGACCCCAAAACCTTCCCGACCCCAAATCCCAGGCCAGAAGCAGGGAAACTGGAAAACATCTGAATGCCTGGAGATAAAATTAGCAGAGGGAACAAAATCAGGTGGGAAGGGATAAAATAAAGGGATAAAATGTGAAATTTCTGTCCCTTAAAAAGATGGGATTTGCTGTCACCACGAGCGGGATGAGGGGAGGGAAATGGGGGAAAGATTGCTGAGCATCACAGACACCAAGACAAGGCAAATCCTGCAGCCCCTGCTGGCAGGGGCATTTTGGGGTGAGCACTGGGGAGCCTTTGGTTCTGAGGAGTGCTGTGGGACACGTTCAGGCTCGTTGGGATAAAAATGGAGTCAAACATCCCCATTATCCAACCCCACAGGGTTGGGGAAATGCTGGACAAAACATTCCTGGACAAAACACGGGCAAACCCAACTTCTGCTTCTCATCAGACCCCAGCTGAGTTTTGGCATGGCATTTCCCAGGATTAACAGGCAGATGAAGCAGCCAGAGCCCAGGCAGCCCCTGGCTCTGCCCTTCCTTGGGGCGAGGATGGGGTTTATGGGATGTTCCCAGCAGCACCTTATGGCTATGAAGAAAGGCTTCAGGCAGAGAATTTCTTTAGCCCTTGCAGTACTTTGTGAAAGTTCTCTTTCTCATGTGAAGAATTTAAAACAATGTTATAGTTTTGTAAATTTTTGCACCTGCACCTACTTCTCAAGGACTGTTTTGGTTTTAACCAAAAAACCATCCAGAAACGGATGTCTCAGAACTGGAGCAATCACCCCAAGGGGTGGGTGTCCCAGTGACCAATCATTTTATGCCATTCAACACACTTTCGCGTATTAACATATAAAAGCTGTTCAATCTTCCATTAAACTCTCTTACTTCAGATCATTTTGTAGCAGCGTGGGCTTTGTTGCTCTCCCTGTTCGGGGAGCTGCAGGGACAGTACCTGGATGATGGCGGCGTCGATGCACGCCTGCAGCGCCGTGAACCCCGAGCTCCAGTAGGTCACTGACTCGCAGCCCTTCCGCAGGCTGGAGCACGTGGCTGCAGGGAAACCCACGGAATGTTCATCCTCAGGATCCCTTCCAGCCCAGGCCATCCCACCATTCCACGTCAGAACCCCAAAAACCAGGGTTACAGCTGCTCCATTCCCAGACCATCTCATGATTCCACATTAAAACCCCAAAAACCAGAGTTACAGCTGCTCAGTTCCCAGGCCATCCCACGATTCCACATTAAAACCCCAAAAAACCAGAGTTAGAGCTGTTCCATTCCCACGATTCCACATTAAAACCCCAAAAAAACAGAGTTAGAGATGCTCAGTTCCCAGGCCATCCCATGATTCCATGTTAAAACCCCAAAAACCAGAGTTAGAGCTGCTCAGTTCCCAGGCCATCCCACGATTCCACGTTAAAACCCCAAAAACCAGAGTTCCAGCTGCTCAGCTCCCAGGCCATCCCTCACACCACTGCAAACCACCTCCACAAACCAACACACGCAACGACAGGCCAAAAAAAAAGAAAAATATGGAATGATTTCCATCTTTTTCCCTCCCAGGGCAGGCAGATTCACCTCTGGACTCCGTGTGGATGGAGGCCATGGCGATGGAGTCGCGGAACCTCAGCTGGTAGGACATGGAGTCCTTGAACACCACCCCCACGAAGTTGGAGGGTTTGAATAAGCTCGCCTCTTCCAGCTCCTCCTCGCTCAGATACTCCTCAGTGATCAGGCCTGCGAGATGGTAATTAAGAAATTATCTCATTTTTATTTACCCCCTGGCACGGCAGGGAATAAAAACGTGCAGCACTTGGGAAGAAGCATCGTGTAAGTCGTTAATGACTTATTGGGGTTTGGAGTCCCTTCCAACCCAAACCATCCCATGATTCTTTGATATCTAGAATTATTTTTGTCACAGGGAGAGAAATATTCCGGTGAACAGACACTGCAGGAGTTCAGCTCAGCACTGCAGGGGGAGTAATGCAAATTTACCCCAGAATTTTTCCCTTTCCCCCCCGTTTTTTGCTGCTCCCACAGTTTCTGTGCCCCAGTTCTTTGCTGGCTGCCCCAGAGTTTATTCCTTCTCAGGAAAGGCAGATCTGTGGTGCACATGGATAAATCCATCACAACGTGGTGTTTTTGTCACTGATTTCAGCAGAGGATGGGAAGAGAAGGAAGAGGAGCTGTTTGCTCAAAGGATCTGAGCAAGGTGCAGGTGTGGGGCTGGGCTGTGGCTCCAAAGTAATTTTGAGGGATGAAAAGCATGAAGAGGAGAAGCAAAGACCCCAAACTAAAAAAAACAAACAGAGGAGGTTTGGAGAAATAAGTTCTTGTTACATGTGAGGTGTGCAGGAGAGCACTGGAGAAAAGGCAGGAAAAAAATGAGGAAAAAAATAGTAAAAACCACAATAAAAGGGAAAAACCCCAAACAAATGGGGAAAAACCCCAAACAAATGGGGAAAAACCCCAAACAAATGAGAAAAAAATGTAAACAAATGAGAAAAAAACCAAACAAATGGAAAAAAAAACCCCAAACAAATGAGGAAAACAACTACAAATAAATGAGAAAAAAAACCATACAAATGGGAAAAAACCCCAGCAAATGGGAAAAACATCCCCAAACAAACAGAAAAAAAAAAAACAGAAAACCAGGAAAAACAAACAAGGAAAAAACCCAAACAAATGGGGAAAAAACCCAGTAAGTGGGGAAAAACAAATAAGCAAAAAACAAACAGAAGAAAAAACCAGGAAAAACCGAAGAGGGGAAAAAAACCCAAACGGGGAAAAAAAAAAAACCCAAACGAACATTAAAAAAAAAAACAAACTGGGAACAAAAAAAAGGAAAATTTCTTTTTAAAAAAGAGGTGACAAAGTGTTAACGAGAACCAGCAATTAAAATAAATTTAAAATGATGTTTTGATAGTGACACCAGGATGGAAAACAACCTCCAGCATCCCCTGAGTTTGCCCCAGATTGTCACAGGACAGGGATCAATCAGCCCCAGAGCTGCTTTTTTTGTCTTGTGGCTGCCCCAGGAATGGGAATCATTTTGAAATGGCAGTGCCAGAATATTTGATGTCAGAAAAAACCCCAAAACCAGCAAGAAAACCCCAAAACCAGCAAAAAAACCCCAACACCTTCACACTCCCTCCTCTGGAAAATAAACAGATTTCTCCTGTTGCAGCACCAGTGAGCTGCCCCAGGAATGGGAATCACTTGGAGATGGCAGTGCCAGAATATTTTATGTCAGAAAAAACATCAAAACCAGCAAAAAAATCCCAAAACCAGCAAAAAACCCCCAACACCTTCACAGTTCCTCTGCTGGAAAATAAACGGATTTCTCCTATTGCAGCACCAGTGAGCTGCCCCTTCAAACACAAGCTGCAGCGCGAGAAATGAGGGGAGAAACACAAGATTTAGGGTGTGAATACCATCCTCGAAGTTATCAAAAGCCACTTTCTTCATGATTTCCCGAGCCACGGCTGTGGGAGGCGTGTACCCGATGACAAAGTTCATCAGCACCGAGGTGTCCAGGGGGCCCAGGTCCGTGTTGGGCACCTCATCATATTTCCTGTGAGGGTGCATCATGCTCATCAGGATCAGCCAGAACAGGAAAAACAGCGGGAAAAGCACCTCCTGGATTAAAAAAAATTGGAATATTTCAAAGCACAGCCATAGAAACAAAAAATTCCCCGAGTTTGTCCCGCATGCAGCTCAAAGGAGGGGCTGAGAGCAGGGTCTGGGCTGCAAAATTCCCTGAATGTTTTCAGTGCTGCAGCGATTTTGGTGCCAAATCCTTGCCTGGTGCTGGAGCAGGGTTTTAATCACAGGCATTAGTAACTTAAGAAGCCATTTGAAGGCCCCAAGGGATCGTTCTACAAGCTTTAAACATCTGCAAATTCCTGCTCAAAACAAAAGCTGGGAGCCGCCGAAGGAGCCCAGCCAAGCACTGCAAGGTCTCTGCCTCCCCTCAAAATTCAGCTTAAAGCGTCATCAAATCATTGACACACAGGGCTGAGCTGATATAAAAGATAAAAAGGTCTTTTGGGGAGGTCTGACCTCGCTTTTTTGTGTGGTTACAGCT
>VWZT01016892.1:54516-74732 GCA_013397055.1 Pachycephala philippinensis | reverse complement strand
CCCAGGACCGTGCCCAGATGGTGCCTCCACAGCTTCCCAGGGTAACCTCTTCCAGGGTTCTCTCCAGCTGTGTGATGCCTGAAGTGGCCAACCTAGAATCAGACACTAGACAGGAGTAAGGGAATAAAGGTGGATATTTATTTGAAAGGCCTTCAGAGGCACACCCTGGGCAGGCCNCCTTCTCAACATTTTGGGCCTAGGCCGGGCTGGGTGTCCTTGGAGAGCAGCCTGGAGAGGCTTTGTTCTGTCTGTCTCAGCATGAGAGAGCAGCAGCTCACAGGCTGCAGGGCACTGCAGAGTTACACACTGGGAATGCAGGATTTGAAAAATATAAAAGTTAAAACCTAAGGCATCATGTGGACATGGAGGACTCTATGCCATGCAGTGCCATGAGCTGCCTTGGAACAGAGAGTCCCTCCCTGCTCCAGGGATGGGTGATAAGCCCCTGAGCACCCTTGTGCTGAGTTGCCCCATGGAGTCATGAGGCAGTGCAGCACTGGCTGCCTTCTCCCAGAAGTCGTGGGCTCCCAGTGAGCTCTCCGTGTGGGAATACCCTGCCACTCTGTGACAGGGTGAACAGGGTGCCATCACCCTCCATCATAGCTTGGAGAAGCACAGGATGGGGCAGAGGCTCTCCCAGTCCAGGGTGGGACTGCCAGTGAGAAGCACTTATGTGCAGCAGAGAGCTGGTGGGGTGCAGGCTGGGCTGAACAAGGGCAGGTCCCTGTCCTGCTCCCCCAGCTGTGAAACTCCAGAAATCCCTCCTGGCTCTGTGTTTTGCAGAGCAGGACAGTACAGCAAAGGCAGCAGGTAGAGAAACTAGGAAAGGGTGGACTCCACAGCTGAGGAACTCTGCTTTAGTTGTCATGGGGCTCTTCAAGAGGCCATGCTGGCCCCTGTATCACCAGGGTCTGGGCTGGAGATTGGCAGAAACAGCACGGTCTCCAAGGAGGTTATTCCTGGTTGCCATGGAAACTGGGTTTTTTTGGTGCCCCCTCTGTCACTGTTACAAAGACATGATAATTGAAATAAAACTTTATTTCAGGCCCTGGAGGTTGCTGGAGGGATGGGCGTATCCTAGGAGACCGCCAAGGGGCTAAGTGCGTGCCGGTCACATCCGCACAGGTGATGAGAGGTGGTCAGGGAAGAGCTGGTCCCAAATGAGGGGCATTGCTACAGCAGGACTAGGAGAGGAAGAGGCTCAGGTGTGTGTGCCAGGGCTGGTGCCCCAGCCCCATGCCCAGCCACGGCTGCCTGCTGCACAGCCCCGGGAGCGCGGGGTGAGCACAACCCCCAGGGAACAGGAGCTGCCCCCTCCCTGCCCCGCTGCCCCTGTGCACGTCCCGCACCCGGCGCTGCAGGGCGGTGGCAGCCGGGGTGTGTGGCAGTCGAGAGCCACACCAGTGCCCGTTCCTGCCCGCCATCCGCGGGGAGAGGCCACAGACTGCTGTCACATGAGGACCTGTCACTTTGTCACTGATTTACCGCACAAGTGGCTCCTGAATGTGCTCTGCGGCACCTTCCCCACCTCCCTGGATACCCTCTGCACCCGGGAATGGGGACAGGAGTTTGATCTCTGCCTGGTACTGCTGCAGCATGGGAGCTGCAGGTCAGCCCCAGAGAGGAAGGGGCTCGGCTGGATACACATTTGGGGACCCATTAGAGAATCAGCTGAGGCAAAACGTGCCATGCCCATGAGTGCGCATGGCCTGCGGGCAGATATTCCTGGCATGGGGTGGGTGAAGACATTTCTCTTTCATGTGTGGGCCCTGCCCTCTCTGATGTTCCTGCTGTGGAGCTGGGGCAGCAAAGCAGTCAGGGTGAATGCTGGGGCACCGTCGGGGTGGAGCCTGGCAGGAGCCTGGAGGGCAGCGAGAATGGCAGAGCCCTCCCCAGGCAGCCAGAGAGCTGCCACGCCAAGCCATGGCACTGCACGGCTGCCTCTCACCATCGGAGCCAGGTCAGCTGCCCACCTTGACCCAGCCACAGCTCCTGCCAGGCTGGGGACGCCAGTTTCTGCCTGCGGTGCAAGCTGCTGCCAGCCTGAACCTTGATCTGTAACCAAGCAGTAAATATCCCAGGGACAATGCAATGACACAGGTTCCTTCTCAGCCGTTGGCACTGGAACTGACGTGAATCATGTGATGGAAACGGGCCAGCAAAGAGGCCAGCAGGAGACAAGCTCACACGTGGTTTTCTCTAGAGGGCCCAGCCTTGCCCAGAGCCAAACTAGGTTAACTGGGAACGGTGTTTTGAGGTTAACTGCTGCTCAGAGGTCATCTGCTCAGCGTGACGAAGGGTCCGGGCTGGCCAGGTGCCAGCAGGATGCAGCAGGCAATGGCATCGCTCTGCGGTGCCCCATGGCCAGGAATCAACGTGGACCTGCTGAAAGCACCTGAGATCTCCACTGAAGGCTTCAGGACCTCTTGTCTGGGGTCTTCATGTGCCAGGCACTCCTGCCCATGGCACAGCAGTTGTTTCCAGTTGCAGCAGGAACACTGATGATCATTGTGCTGAGTGTCCATGGCAGTCCTGTGGCAACAAAACCAAGTTAACCTAGAGCAGAAAGCAGGGAGATGGGCCTGACACCCTCCTTCCCAGCCCACTGCAGAAGGAAATGTTGGTGTTTCTGCTTCTGACCAGCATTTTCCATCTCAAGTTCCACAAGAAGCTGAATTGAAATAAAACACCTTTTGGATCTGTTGTCCTTGACTTTCCTCTAGGGAAATTTCTCAAAAGAGCATGTTTAGCTCTAAAACTATCCATGTAAAGGGACTTTCCCCTGACTCTCTGTCTCCTGCCCACACAGGACACGTATCCCGGCAGCTGGCAGAAGGTGGCCAGGTGGCTGGGATGGCAGTCAACACATAGTGTAAGGAATGCAGGGGAATTTCTGTCCCTCTCCCTGGGCTGACATCATGTGGATATAACTGCTCTGATGTGCCACCACCTTCCCATGGTTTGGGACTGTGTTTTGGTGCACTCGGCAGTTTTTGGCTGCCCTGGGAGGACACTCCACGACCTCAGTTTGGGTTACTGCTGTCCCCTGGGCAGGGGCAGCATGCCAGCAGCAGTGCTGGAGCAGAGGGCTGGCCAGAGGCTCCCTGCCCAGCTCCCCACCACGAGCCAGGCAGACTGGGGTGGGAACAGGTCACTCCTCCGCTGCGCCAAGCCTGGCGAGCAGGTTGGGGCTGAGGAGGAGGGGCTGCACGTCCTGGAAGGCAGCGGCCACCCAGGTGCTGGTAAACACATTGCGAAAGGCTGGGCTGAGCCTCGCCCCGCACACATCACAGCTGAGTCATCCCGCACTCCAGGCTGCTCCTCTTGCCACCATCCTGCCCTCTCCTCTCACTCCACAGTGCCACCGGTGTGGGTCCCCTCTCCTGCAAGGTGCCAGGGCCCAGATCCTCCTCAGCATGACTGAAAATGGGAGTAAGTCACGACTTCTCCGTGCTTCAGTTTCCCCATCCGTGGCAGAAGGGCTCCCAGGGAGGAGGCAGCTGCCTCAGTTTAGCAGTGAGAGGACAGATCCATCAGAGCCATCCCCCACAGGGCTGAGCACATCAGGCTCTACCCCCATGTGGGGAGGACAGCATGACCTGGACCCCTCAGCTTTCCAAGGGGAGTCTCAGAGCTGGGGGCAGTTCCTGCACCCTGCAAAGGTTTGGCAGGGACCTCTTCCAAGTTCCATCAGGACGTGCACCAGGGCCAGCCACTGCTGCTGGGAGAGGGAAATGACTCTTACCCGAGCACAGTGCAAATGCAGCTTGGGAAAAAAATGCAGGCACTGCTTGCATGGAGAATTTGACTCTGCCTCTCTGAGCCAGCAGGAACCCTCTCCCTGGCAGCGGTGCTTAGTTGGTTCTCCACTCCTTCGTCACTGGGGCCCAGTCAGGACTGGTGCTGGGGGACTCTCAAGGCGATCTCTACACCTTGCAGGACCTCTGAGAAGAGCCAGCTGTGCCAAGGTTCCATGAGGGAGGACTTCAGCTCCTTTCCACTGGTTCTGAAGTAATGCAGCTCCCTGGCATGGAAACAAGTCCTTACGGCAGTGTGGCAGGATGGTGCTGGCACCCATCTGGTGCAGGGTGACACAAGGACCTGTGGCACAGGGCACTGGGCTGGGAGTTCCCCAAAACTCCCAGCCTGGGCTGCTCCAGGAGCCCAGCTGTGGCTCTGATCCCAGCAGCCGTGGGCAAAAGGAGAGGCACAGGCTGGGGAGTCCGGACTGGCCTCCACTGGGCTGGTGGCCGCAGAGCCTGTGCTGGGGCTCAGCCCTGCCCATGGGCCGTCAGCCCAGGTGCTGCACAGTGCAGGCTGCCAGCCCCAGCTTCATGGGGAAGGCGTGAGCAACTCTCTAAGGTAGCGTCAGGTCTCAGCTCTTGGCTCACCCCAGCACCTGGCAGGGCCCAGGGGGATTTGTGCCATGTTAGGGGAGGGGAGCTGGTGTGAGTCACTGGCTCATTGCCAGTGGAACTGCTCCAGGCACAGCCCACCAGCTTGGAGAGGTGGAGGTGGTGGGCAGGCTCAGCTCAGCTCCTGGGGCTGCCGGGCATTTCTGTCTCAGGCAGGTGAACCCCACGTGCTCCTCTGCTGTACTGGTTTGCATACCATGGGGATCCCCATCCTTTGGCTCTGCTCATGCTGCTGTGTATCACCCTGGGCACTTCCACCCACTGCTTCTTCCAGCATGGGGCTGCCCTGTGGCTGTGAGCAGCCTTGCTGAGCATGAGCCAAACTGCCTGGGACCAAACAGAGTGCCCATCAGCTCGGAAACCTGCTCCAGACTGGGTGCTGGTGCTGGAAGATGCCCTGGAGCAGGCTTCCTTCGTTAGCCACAAGATCTAAATCTGGTCTCATCACCAAGGTGGGGTTTCCCTAAACTCCTTTCACTCAGAGCTGGCAACAGTGGAACAGCAGTAACACCTGAGGAGATGGAAATGCGGCATATGTGCCAGACCCATCTCTGCTCCAGCTGCTCTGAGCTCCTTGCCTGGCTTTCCCTGCTCACCTCCATGCTGTGTCCCCAGTATTCAGCACTGTAGCAGAGCTCTGTCACTCAGACATGCATCCCCGGCTCAGGTCAGCTCAGCTTGCCCTCAGGGACCACTCACCTGGGTGCTTGCCATCAGACACCTGCGAAATGCCCACCAGCCAGAGCGTGCTGGTGGGGAGAGCTGTGCTCAGGCTGGCACAGCCTGCACCAGCCGCCACCTGGCAGAGCCTCTTGGACTGCAGGGCCAGTGGGAAGAGCTCACAGCTGAGGAGAGTCTGGGCTTCCAGTCCCGCAAGTCTCCCGAGATCCACCTCTCTGGGAAACAAACAAAAATCTCCTGGCACCCCTGGGCAGCTCAGACTCCATCCCACCCTTCTACCTAGCGAAGGACCTGGAGCACTGGGTGCTGCCTGTGTGTAGCTCACCCTTAGTGTCCTCCAGAGGCACCTGCATGGTCTCATGTGATGCTTCATGGTTGGCCTGCCCCTTTCCTTCTTTGTGACACATGCTAGGGCTTCAAAATATCGCTGCTAACACCCAGCACCCCTGAGAGCCATGCCTGTCCTGATGCTCGGGCTCTCTCTTCTTCTCTGGTCTCAGGCACAGAACATTGCACCCGTGGTTTTGCCCCATCCTGTAGCCCTCCTGCTCCGCTGTGGGCTCTTTGTGAGGAGCTGGAGCTGCAGCAGAGAGGCTGAGGGTGTCCAGACAACCCCCACACCCCTGTGATGTCAGGGCTTTGGCTAGAGGGCTCTTGGGAGCATGGACCCGGATGGCAGGAGTCTCTGAATACTGTCAGGATAGCCTCAGGGGGAAGAATCCCTTCAGGCAGCCCCAGGGTGTCAGACTCTGCAGCATGGGCTGCCCAAAGCCAGGCACACAGCAGGCTGGAGGATGCAGGAGAAACTTGTAGTGTGGGTGTCTCAGTTTTGAGACAAATTTAAGAGGAGACACTCTGCAATGAGTTGTCTCCTCCAAAGGGTTTCAACAATCCCCCTCCACCACAGAAAAATGAATGCTAATAGAGGAAAGTGAAAAAAAAACCCAACAGTTTATTAACAACAGTGCCCACAAAGCAAGGAAGAAGAGGAAACAACTGCTAAACACTGAACTATCAGAACTCACGCCCCCTGCCAACAGGAACAAAGACCCAAATATGCCCAGAGAATGGGGCAAACATTGAAGAAATACATACCCCTTCCCAACAGCTGGTATGAGATGGCGCCAGATTTCATGCTGAGGGAAGTGGAGCTTCCACAGAGGAGTTCCAGCAGGAGGCAAAACCCTGGCGGCTCTCTGGCGTCAGCCTCCTCTCCGGGGCAGATGAAGCAGCTGGGCTGGATTCTGTTGGTGTGCTTTCACTCCCCAGCTTGGCTCCCCAAAGCTTGGGGCTGGAACAGGGTGGCCCACTCCCACTGGTGCCACTTCTCTGGCCTCCAACCAGCAGCTGTTCAGTTCACCTCAAGGCAGCTGAAAGATTGCTGCTGCAGCTTCTCCAAGCCAGGGAAGGGAAAAGCTTTTTGCCTGGGCCAAAAAAACCCAAGCAAGCCAAGCAAAACCAAGCCTCACAGCGCCACAGAACACCTGGGCAGTGAGGCTTCGAAAATGCCACCAAAAAGCCCAAAGCTCCCCTCCTGGCCCAGCCCTGCACACACCTGAAAGATACAACAACCATTTTGGGGTATAAAGCACAGGATCATGGAATAGATTATCATCATAAATCACTCCAAGACAGTGGGTTAAGCAGGACGTGGCAGAGTGGGGAGATCTTACGGGGTCCTTGCAATGAGAACTTATGGTGAAAGAGCAGGACTTGCAGCCCCTGGACAGACATAATGTGGTTCTCTTCTCCATGCATCCACCCTGCAGAGAGCACCCAGAACCAGGAGAACACACAAACACCTGAAAGCAGCCTGGGGACCCAGCTATATGCAGACTCTCACCTACTGAGGCATCTACACAAAGGCACACACATCCACATGCAGGCCAAAATGGAAACACAGCTCTTGCATCCACAGTCATGCATGAAGAGCTTCTGGTCTGCTCTGACATGGGCTCAGCTGGATCTCAGATTCCAGCAGAAAAGACACCTTCATCCTCTAAGGATGTGAAATGTGGGCTGGGAGGTTTGCAATGAACCAGAAGAGCCACACAGTTGTGGCTCATGTTGATTTGTCCCCAGGCTCCCTTCCTGCATGTTCCAGGTTTGGGTGCAGGACGTGCCAGATCGCCATGGCCTGAGCACGGGGTGAGTGCTTGCTGGGAGAGCCCAGCAGCCAGTGGAGAGCTGGCCGTGCTGCATCTGGGAGAGGGAGATGCTGCAGGGAACGTGGTGGACCTTTCAGCATCCTGGAGATAAGCAGGGATCCAGTCTGATCCCCCTGAACTCTGCTTAGGGCAGACAAAGAGCTTCAGGGAAGCCCCCACCTGCAGTGGACCCTATACACCGTGATTTCTGTTGTGACTTAGGACACAGGAAAAGGGGGAATGGTTCAAACCCTGAGGGCAGGGTTACATTAGAGAATATGGAAGAAATTCTTCCCTGTGAGCATGGTAAGGGCCTGGCACAGGCTGACCAGAGAGGCTGTGGCTGCCCCATCCCTGGCAGTGTCCAAGGCCAGGTTGGACAGGGCTTGGAGCACCCTGGGCTAGTGGAAGGTGTCCCTGCCATGGCAGGGGGGTGGAATGAGATGATTTATCGTCCCTTCCAACCCAAACCATTCTATGACTTTTGTTTCTCTACGGCAGCTGGGAGCATCCTTGTCTGAGGGGATGATGGAGGGAGGTGCAGTCAGAGTGCCACAGGGGTGGTACAGAATACAGGTGACAGGGTTCAGGGAGGGTGAGCTGTGCTGTAGTTTGCTTGTGGCTGGAAGAACACATGCAGAGACGGCAAAGCCAAGTTTTGGCACCATGGAGGCTCTTGGCTCCTTGCCTAGGTGGGTGCCAGCACTGCCTACACTGTGCTGGATCCTCAGGGTGCTGGAACTGGGTCTGGAGCCCAGTGGCACCCTTGGGAGAGCAGCACTCAGCAGGCGTTGATGCCTGGAGAATAGGAAAGGGTTAGCGATCCTGGTGCCTGGTGATGCCTGCATCCAGCTATGTGAGGTATGTGTGGCACCAGCACACCTCGGCAGGGGAGAGACTCTCCTTGCTCTGGCTGGGTTGCCTGGAGACAGCTCTGCTAGAGTGTGGTGGGGAGAGGGAGCAGGGTGGGGTGCGTGTGCACACCCCACTGACAGAGAGGTTGACTGCTGGCTCCAGCTCTGGTCCAGCTCTGGGGAATTTATCTGTCCAAAAAGCAGGTGTCCCCACTCCATTGCCCCTGCACCGGCAGGATTTGCTTTGCAAAACCAGGAGGTGACATGCAGTGCACAGAGAGGGCAGAAAGCACACAGAGAAACTGCACGTGGCTGGCTGTGTTCCCATTATCCGTGAATCCATCAGCCAGGTCGTTATCACCACCACAGACCTCCACACCAGGATCTGCACTCTGGCTTCAGCATGCCCCATCCCACAGTGCCCACCAAGCCTCCCTGGGTACAGGGGAGAGGTGGGCTGGTCTCTGGCACTGGAGCCAGTTGCTGTTGGAAGACAGTGGCTGACACTGCTGGCCTCTGCACGGACAACTCATTGCATTCCTCAGGCCGGGAACAGCCATGCTCCATCAGGTGTAGAGGGATGAAATCATCACCCAAGCACAGCCCAATGGGGTCAGACTGGACCCAATGGGTGTCCCCAGTGCGTGTTCCCAGAGCACCTGTGGGGACACCCTGTTCCCCAGGGACCAGACCTTGGAGCTTATCCAGTCAAAATTTTACCTCGTGCCCCAGCAAAAACTGTCCCAGCCACGGGAACTGGCAGGACCGGTCCCCACGCCTGCAGCTGCCGCCAAACAATGCCTTGTTTTGACAAAGGCAAAACCACAGCCCCCAGCAGCCCCAGCCAAGCTGGGACCAGAAGGAGACGGGTACGCACTCCCAGGGAGCCTGACAGGAGAGGAAAGGGAGAGCAAGGTGTCACTGCAGATTCCCAGGCTGAGGAAGGCTGTGGAGCTGGAAGAGGCACAGACAGACCACGCCAACCAGGAAAATGCTGTTTTTTTTCAGATGCTGCTTTTTCAGTTCAGACAAAATCCCAAAGTGGGACAAGGGGGTGTTGAGGGGCATCTCCTCCCCAAGTGCTTCTCTGTTCTTCCCTTGTCCCCAGGTGAGCAGCTTCCAGGTTCTACAGCATGGCTCTCCCCAGCAAAGTCCATGCTGCCCTGAGAAATACAGGCCTTATTAGGACTTTCTGTTACTGCCTGGGCCCCAGCAGAGCACAGGGGCTGGTAGTGGGGCAGTGAGGAGACCCAGGACAGTGCCTGGGGACCTGCTGGTTCGGGGGCTGTGCCAGGAGCCCTCCAAACAGCACACAACAGAGGTGCCCACCCTGCAGTGCCCTGGCTCGGGGACCTGCTCAGGAACCCTGACATTTCCTGCTCCCTGCTGTGGGTCCACTGCACTGGGAGGGACAGAAATTCCCCCATGTGCAGACTCCCGGTGTGACCCATCCCAGAGGCTGGACTTTGGGTTTGCCACTGGGGCTGGGGATGTGCAGGGCTTTTCCCCAGGGGAGCAGGAAGGTTTTGGGTACATCCTGGGGACTAAAGGCCCTCTCACAGGGCTGTGCACTGGGTAAATTTGACCTGCTGGCACTAAGAGCCTCCCATTTTTCATTGGGAATGAGGATGCTGAGCTGGGTGGGCTCTGCTGAGCTGGGTGGGCTCTCCTGCTGCTGTCCCTCACCCACCCAGAGAAGGAGTCGAGGCCGACAGGGCTTGTGCAGCAGCACATCCTCCTGCACAGCAGCTCGTTCCACACAGGGATAGTCCAGCACACAGGGCAGCATAAAGGCCTCATTGTTCCCAGATGGAAATGATCATCCTGGTGACCTGGAAATACAGAGCAGCTCTGTCAGGAAATCTATAGGGTTTCAGAAGCTGAGATCAAAGGGCCCCTCGGGTCAGGCTCTGCAGGCCCTCACAGACACCTGTAATAAAGGCACCTCCTTCTAATTATTCTCATTTTGCCTGCCAGAGTCACCAGGGCCGTGGGGCTCGTCCCTCACTCATGGAGCAGCGGTGGGGACAGGGACATGGCAGGAACAAAGGACTCTTGTGTGGGGATGGGTGGGTGCAGGGAGCTTTGGCAGAGCAGCATTTGCTCCCCCCTGCCTGCTGTGAGCCCCAGCCATGCCTCCTGCTCTCTCCCACCTCCTGTATGGGCAGGCGGGGCTGGGCTGGGCAGTTCCTGCTGCTCCAGCACGTCCCAGTGATGTCCCCCTGCCCCTCTGCACAGCTGGCCAGACAGGAGACAGCGAGCCCCACACTGGACCAGTGCCACTGGGGACCTGACCTCTCCCAGCACAACCTGGCAGCACCAGCACTGTGCACTGGGAACCTGTTCCACACCCTCTGCCAGACCCTGGAATCTCTCCCACAGCAGCTCCACAGAGTGCTTTCCCCAGCCTCTTATCTCCTGGACTTCAGACCCCACCATGGGACAGATAATGTATCTGCAGACACACCTCAAGCACGCAACGATCAGCCTGTGAACGCTGGATTTGTCTTTCTGCTGTGAACTGGCAGAGGTGGTCCTGGGAATGCCCGTGGTTTTGTGCAACCTGGGCCACGTCCCTTTGGCCCAGGTCAGGGTGGGTCCTGGCACGGCAGGGACACTGTGGCCCCTCTGCCACTACCTGTGGGGTAGATGGGGGAGGTGAGAAGTTATTTTGGGTGCCCTTTTCAGAGGTGTAAGAATGGCTCCCACAGTGCCAGGGCAGACACCCTCCCGCACGAGCCCAGCAGAGAGCAAAGCCTGCTGCAGCACACGTGTGATGAGCGGGCTCTGTTCTCAGCAGGTCGGGCTCAGCAGGCGTTAGGAGGAAAACCAGGACTGTCCCTGACCTGAGATGTCACAGGAGAAAATTAGCACAGCTCCCCAGCAAATGGCTGTGCTAATTAGAGGAAGAGGAGGAGGAGGAGGAGGTGACTTACATTGTTCAGAGGCTCCTACGGCCAAGGGTCAGCCAGGTCCCAGCCTGGCATGGGGTCAGCTCTGGCCGTGGGCTGCAGGCTCCCGAGGAGCCAGGTGTGCAAGGTCCCACTGTGTCTCTTTTTGGATCAGATGGGCACCTTGTCTTCCCCAGGTGCTGCGGGTTTGAACTTGGCTTGTCCTTCCCCAGCAGCACTGGAAAGATGCTTCGCCTCCTCCCTTCCCTCCCCTGCACTGGGACAGCCAAAGGGAGCTGAGAGCCGAGGGGGACAGGGCTGCAGAGGTGACAGCAGCAGGGGACATGCCTGGGGCTTAGAGAGGAGGGACAGGCACTGCCTGTGGGGTGGGGGGACACTGCCAATGGTGCACAGGGTCACTGACCAGTCCAGGCACTGCTTCTCAGGATGGCACACAACGATGGCAAATTTAGTGTGATGGCATTAACCACCCTGCTGCTGAGGGCTGTCTCTGTGTCCTCAGGAAGCACCAACCTCTCTGTTCTGGGCAGTCTGGTCTGCCTGGTTCACTTGGCACAGTTCGAATCTGCACTCTGTGAAAGCAGTTTGGGGGGACAGGGGGACACTGCGGGGCTGTGGCAGTCAGAGCCCCTGGGCAGGGAGTCCTACACCACTGAAAGAGGTGAGGGGCTGTCGGGGCCCTGGGATGCCATCGGCTTTGGCTGTGCCCTGGAAACCCCCAAACACCACCCCCCATGCCCGTGGCTGCAGGACTGGGACAGCCTCTGTTGGCCCTCGTTTCTGCTCCTCCCGGCACAGCCGTGTTTGCCCTCACACGGCACCCAGTGCTGAGCAAACAGCACCTGGGGAGAGCCAGCAGCTGGCAGGGAGGGACAGCGCTGGCTGTGTCCCCAGGCCTGCCTCCCCTGCTGCCCCATAGCAGGCTTTGCAATAAAAACAGATCCAGTTTGAGCTGGGAGGCTGCAGGGTGGGGGATACTGGCGAGCCACAAGTGCCAGAGCAGAAGGGTTGTTGTGGGGCACGGGAGGGATTCACCAGCTTGCTTTCAGGGATGAACAGGTCTGCATTATCCTGCAGATGCTGTCATCCCCATGTGATGGTCATGGGGATGACACAAGCATTTCTACATGGGAAGGGCAACTTGCCCTGACTGGGTGGGTGCTGGGAGCAAGGGTCTGAACAAGTCTCGCCATGACACCTGAACCTGCACCCTCCTCTGTGCCATCGTTGTCCCATGGTCTCAGCCATGACAGGGCACTGAACTCTGCTTTTTGCTCTTAGGGTTTGTTATCTCCTGTTTGGTGGCTACACACTCATGGCTGTCCACAGCGAAGGACTGGGGAGAGCTCAAGCACCCCAGTGACTTGTCAGGCTTCTCCCAGGCAAGTGGCCACTGGGGAACTGCACTGATCAAACAGCTGGGCTGGTTTGAACTGATTTCTCCTTGTTCAGAAGGATAACATGAAGACATCTACGGACCAGTCTTCTGACAGAGCAAAACCTCTCCAGATTCAGTCTGTGATGAATTCAAAGCAGGGAGGTTATACACTGGCTGGTGCAGGTGTCTTTTTTCAGCAGAAATGGAACAGTTGATGCACTCATTTCTGTCGCTTGGGAGCTCTGAAGCCAAACTGGAAGAAAGCCCGTGCTATACAAGCAAAAGAACAAACAGCCCAGCTCTGTGCCTGGAGGGAGGCCCACAGTGTGACGTGGGCTCAGCAGCTCCATGTAGGACAGGTCTCAACTGATAGAGTTTGTTACAAGTACTGTCCAGGTGTCCTGTGTGGTCATTGCCCTCCTGTGGCCGTTCCCAGGCCAGCCAAGTCCAGCTCTGTGTGTGTGAAGGCTGGAGATGGTCCAGGCTGGTCTGGCCACCCCATCAGCAGCATCAGCTCTGCTCAGAGAAGCAGCTGCGATAGGTCAGGGTGCTCCTACAGCTCCACTCACCCCCCAGATTTGCTGGACCTCATCCTAAAGCACTGCTGGCCATCAGCTTCTCCTGGTGATGAGCTTAAATCCCACCTGCTCCCACTGAACCTGCCCCAGCCTCGCTAGACATGAGGGCCATGATGCTGTGCTGTTGGGAGACCACCAGCCAAGCTGCAGCAGCACTGATGGACATGACCCACGCACTCACACCATCACTGCTGGTCATCATCCCACAGGACACCAAAGGCTGGGGAGCTGGATGTCCCCAGAACATTCCCCTCTGCAGGTCACTAGCACTGAAGGATGAGCACACGCTGCTGGAACACCTCAGGCTTCCCGAGGTCCTGAGCCAAAATTACCATTACCTCCTGGAGAGAGTCATCCCTGTGGCTGTGATCACCCCGGGGCCAACTGGATGAGATTCCAGCAGGAACTGCCCCAAGGATCTGATGATGCTCCTTGATGGAGGAGAGGCAGGACCACTGTGCCATCTCCACTGATGGGGAAGAAGATGCCCAGGTGCGCCAGGCACAGGGTGGCCAATGTGGCACCGTGGTTGGTGAGGTGACACTCACTAAGGGAGGATAAATATGAACATTTCAGCAGCTTCCCTCCACAGCCCAAGGCTACACAGAGTTCCCTCCAGCACCTACCAGCTTCTCACCTGGCCTGCCCCCAAAACACACAGACACTCCTCTCTGCAGGCAAGTGAGCTGCACCTTGGGAGGGGTTTGGCCAGCTGAGCTCATGCCATGGAGAGCTCTGCTGCTGCCAGGCTGTGGGACTGAAGTCTCATGGCAGCCAAGACCTGTAGTTTGGGTAGACATGAAGCTCTTCTGCCCACAGGACAGCCCAAAACTGATCAAGGCCGTTCCTTTTCCTAACTGCAACCTCACTAAGTTTGGCTCCTGATCTTCCCTGCCCACTGTCCCCAGTCCCGGGAGCAGAGGGATTCTGGGGGACATGGCATCAGGTGTCACATCAGCCATTCTGCAGCAGCCTGGTGGCATCTGCACCATGGTTGTGAGCCAAAGGCAGGGAGGAGCTGCCTGCTGTGGGTGCAGCACTCCATGCGCTGGTCCAGGTGTGGGATGAGCTTGTGTCAGGGCTGGAGCAGATCCAGACAAGCCCTGAAGGGCTGGATGTGGTGCTTGCCTCAAGACCTAGCCACAGGACAGTGCTGGAAGTATCCTGGACAACGACTTTCGCTGTCCTTTTCTTCTTGCCTCAGTGTCCCCTTCCCCAAAAAGCCCGCAGCAGGGCTAGGGTGGGCTCTGCACTGGCACTGGATGGCACCTGGGTGCTCTGAGCCTTTCCCACCCTGCAGGACCCATGCCCAGCTCTGGCTGCCCGGGTTTGACCATGGGGAGGCACCGCTGCCTGCACCCCGAGGTGCCGCGTTTTCCTTTCAAACAAGCTGAAAGCGTTCACCTCCATGCATCAATCAATCAATCAATCAATCAATCAATCAATCAATGCCCGGAGCATGGCACCCGCCTGCTCCCGGCCATACAAAGAGGCCACTGTTTGCAGCCAGCTCCGCCTGCAGCGCTGCCGGGGCTTGCTCATCAGGGCTTTTGCAGCGTCAGGGCACGGGCTGCGCTCCAGGCACGAGGGAGAGGCGCAGCCCGGCCTGGGGACAGCCCTCGGGCTCTCGGGGCACCGAGGCGGAGCCGCTGCTGCCGGGGCAGGGAGGTGGGGAATTTCCACGGCAGCTGGGCCAGCCCAGTCCCCGGAAAGTCCAGCGACACGGGGAGCCGCGGGGCAGGGCTGGGGACAGCCTCCAGACCCCATGGCGTGTGGGGCAGGGCCCCAGGGTGCCATATGGACTGCGCTGCTACCAGGCAGACAGGAGCAAAGTTCAGAGGGTCCCGCAGTCCTTCCCCTCCCTGACAGCTCTTCCTTTCTCCGGGAAGTGGGGGCAAGGTGCTGCCTTCATCCGAGTGGATATCTCATCCAGTCCTGCATTAAAAGGAGTAAGAGCTCTGCGAGCCTTGCTAAGCCCCTGATCTGCTGTCCAGGGGCTGCACAGCTCTGTGTCAGAGGGCAGGGGCAGGCGAGTGACAGCGGGACCGCAGGGCTGCAGGCTGGGGGAAAGGAGGGCTTCCAGAATGGGCCTCACCTAGGGGTCTCCACTGGCACTTTCAGTGCTGCATTTTATTTCTGTGAGCAACAGGTTTGAAGGCAAATTAGTTTCAGGACCAGCACATGTCTGAAAAGAGACAGCTCCCCAGAGTCTGTAGCCCCACAGGGTTCCACTCCTGGGCACAGATCCACCCCTGCACCCTAAATGCCCTCTGCAGCTGAGAGAACCACCCAAGGTGCTGGAGAAGCAGAGCTGTGTCAAGGCTTCCACATGCCTCTTCTAGGAAACCACCAGTTGAGGCTGATGAGGTGTGCCTGGGTCCCCCCGGGCTGTGCCCTGCTGTCCCTGCCTGCAGGATGTCTGGGATGGAAGGTGGAATAGCAGACAGTGGGATCCCCAGCCACCATGGGATGGCTGTGAGAGCAGGGAGGGCAGGGGCAGGAGCACCTCGGCCAGAACACCCAGCCCTGGCTTTGGCCACTGCACCAAGGAACAGGTAAGTGGTGTTGGGGTCACCACAGCTAAACAATTAGAAGCCTGACCACCTTCAGCAGCCCTGGGAGACCCAGCAGGATTGGAAGATCCCCAGCTGCCCTGGAGATCTGGGTGGGTGCCAGGAACCTCCCTGGCTTCCCACATCTCCACCGGGAGTCCAGCCAGCCGGTCATGAACCTCAGATCCTTGTGCCCAGTGCTGGGGGTGGTGCACAGGAATGCAGCTCCAGCTGTTACAGACCCACCAGGCACTTGGCTGGGGGAATCCTCAGTCCCTCATCTTGGTTTTGCACGAGTTGGTGCTGTGCTTTGTTTGTCCCAGGGCAGAGTTTCCCTGCGTCCTTCCACACGCTCCCCGTGCCCCACCGCATCTCCCGGGGTGACCCAGATGAGGAGGCACGGTTCAGCATGGGCGCTGGCACTACCTACACTTGCCCTTTATGTTGCTCATGACCCCACGACTGTTTGCAAAATGAATGTATGGGTGGTGCCCAGCCCGTCTGACACGGCATTCTCAGGGAGCCCCATGCGCGGGGGCCCTGCCCACACGTACGCACGCGTGCGCACGCTCACCTCCCACAACACAAACACCACCGGGGTCACACCGCACCGGGGGGGCCCTGCCAGGAGCTCCCCCCACCCACCAGGTCAGGGAGGGACCCAGGGACCCGCTCTGGCAGCACGCATCGTGCAGCTGAGCTGTGCCTGGCCGTGCCCCTGGGAGGGTGGCAGCTCTGTAGGTCTCCCAAACCCTCTGTTTTTTACACTGCTGATGTGCCCCCTGCACTGGGCTGGTGCCCAGTATGGGGTCATCCCTCCTCAGGGCGTCCTTCTGCCCCCATCCAGGGCAGGTGCTCTCAGCTCTGCTCTTCCCTCCATCCCCAGATCTCGGGGTGTGGGTGCAGCCCAGCCTGATGGCCTCCAACAAGCCATCAGGAGTGGGGGACAGCTCTTCGGGCCATGCACAAAGGTCACAGAAAGAGAAGTGACTGGACAACGGTGTCTCTGGCCATACCTCAACATGAAAAGAGAAAATTTCCAACCATCATCAGGGCAGGGAGGACCCACAGCTGTTTCCCAGGCAGGTGTCTGGAGCAAGGACCAGATGCACTGTTGGGGCAAGGCTTGACCTGTCCACAGGAAGGGGACTCCTGTAGTCCCTCAGCCCTTGGGAGCAGAGGTCTGTGCTGGCCCTTGCCCTGGGCTAGGAACGGAGCCAGTGTCCAGCTGTGTGCCAGTGACAGGGCTGGCTCTGGGACAGCATGGGGTTTGCCAGTTTGGGAGCATCCTTACCTCTCACAGTGCTTCCCCAGCCCCTTCTCTGTTTTCTGGAGACCTTGGCAGAAGCCAAATCTTTGTACAGACCACATATGGTACCAAGTTCCCAGCCCTGAGCTCTCCAAGACAACCCTCTGTGTCAGCAGCCATGATCCCCTCCAAGACCCCAAGGGATAGAGCAGGGAGGGACATGGATGGGGGAAGGATGGGGGCAAGGGTGGCGAGTGTGTGAGTGTGTGTGCAGGGTTGGCATGTGCACGAGAGGAGGGTCTCTGTGTGGGGATGTGGTGCAGGGGAAGGGGGCACAGCTCTACAGCCTCCCCAAAGGCATGTGGGATGAGCACATGGGGCTCAGGGGCTCTGGCTGTGGCATCTGCCTGCAGGAAAAGCAGTGGTTGGAGCAGAAGAGAAGGAACAGTGTTCTGTGAAGCATCACCAGGTCTCCAAGGTGCCCAGAGGGCCCAGTGCCCTGGGATGGCAGAGCAGAAGGGTTGCTGTGCCCGGTCCCTGAGCCTTGCAGGGTCGTGGCCTTCCCAAAAGGAGTTTGCCTGGTTTGGTGGACAGGTGGCAAAGAAGAGCCTGGGGAGGGCAGGAGGTGCTCCAGGGCTGTGGGATTGTTCTGGTCCATCCGGGCACATTGACCCTGCTGGTTCTCAGGCTGGGAATGTGACAGTGGGGGACACACTGACTGCTGAGGAGCCCCAGGCATGGAGGGAGGCTGTCATGCTGCAAAACCCATGGCAGGGGCGTTCTGTCGATCCCATGCAGGTCAGGTCTCCTGACCTGACCCAAATATGACCCCTCTGATCCCAACCCACCTGTTCCGGCTTTGATGATAATTATGCCCTGCAGACTGTTCAGTCTCTGTGCCACACCTTGTAGGCGGGGGCAAAGTCTGCTGCTCCCTCCAGCCGTGCCCTGTGGCTGTACCGCGGTGCCCGGCGCTGCCTCCCTCCTGAGCCCCCCTTTCCTGGAGCTCCTGTGCAAAGGGGAGGGGGCTGCACCCTGCCTGCCGGCCCAGCTCTGCTGCCCCCAACCCCTGCCCTCACCCTGTTCGTGCCCTGGGCCCTGCAGACCTTGAATAACCTGTTCCCCCTCCTCCTGTTGCCTCATGACAAAGCACCTGGCATGCAGCGCGAGGGTAACCACAGGGAATGAGCTCATCGCCACGCCGGGGGCAGTGTGGGACAGTCACAGGGTCATCGCAGCTGCAGCCCATGGCGCTTTCCCCATCCAGCTTTCCCTGTGGCACACCCCATGTTAGGTTTCCTCAGGATAAATGGGATTTGCTCACTGTTTGGGGACACAGTGGGGAACCAAGCTAACAACTGCTGTAGGGTCTGCACTGAGATTCCCAACATGCTGTTGTGGATCCAAGAGGAAGAACTGGTCTCCCCAGAGCCCTGTGCACCAGGAGTTCTGCACTGTGCCAAGTCACCTCATGCTGTGAGCCCTCCTCACCTCCCTCAGTCCCACAAGTTTGCTTTGAACCCTGGCCAGCGTGTCTGCCTCATGGAGACCTGACTGCTGCTTTCATCCCAGGGAGCTCCATCACCCTCCCCTGTGTTCTGGGACTCATGTCCTCCACACCCCACAGCCCCAGGGACGCTTGGTGGCTTTTTCCTGGGCAAACTGAGATAGATAGCAGGCAGCTGGGCTGGTGTGTGTGACCCACTGTGCTTGACTTGCCAGGGCAGAGAGGTGCCCACCTGTCTCATGGCACTCTCACCCCTGCCTGGAGGAGAGAGAGACCTCAGCTTGGTCTGAGACAGCCAGCCTGGTTCTACCACTGGCTCGAGAAGACAAACACATTAGCAGCACCAGAGGGAGATTAAAAGTTCATCATTGCTGGTCATTGAAATAAAATATTGTGACAATTCCAGTATTTTATCCCTCAGGGTCCTATGGACTCAGTGTGCTGTTATTTTGATGTGAAGAGGTGGGATATATTTCACCTGCAGCAGGAAAGCAGCTTAAATATTGATGCACTTGGAAACTGCATAAGGGCTCAGGGAATTTCTGCAGGACATTTTGTGTGAGCCCTGCTCGACTCTGCGGTGACTGTATCAGAAGCAGATTCATGAATTTAGTCCCATGAGAACCTCAGCTTGGCTTGTGAGGGGGTTGAGATGTCTGCAGCGCCTTTGGAAGACCTCAAGCTGTTTGGCTTGTTTGGAAGTGGCTGGGCAAGATGCTGCTGGTTGTCACTCAGGGCTGGAGTGGCCCAGCCAGATCAGGGAGGGTGTTTGTGACTCTCAGGCAATGCTGAGGTGCTGTGAATGCTGGAGGTCTCTGACCCCAGGTGAGTCTGTGTCTGCAACTCTGAGGCCATCAGTCTGTGGGGACTGAAACTGGGGAAATACACAGTGTGAGGTCACACAGCCCTTGTGATGCCTTAGGTTTTAACTTTTATATTTTTGAAATTCTGCATTCCCAGTGTGTAACTCTGCAGTGTCCTGCAGCCTGGGAGCTGCTGCTCTCTCATGCTGAGACAGACAGAACAAAGCCTCTCCAGGCTGCTCTCCAAGGACACCCAGCCNCTGTCCAGTCTCTGTTTTTCGGTTGGCCTCTTTAGGCATCACTTGGACACTGCCCAGCTGTGCCCCAAACGGGCCCCACAGCCCCTGCTGGGGACACTCTTGGGTGGCTGGGTGCCAGAGCGGGCAGGTGCTGGCCAGCAGATACAAGCCTGTCTTCACCATCTCCTGATAAAATGCCAGGGATGGGCAAGAGTCCACCTGTGGTCTGCTTGCACCTTCACCAGGCAAGGCTGGGGGTCAAGCTGGGGGTTCTGCTGCCACGAAACAGGGAGCCCTCACCCCATATCAGGTGCCTCCTGTTGCCTCCAGCTGGGCTGGATCAGGGCATGACACACCACCATGATTCCTCGGTCCCATCAGCGTCCCTCATGGACTCCTGGCGATCCCAAAGCCCTTCTCAGTCCAGGGAGCTGGGAGCAGAGACAGGCTGGGGTGTGTATGGCTGGCCAGGAGACACCTGGGCATCTTGTGTGGGTGATGGAGGTGGGACACAGGTGTGACGTGGGCCACCACCACCACGTTGGGTGCGACCTGCCTGAGGGAGTGTGCATGCCCAGGGGTGAGGAGCTGTGTGGGGACTGGTGTGAGTAACTGCTTGTGAGCAACCCTGCTGACACGCCGGAGTGATGCAGTTTGCGTCTCTGCATGTCTGTGTGCACACCCGCAACTCACACCTGCATCTCTGCGTGTGCCTGTGGGCGTGCAGTGAGTGCTGTGTGTCCTTGTGGGGCTGTGTGTCCGTGTGGGACTGGGTGCCCATGTGGGGCTGTGTGTCCCTGTGGGGCTGTGTGTCCATGTGTGTCCGTGTGGGTCTGTGTGTGTCCGTGTGTCCGTGTGTGTCCGTGTGGGTCTGTGTGTGTCCGTGTGTGCGTGTCTGTCC
>VWZT01016892.1:38520-52649 GCA_013397055.1 Pachycephala philippinensis | reverse complement strand
GCTCCTCCTGGGGCAGAGCTGTCCCTGCAGGGTGGCACTGCTGGCGGGTGGCACCGCTCCTCCTGGGGCAGAGCTGTCCCTGCAGGGTGGCACTGCTGGCAGGGACACCTCTCCTCCTGGGGCAGAGCTGTCCCTGCACGGTGGCACTGCTGGCAGGGACACCGCTCCTCCTGGGGCAGAGCTGTCCCTGCAGGGTGGCACTGCTGGCAGGGGCACTGCTCCTCCTGGGGCAGAGCTGTCCCTGCAGGGTGGCACTGCTGGCAGGGACACCTCTCCTCCTGGGGCAGAGCTGTCCCTGCACGGTGGCACTGCTGGCGGGGGGCACCGCTCCTGCTCCTGCAGCAGGTGGTTCCTGGCAGGACCCCGGCAGGCTGGGACAGGCTCCGGGTGCCAGGCACTGCCCCCACCCTTGCTCTACCTGTCAGACAGGTGGAGCTGGCCACCTGCCACCGCCTGCCACCGTCACTTCTGGGAAGGGAGGATGCGGGAGGGATGGGTCTGCACAAAGCCTGAGGACCTGCCCATGGGTAAAGTCACCCTCGGGACCTGCTCCCTGCGATGGCTTGGGAAGGGCTCCCAGTGCCAGAGGCCCTAGGAAGCCTCAGGGCGTCCCTGCGTGTGCCCAGGGAGAGGGGACGGACAATCAGCTCCTCCATGTGCCTGGCTCCTCTCCTGCTGTGCTCAAAGAGCCCTTGAGGCACATGCTGGGGCACCTCCCTCTTGGTCCTGTTGTTGGAGAAGGGTTTCCTACACGTGGATTCCACCAGCCTGTTGGGGTGGAGGAGGTGAAGGGCTTCTCCTGCAAACCCCGAGGGATCTGCTGTCCATCTGCCCCTGTAGATCCTACACAGAACATCCTGGCCACTGCCAGACGCAGACCTGGGGCCAAACACTTTCTGTGCATCCTGGTGGAGCTGCTGCCTGCTCTGGCCTCACTCCGGACAAGGCCAGCACCTCAGATGCCACCAGCTGGAGCCCAGTGTCAGACGGAGCTGGGTCTGGCTGTGCTCAGCTGGGTACACTGGGAATATGCAAGGAAGGAGACTGGGATAGGCATCCCCACCTCCGGGAGCCTGTGCAGAGCTCCCAGTGGCACAGGCTGCACTGTGCCCGCTGTGCCAGGTGCTGCTCGAGCTCAGAAAGAGCCAAGGCTCATGGTCCTGGTGCTGGAATACTGCAGACTCCATGGGGAAAACACAACTGTCTCATCCCTCAGGACCTGGCCCCAAAGCCCCTGTTTTTTGCACCACCACCATGGCTCAGGAACTGGGCTATTTCTCAGTTCCCCCTGCTGCCCACCCTCCACACGTGCCTTATGCAATGGCAGTGCTGTTGGTGGCTCCCGCAGAGAGTGCTCTGAAACTCGGCTCGTTTTAGAAAGGCCTGGAGCGATGAGATCTTGTCAGACCCACCCTTTGCCCAAGAGCAGGCTCAGGCCCGGGCTTGCTCACCTGCAGTCCTGAAGGCAAAGGCTGGAGCAGCGCCAGCTCTCCAGGGAGCCTGGGGATCACACGGGAGCTGCCACGGGGCAGGCACACAATGGCAGCCCCTCGGCCAGCGGGGTGTGCCCAGCTGAGGCTGGCACCCACAGCCCGGACACAGAGGCCACCAGTCCTCAGTCACTTTGCCCTGGGGTGTGTTTTAGCAGCAGAGACCCCTCCACCCAAGAGGTGAGTTCCCTGGATGAGGAGAGCCCAGGCAGGGGGATCTGCCCCCAGCCAGATCAGTGTGAAGTGATATCTTCCAAGGTTTCGTGTTGGGGTGACCAGGACTAGATCCTCAGCTCTTCACCTCCCTGGCTCACCCCGTCCTTCAGAGATGGAGGGGGCTCTGACACCTCAGCCCCAGCAGACCTTTGCCCTGGGGCTCTGGCAGACAGCAGGGCTGACGCAAGAGACACGCAAGCGTGTCCTGTGCCCAGCAGGTGTGCCCACAGCTCTCAGGGCACCACCAGCCCTGTCCTGCCTGACGGGCACACCGGGCAGATGGAAACCTCTGATGTTTGTGGACGGTGACAGGAAAGGCTAAGGGAGTATGGAATTGTTCAGCCTGGAGAAGAGAAGGCTCAAGGGAGACCTTAGAGCCCCTTCCAGTGCCTAAAGGGGCTCCAGGAGAGCTGGAGAGGGACTTGGGACAAGGACCTTAAGTGCCAGCACAAGGGGAAAGAGCTTCCCACTGGCACAGGGCAGGGATAGGTGGGATATTGGGAAGAAATTCTTGGCTATGAGGGTGGGGAGGCCCTGGCACAGGTTGCCCAGAGAAGCTGTGGCTGCTCCATCCCTGGAAATGTTCAGTGCCAGGTTGGATGGGGCTTGGAGCAACCTGGGCTAGTGGAAGGTGTCCCTGCCCATGGCAGGGGGTGGAACAAGGTGGTCTCTAAGTTCCCTTCCAACCCAATGGTTCTATGATTCAGAGGCAGGCGGGCAGGGAAATACAGCAAACACCACAGCACAACATCCTGCATGGCACAGCAGAGAGATTTTATTGTACCTGTCTCCTGTCTCCTCACTGACCCTTGGAATCCTGCCAGAAAGAGACACAGGAGGGCTGTGATGCTCCTGTCCATGGCCATGGTGGTGCTGACCCCCCTGGCCTGGCAAGGTGACACACATGTGACAGTCCCCATGTCCTCCCTGCCTGCTCCTGTGACATCTCTGGCTGTCGGCAGCCCTCACGACATACCCAGTGCTGCAGGTGAGGAACCCCCAGAATTCTTTGTGGAGCACCCAAAGACAGACATTTCCCTTTCTGTTCAGGCTCGATGGACACAATGAAATGCTCAGCAAGGGGTTCCCCACGTCTCTGGCCTCATTGGGCATCACTGCAATGCAGCAGTGTGGATGCTCCTGTCTCCCAGTTCTCACCGCTCCCTTGCATCTTCTCTGAGGCATTTGAGACACCACTGCTCCTCATCTTCCTTCTCCCCCACCGCAGCGTTCTGCTCTCCTTCCTCTCTGGCTGATGTGCTCCCGTGCTGGGATAGAGCAGCAGGGGAGGGAGCTGGGACAGCCTCACTCACACACCTAGAGCAGGGCAGGAGAGGCCAGTGCAGGGCCCTGGCCACGCTGGCTTTCAGCATTCTGGCTTTTGAAGAGTAGCTCTTGCTACTTAGTGCCTTGTTGAACTGGGGTCAGAATGTACCCAAGATGGTTTGGTGGGCTCAAACACCTTAATTTACTCTGTGTATTCTCAGTGAACTCTGACAGATGAGCATGTGGCCAGGACTGGGTGGGAAGGTGAGCAGTGAGTGGAGGAGATCGGGGCTCCTGGTGACCTCACTGTGAATCCACACAGACTGGAGGAAAGAAAACACCAGCTGGGAGCTGCAGCCTGTGAGTTCACACAGCTCTGTCCCCATCACCCAGCACCTGCAGCTGCCCCCATCCCCATGGGCTCTCATCACCAAGCCCCCAGACCCAAGCCTCTCCAGAGCACAGGGCTTTGAGGACCACACATCACGATGGCTTGGCAAAGGGCTTCTGGGCTTGTTTGCATGTGGGCTGCTCAGGAGGAAGCACAGAGAAGAGCTCGTGGTGCCTGATTACCTGTGGGAAGGTGGGAGCTCTCGGGGGGCGTTGGTCAGCTGAAGGGAAATGTCCGTGTGATGGAAGCTGCAGGAGGCCTTGACAGCCTCTTGGCATCTGCCAGCCCACCAGGGATGTCACGAGCTCAGCTGGGCCTTTTTGGTTTTGTTTTTTGTGCTTTCCCATTCCTGGACTCCCCAGCTCATGCTCTCTGCCCAGCGACTCCATTTCGAGCTGGTGGAGTGCCAGGCTCCGTATCGCGTTTGGTGGATAACAAAGGGCAGGGCTGGCCAGGAAACAAGAATGCAACGAGCATTTCTTTTTCTTCCACGATGAAACAGGCCTGGGGTTCTTGGTGGCAATGAGGGAGAGAGGGGAATGAAGGAAGCTGGGAGACCTCTACCCAAGACCCTTTTCAGGATACCAGAAACCAAGGGCTGAACATGTATCCCAACCTGGGAAGTCGGAGATCTGGTATGAGGGGAAGCATCTGAGCAGGAACAGGAGCTGGGGAGGATGCAGAGATGCAGCTTTGTCAAACTTGTGTGAGAATAAAGCTTTGGGCTGGAATCAGGTCATGTAATCAGAGTCATAGAATGGTTTGTGCTGGAAAGGAGCTTAAAGACCATCCAGTTCCATCCCTCTGCCGTGGCAGGGACACCTTCCACTAGCCCAGGTTGCTCCAAGCCTCATCCAGCCTGGCCTTGGACACTTCCAGGGGTGGGGCAGCCACATTATTTTTGGGCAAACTGTTCATGAAGCCTGTCCCTGAGGAGCAGGGACCAGCCACCGTGGCTGGCAGGAGCCAGAGTGCAAGCAGAGCTCTGGTCCCAGAGAAGCAGCAAGCACAGCACGGGGCCATGAGGCTGGGACAGTCCTTCCCCATGGTTGATGGGGCAGCTCCTGCTTTCCTCTCAGGCTGCAGGGAAATGCCTGGAGCTGAATCACCAAGTGGGAAACCAGGAGCCAACCATTTGGGAGCCTGAGCCCTCCAGTCCCATCCTGCACGGACAAGCAAAGGATGTCCAAGTGCAGACCCCAGAGCTCTGGCTGGGAGCCAGGGACAGGTGGGATGCACAAGCTGAAATGCAGTGCTGACCACAGGGCGAGGGGAAGATGGGCATGAGCAGGCAGGGGCGGGTGGTGTGTGCCAGGGTGGCACCCTGCTTCCCCAGGGTGGTACCCTCGTGCTCTGGGGGCGCTTCCCGATGTCACTGACTGCTGCTGCCTCTGTTCCAGGCAACTGCCCCAGCTTCCCCATTCCTCCAGAGGGAACAGCCATTCTCTTGTTAAACAACCACACAGCCCAGGGTTGCCAGACGAGCTCCTGTCAGCAGGCAGCTGCCCTGGCCGAGGGGGCACTGCTGGCAGCTACTGCTGGAAGCGATTATCAAAGAAACCATCGGGCTGCGGGGCAGGGGGGAGGCTGTTCTGGGAGCCCAGGTACCCGCAGTGACCCCGGGGAGCAGGGGGGCAGCCCAGGGGGCCTGCCCAGCCCTGGGCATGCCAGCCCAGCCCTGAAGGCAGGCTGGGTTGGAGCCTGCCGTGGCAGCACCCGGCTGTGAACCCCGGCAGCGCCGTCCTGCCCAGCTCCTGGGTGATGCAGGTCCCTGGGCACCAGCTCTGCCCTCCACACCTGGCCTGAGCACAGCCCTCCCCTCTGCAATTCCACCTGCAGGAGTGAGGGTATGTAACACCCCAGCCCCCACAGCATGGCCCCCCAAACCTTCGCCTTCCTGCCCCCAGCACAGCCCCTACAGCTCCATCCAGGAGCCCCTCAGCAGTGGTTCCACCTGCTCCACACCCTTTTCCCCCACGCTGTGCAGCAATTCCCCTCCATGGCCCCAGAGAGAACGTGGTTCCCACAGTGCCTTCCCTGCCCTGCCATCCCTGAGCGCTGCCCTCGGCTGCAAGGGCAGGAGTGGAAGGGAGGGTGAAAGCAGCAGGGACTGCAGGGAGCTCCGAGGCAGGGGGAGCACTGGGAACCAGAATGAGGGTCCCTGCCTCCCACCGGCTGTCCCCGTCCCCACTGCATTCCCAGCTGCTCCGATCTGCTGGAGGATGGCCACGGTCTGGCTGGGCTGGAAAATCAGGTCATGCTGTTGTGCTTAGGGGCAGTTCATGGTCTGGCACGTGGGATATTGGACACCTTCTTGCTGGTCCAGATGAAACCTCTCCCCTCACCCAATTTCTCTGTTCCCACTCAGCACATTTCAGCCACAGCAACCTGCTCTTGGCAGCAGGTCCCTGGGAAGCAGTGGCGAGGGCAAATTCTCCTCTTCCCTGACTGGGACCAGGGCTGAGCAAAGGCCCCTGTGCCCCTTTGGGAAGTCTTGAGGGAGACAAAACACACCTTAATGCTGAGACTTGAAGGCTGCCCAAGATATTTCCACGGGAGCTGTGTGCCAGAAGCATGTTCAACTTGGGACCACCTGATGGGAAAAGTCTCCCAAGAGACCCCTGGGTAAAAGTGTGAGGGGAGGCTGTCTTGGAGGAAAATTCTCTTTTTCTTCAGTTCTTGTCATGGCTTGCCATAGCCATAAAACCCAGGTACCTCCAAAGAGAATAAAAAAATAAACAAATGATCTAATTTTCATGCCAGAGTGCTGGGAGGCTCTGCGAGGGTGGCTCAGTACAGGCTTGGAGGTCACTGCAGGGGTTATCCTGAGTGTGTGCTGCTTGTGCACACGCTGGTGTGTGTGTGTGTGCCTGTCTCTAACCTCGCTCTCTCCCCAGTCCTTCCTGGCTCTCCATCCCTCAGACCCACACAGATTTCATGGAATCATGCAGGATCTGATCCCCCCGTGTGTACCCACACAGCCCTGCCTCCTCCTCCTCCTCTCTCACAAGGTACCCACAGCTGGGGGACCTCAAGAGAGAAGGGAGAATGGGTTCACACTGACAGGGGGTAGGGTTAGATTATATTTTAGGAGGGCATTCTGTGAGGGAGGGAGGCCCTGCCACACGGTGCCCAGAGAAGCTGTGGCTGCCCCAGCCCTGGAAGTGTCCAAGGCCAGGTTGGACAGGGCTTGGAGAAACCTGGGCTAGTGGAAGGTGTCCCTGCCCATGGCAGGGGGTGGATCACAATGTCTGTAAATTCCCTTCCAAACCGTTTTCAGACTTTCTGATCCACAGACCCTGCCTCTGCCCCAAACCTCCTGCCTGGTGTGCCACCCCTGAGCGGTGGCAGTGCGGTGGCAGTGATGGGCAGAGGGGACAGCGGGGGCACAGGAGGCGAGGCAGACGGGTTCCCTGCTGCTGTTGGAGCTGGTTAAACATTGTCCCAGGCCTGTTAGGTAACACAAACTGCAGCGGGGAAGAAATGAAACTGCTTGAGCAAACAAGGCGCACTTGGCAGGGCACCAGGCTGCGTGACAAAGTGCTCCCCTCTCACTGCCAACCTGCTGGGGTTATCTATTTACGGAGAATAAACACCTCGCCCACAACCCCAAACTCGAGGGACAGCAGCCAGGAGCACAGCTCCTGGAGACGCAGCCTGGGGCTGGGCTTGCCCCGCTCCCCGCTCTCCTCGTGGGCACGCCGATGGCCACCTGAGTGGCCTGGCCCCCTCCCACGTGTGCTGCTTGTGCAGGCAGCAAGATCCACGCTGTCCCTGCTGCCACCCCTCCAGCCTGCTCTCTGCAGCAGCTCCAGGAGCTCAGGGATGGACCTGGAGCACCCTCCACTCACCGAAGCCAGCAGACACCAGCCAGGAAAACCTGTTCCCTGGGGAGGGTTACGCAAGGAACCTGACGGAGGTCTGGCTGCAGCCCAGACCAGGGACTGGCTCCAGGGTCACACCCAGGGCCTGGGACCTGCCCTTGCACCACAGGGCAGCCCCGATCGCCCCAGCCCAGTGTGGATCTGGGAGAAATACAGCTTCAGCCCAGCATACTGGAAGGCAAGGAAAAGAGGTGCACCAGCAGGGCAACTCCACATATAAACAGAAAAGAAGTTGGGTTGGGCCCGTGGGCACCTTCTGCCCCTGCAAAGCACGTGGGTCATGCCCTTGGTGTTGCTGCAGCATCTCCAGGACGATGCTCAAGCCACCAACCTCACACTCAAGCTGAGGCCAGGCAGACTGGGAGCAATTCCAGCTGCTGCAGCCAGCACAGCTCCTGGGGACAGCCCAGAGGGTCTGTGTGAGGCCTTGCTCTGAAGGGTTTCCTGCTCTCTTCTGCAACGTGTCCCCCTCCTGCAAGTGCAGATGGGGGATGGTGAACGGTACCGTGGCTCTGGCGGTAATGAAGGGAACATGGGCAGATAGGACAGGGAGAATGGTTTTAAATTAATAGAGGAGAGATTTAGATTAGATATCAGGAAAAAATTCTTCCCTGTGGGGGTGGTGAGATGCTGGCACAGGGTGCCCAGAGCAGCTGTGGCTGCCCCATCCCTGGAAGTGTCCAAGGCCAGGCTGGACAGGGCTTGCAGCAACCTGGGATGGTGGAAGATGTCACGGCCTATGGCAGGGGTGTGTAATGAGATGAGCTTTATGGCCCCTACCAACCCAAACTGTTCTAGGATTCTGATTCCATGATAATGGCTGGATCCCCCTGCCAAAAATACATCTCAGGCTTTGCAAAGCACCTTTACTGTCCAGGCAGCAAAACCTCCCCTCACCCTCCTGCTGGTGGCCTGGCTTCTTTCCTGAGTCCCTCCAGGCAGTGGCTGAAACCCTTGAGAAGGACATGGCATGGCTTTTGCCTGGGCATCCCAGACCTGGTCCAGCTCCGAGCTCAGGGGACAGGTCCCAGGGCTTTTCTCTTCAGGGGTGAGTAGGAACTGAGCAGTGCCCAGTGCCCTGTGTGCCCCCATTCAGCCAGTCCTGGGCACCAGCAGAAGGTCAGGGGGGTCTGGGGATATTAATGTGGAGAGAGACCCCTCCCCAGATCACCCAGGGCTTTGCTTCCCACCAGCCTGAAGCTGGTGAACTCTGGCTTGGAGCCAGAGGAAAGGCAAGGGCCAGGGCTGGAATTCTAAAGGGCTCTCAGAGGGGCTGAGGTTTGGGAACAGGTGTAAGATGCCCCTCCACGGGTGGCTTTGAGCCAGGCTGGGACAAGCCCACCTCAACGTGAGGAAGACCCTGTGACCCTGTGCCAGGATGACCAGGCGGGTCCAGGCCACAGCAGGCAGGAGATGGTGGCAGGGGGTTCATGCCATGGGACATCCCCCATAACACGAGCCTGGTCCTCACCACGTCAAGAAAAACAAGAACAATTGCAGGTAGGTATAAAAACCCCAACAAACCAACAATTTATTCATCTTACATTCCCATTTGAAAAGGAGGAAACCACGTGCGCCTGCCGGGTGCCTGGCTGGGTTGGCGTCCCCTTGTGTGGCTGGCACAGCACCAGTCTGTGCCCCGTGACATCACTTCAGTCCAGCTGAGCATCACCCCCAGCCACCAGACACCCGTGTGCCCCACAACGCACACTCTCACACAGGAACATCTCACTCATGAAAAAATATATCTGTACACTCACTCTGTCCTCTTTTTGGGTCTTACATAAATTAGAAGCTAGTTTTGGGGAAAAGGCCTAGACACAGCCCGGCAGCTGGGCTGGAAATGCAGCATGGCCCTGCTGTCCCACGTCCTCTTCTCACTGAGGGCCTTCTGGGGCCGGGTGAAGCTCCACAATGTTCCCATCTTCTCTCAGCAGGTGCCACACTGAGAAGCTGCTACACAAAGGGGGTCTCACCCGACCCACACGCAGCGAACAGGACAGGGGCACCTTCGGCACGGTGCAAGCAGTGAGAGGGGAGACCCCAGAGCTGGGACAAGCTCTGTCCAGTCACAGGTGACACCGACGTGCTGCTCCTCTGCCCAGGCAGGAGGTGGGTGACAGCAGGAGACCTGCTGGGCTCTCACAGCGGGGCTCGAACTTCTCTTCCCCTTCGCATCTGTTCAGGCGTTGAAACAGCCCCAGTCCCTGCGGCTCCAGTTGGAGGTATGAATCCAGCAAGGGAACTCACAGTTTGCAATAACCTACTGGAGCCCAAATGTTGGCTCTGAACACCTCGGTGCTGGCAGCCACCCGCACACACGAGCATGCCCCTGCGAGGGTCAGAGTTCCACATGCTGCACGGGGCAGCAGCTTCCAGGTACAGCTGCAGGCAAAGTTTCCTGTCAAGGAGCCCAGCTCAGGGCTGGCCCTGAGGGGCTTATCAGACCCTGGCTCATCCAGGACTCCTACAGCTCCTTGTTCCTGTTGAGCACCTCCTCTTCCTTCCAGCCGCTGGAGTTCTTCCCAAACTTGTACACCAGCCGCCGCCCATCGACTCTCTCCAAGATCTCTCGTTTGTAGTAATATCTGCAGGAGATGGAGGTGGAATCAGGGCTCTGGACGCAGCCCCAGGCACTGAGGAGCTGCTGGAGGGCTCAGGCTGAGCCCCAGAGGGGCTGAGCCAGCTGTGTGGGGCAGGTGCCCCAGGACAGGGCAGGGCACTTACCGCATGGCTCTGCTCAGCTTCTCGTAGGTCATGCTGCTGTTTTTCTTCTTCTGGCCCCAGAGCTGAGCCACTGCCTCCGAGCGCAGGAACTTGAAGACCCCCTCCCGCCGGTCCTCCCACTTCATTAGCCCCTCATTCAGCTCGGGGTGGATCAGGATGTCCCGGATGAACTCCCACAGGTGCGTACCTCTTGGGGCTGAAAGAGGAGATCGAGCTGTAAGGAGGGAGGCTCCTGCAGGTCCTTGGATCTCACTAAACGCCCCTGCCAAGGCCCATGACCCTTCCTCCCATCACACCCTATGAAGCCAAGGGGGGAGGCAGTCCAGGCTCCTGGGCTGAAGGGTTCACGTACAGTGCTTGCTCTTCCGGTTCTCCAGGCAGTCCCTGCTCTCCTTGCTGAGTTTTCGGGGCCGTCCCCGTTTCCGCTTGCCGTGTTTGCTGTCCCCCTTCTTGCTGCCTGCAAAGTGCTCTGTGCACACAGAGAGGGGCACACGTCAGCCTGGGCAGCGCCTGCTGGGCTGCAGCCTCCCCCTCCCTGTCCTCCTGGGGACCAGAAGCACCCTCTTTTCATGCCCAGGTACCAGTGAAATACCCCCTGAGAGGAAGGTCACCCCACTCCCTCCAGCCTCATTTCACCTCATCCCTGACACTGCTTAGGGCAGCATGCTGTTCCTTCCCCAAACCCTACTGCTTCCTTGCATTCCTGGTGTTCCCAGTGCCATCACCAGCCGGGATCAGAACTGATTTGTTTGATACCAACCACTGATTTCTGTGCCCAGGATCTCTGGCTGCAGTCTTCACCCATCATCCATCTGCCACCACCCACCCTTGCCCCCAGCATCACCACTGCCCAGCTATCCCAGCCCTGCCCTTCACCCTGCTCAGTGGAGAGAAACAGAAGCAGAGCACTCAGGGAAACAGACCTTTCCCTCCCTCCCAGTGTGAGCATGGGTGTTCAGGTGTTGTCCCTAAATCACTGCCAGGTAGGATGTGCAGAACTGCCCGGGAGCCAACCCTCCCCTCCCAGCTCCTCTCTGGAAGGTAACAACTCACCGTCAGGGAAGAGCTTTGATTCTGCAGGGTCGAGGTCGAGGTCACTTCCACCGGAGTCCTGAGAGTTGGGGCTGTGGGACATCACAGGCCCTGAGAGGCAAAGGATCAGGGCTCAGACCACTGAGCAGCTGGAGACTCTTCCCCTGGTTCCCAGCGCTTCCCCCACCACCAGACTGCTGCAAGACCCAAACCCACCCTTGTCAAAACACTGACCTGAGACATCAGAGCTGCCTGGGGACATGGCACCTGGCAAGGACGTGAAGTCTGTGAAAGGGTTTGTGGGCTTTAAGTCCTCCAAGGAGTCCTTGGCACAGGGATTTCCCACCTCTGGAAGGGGCAGAGAAGGGAAGAAGGGGTTAGCCTTGCTGCCATCAGTATGTGATCCCGGGGGAAAAGGCTTGGCCAGGGCCCCTCTCTTACCCAGGTGGCTGGAGTTCAGGAGGGTCTGGGAAGTCGCATCCTCTTTTTCCAGCAAATCAATGATCCAGTTCAGCTCATCAGAGGCTACAGGGGTGAAGGAGTGGGATTAGCAATGCCTGTTCCATTTGAAGGGGAATAGTGCATACCGGGAGCTGAGCCCAGCCGTGCCTGGACTCTGCTCTGTGCCCCCACACCCAGCCCCTGCAGTGCCTGGGAAGGAGGCGATCCTGGGCCAGTGGAGGGCTCTCAGCCTCACTCCTCAAGCGGCCAGGCCCGCAGATGGAGCAGCCCTCGGTTCACTCACTGATCTCATGCAGGCGGTCGTAGAGCTCGTCCCCCAGGGGCCCGAAGATGAGGCGCATCTGGTCCCTGCTGCAGTGGCACAGCGTGTGCCCGTCCATGTTGCAGCAGGAGAAGTCGATGGAGCTGGCGTCGTACTTGTTCTTCTCCACATGGTAACTGATCCACTCCAGCACCTGCACCTTGGTCCAGAAGTAGGGGAGCTCGCTGAACCACTCCGGCTTGTCTGCAAGGGACGGGGAGCAGGGCTCAGAGCTGGGCTCAGAGCTGGGCTCAGAGCAGGCTGTCCCAGCACCGTGTGCCTCGTGTGGGCTGCCAGTGGCCAGCGGACACCTGCTGTGGTCCAGTGGCAATCCTGCGGGACACAGCAGGCCCCACACTTGAAGAGTTATGGGACTAAAGGGTCCTTAGTGCCCTGCAGACAGCAGTGACCCCGCACTCCCCCCACCGCTGGTTTCGGTGCCATTTGTCCTGTTTGTGCTGCTCTGCTGTGTGTTTCTCACGCCTCCCTGAGCACCATCCCATGACTGGCCCCCATCACCAGGATTACACTTCCAAACTGCTCCTGGTGAGCCCTCACAGCCTGTCCCCTGTGCTGTGCTGTGGGAGGAGGACAATGATTCCCCCCTCTCCTGTAGAAATCAAATGTGCTCCCAGCGGCCACACCTTGGGCCACCCAGGGTCTCCTCCCACAGCCTTTCCCTGGGGAAACTGAGGCATGGTGGAAGCTGCTGACCTGTCCCAGTGAGACAAGGACCTTGCAGTGCTCTTCCCAGCCAGTGGCACTGCCCCACAACTGCCCCACTGCCACTCCCCTGTCCTACCTGTGCTCTGTGCAGGGGGCTGGCTGGCGGGGAGGCTCAGCCCCAGGCTGCTGTCATCCCCAAGGTGTCCCAGCATGTCCAAGGTCGGCTGCACCTCGTCCGGCTGGTACATGGCGCTGATGTAGTTGGAGAAGATGTTGCTGATCTCACAAGATCCTGCCATGGAGCTCTGTGCCGGGAGATGACAGTGAGCCCTGGCCCATGGAGGCAGGGGGACCCAGGCCCACAGCACCACAGCACCCCAGAGTCAGGCTGGGTGAGGCTGGGCTGTCCCTCCCTCCACCCATCGTCACCTCCCGGGTCACTTCTGCAGAAATATCCACCCAGCACCTGCTGGCTGGGGCTGGGGCCTGACTCACACCTCCCCAGGGGCCAGCAGAGAGGGAGGCTGAGCCGGAGCGAGCCGGGGACGTGGCGTCACCCTGCTCTGAAGGGCCCTGTCCCCAGCAGCCTGGCCTCACCCTGCTGGCAGCCAGCAAAGGTGACAGCGGGACGGTGGCTGGCACAGAGCAGTGACACACAGCCCCTCCGTGGCTGGGGTACGGGCACTCGGCCGCTCCTGAGCCCCATGGCACAGCCGGCCGCCCCTCTGCCCACTGCCGGACTCCAGCGCCAGCAGCTCCGGTCCTCTCAACCAGTGGCGATAAGCACATCCCAAAAACTGCAGCCAGGACGGGACCAAGCCCCTGGCCGGCCCTCACAAAAAGCCAAATTGTGCTGTCCGCTTTACAAACCCTGCGGGCTGGAGGGAGCTGCTGTCCCGCTGAGCCCCCGAAGGGCCCTCAGCTGCCGTGGGACAGCGAACGTGGAGCGAGAAAAGACCGGAGCGCATCCCCCGGCGAGAGCGAAGGTGCACGGGGAGCAGAGCAAAGCAGCCGTCCTGGGCTCGGGGACATCAACAAGCCTCGGCAAAAAAAGCTTTGGTACCTTCTGTAGTGGCAACTCCGGGAGCGGCGGGTAATCCAGAGAGGAGAGGGGCAGACGGAGGCCGGGCCGGCCGCTGGCCACCGCTGCGGGCCCCGGGAGGCTGGTGCCGATGGGCAAGCCCTGCCCGTGCCTCTGCTTTTATAGCTTGGGCGGCGTAACAATCTGGCAGCCCGAGGGGAATTCCAGCCCCAAACGTTCATGCTCCCAGATCCAGGTGATTTGCATAATACGAACCACCGGGTCCCGGCCCTGCGCTGCCTTGCCGGGAAATCTGGGTTGGCCAGTTTAATCATTGTCAGAGCCCGTGCCCCACCGGTGCCCAGAGTTTCACCCACACGGGCTGTTTTCCTCGCTGCCATTTGCCAGGCCCGTGTTTGTTTGCTCACAGCAGCAGGTTCACTCAGCTCCCGCAGCCAAAAACACCCTTGGGGTCGGAGCGAGCCCTGGGGCCTGCAGATCCCTGTACGGATCTCTGCCGGGGGTTTGCCTGCGGCAGGGGAGCCAGGACACTGCCCAGGACACTGCCCAGAACACTGCCCACCCTGCCCAGGACACTGCCCCAGGACACTGCCCCAAGACACTGCCCAGGACACTGCCCAGAACACTGCCCACCCTGCCCAGGACACTGCCC
>VWZT01016892.1:12173-35256 GCA_013397055.1 Pachycephala philippinensis | reverse complement strand
CCTTCCTCATTTCCAGGGTCCTGCCCGCTCGGGGACCTGCGGACCCCCCAGTGGAGGAACGGGTGCGATGCTGCAGGCCCGGGGATGCTCTGACTCCGGCAGGGGTTGGCACTGCCTGGTTGGAACCCTCCTCCTCCTCCTCCTCGCCAGGAGCGGGGCAGCCCAGCCGGGCTGAGTCCGGGCTTCCTCACCTCAGCCCCTGAATCTTCCCCCACTAAGATCAGCTCTTCCCCGTCTGCCTGAGGACCTGCTGCCTATGGGGGCCAGGCCACCTCAGAATCATGGAGTTGTCAGTTTGGGAAAGCCCCCTAAGACCATCAAGTCCAACCATTCCCCCAGCACAGCCATGCCATGGTCACCATGACACCGTGTCCCCAGGTGCCACATCCACACGTCTTTTGAACACCTCCAGGGATGGTGACTCCTGCTCTGCCAGGGCCTGACCACCCTTTNGTCACCATGACACCGTGTCCCCAGGTGCCACATCCACATGTCTTTTGAACACCTCCAGGGATGGTGACTCCTGCTCTGTGCCAGGGCCTGACCACCCTTTTGGTGCAGAAATTTCCCCGAACTTGAGACTGTTTCCTCCTGTCCAATCTTCTCCCAGCCAACAGGATCATAGACTCACAGAATGGTTTGGGGTGGAAGGGACCTTTAAGGGCCACCAAGCCTAATCCCATCATGGGGAGGGACACTTTCCACTCCATCGGGCAGGGCCAGAAGGGCTGCGGCCACAGTCCCCCCTCCCCATCTCTCCCCCAGTCCCCGGGCACACGGGAGCAGGAGGGGATGGGAGGCTCCTGGCTGTGCTCGTCCCCTCCTCAAAGCCACCTCTCTGCTCCGTCCCTTCATGTCAAGAACATTTTATTTGCAAAGACAAAAAGGCAAGAAACAAACACGGCCATTGAAAAACGTACAGCAGGAGACCACAATAACTTACACTATTTACAGGAACACACCAAGGTATAAAACACACGCACACACCTCGTGCTCTGGCAAACCCAGCCCGGGGCCGGGCCGCACAACCCCCACAGACACAACGCCAGCCTCCACAGAGCTGGCCTCTGGAAAAAGCTCCGAGTGTGAAAAGGCATCTGCTATTGTGCTCCTTGTGCGGAAAGGAGAGATGGAGCAGGTGACACAGTGCTGCAGCCCCCCAGCCTCGAGCGGGGCCCGGCCTGGGGGTCCCGGGCCAGGGGGAGCAATTGGCAGGAACCAAGGCAGAGCTGTGGTGGATGAGGGGACGAGCCCTGGGGCAGGAGGAAGGTGCAGGGCTGTACTTTCCTGGGAGCTGGGTCTGTGCTGGCCCCTGTCCCAGTTACAGCTGGAGCACCGTGCAGCACCTGGAGGGGCTGGGGGTCCTCGTCCCTTCCCGGAAGGGTGAGGGGGGCTCAGAAGGACGTGCAGCCTGCAGGGGACAGTGAAGCTCCAGGGAGCCTGTGGAAAGCAAATTGGAACCCTGTGCTTGGCAGGGGTCGTACCTGGACTCTGTTCAGCGTGGGGCAGGGGAAGGACTGGCGTGGGGCACCGGGAGAGCACCCTGGGAAGCAGGCACTGGGTTTGCAGCACCAAGGCAGGAGGCAGCATCTGAGACCCCAAGGCAGCTGTGCTCAGAGGTGGTGGGGAGGAACAACGCACCTGGGGGGGACAGGATGGGACCCCGGGGCTGCCATTCCTCGCAGCTGTGTCACCAGGGCTGTGGGTGACAGGGAGGGGACACTGCTCAGGGGGGCTCACAGTGGTTTGGGGATCCAGTGCTTTTAGGCTCTTGACTCTTCTCCACCCCTGTTGTGCAAAGCTCAGCTCTGGGGCAGCCCTGCACCCTCGGCAGAGCCTGGAGCTGGCCCCTGTGTGCTGGGGGTGAGGAGACCCCCAGAGCCAGAGTTAGGCCCTGGGGAAAAAAGCATAACCCAGCAACTGGAGGAAGGACTGCAGGTATGATCACGCCCTTGTCACAAGGCGCCCAAGGCAAAGAAAAATGAGGTGCATGGCACGAAGGCAGCTCCAAACTGTCCTTGCCCTGGAGGGGCTGTCAGAGGGGCTCTGAGGCCACCAGAGGGGACTTCAGTGGTGCAGCACGGGCCCTGAGCCCTGAGGGAGCAGCCAGCACAGTGCAAAGGGATGGCACAGCTCACCCATGGCCAGTGGCAGGCACAGAGCCCTCATCCCAGCCCACCTCCTCCTCGGCTGCCTCAGCCCATGGTCCCAGTGGGAGCTCTGAAGGGCCAGAGCACCCCTCCCAGACCCAGCTGCGTGTGGGGACCTTGTGCTTTGCTGTTTGGGAGGACCTGCACCCCAAACTGACAGTGTGGCTCAGAGCTCCCCAACCTCCCTGTGCTGGGGCAGCGAGCTCTGGCCCAGGGCAGCCCCCACCCCAAGCTGGGGGCTCCAGGGCTGCCCTTGTTCATGTTCAGTGCCTGGGACTGAATCTAGACACAACTACGTTTTTTGGGAGTGAACAATCAAATATCACACACCAGAATCAGCTTCTCACAGACCATGCCCAGCTTGAGCAGAGGCTTTTACAGCACCGAGTCCCTGCTGCCCTGCAGCTGCAGCAGGCTCTGGGACGCGGTGGCTGGAAGCAGCCCATTCCAGAAATGTGCTTTGCACAGACATTTCCCAGTCCAGAACTCTGGCATCCACAGAGAATATCTGTGAGAGCAGAGGATGAAACACGGGCTGAGCTGAGCCCTTCAGAGTTCCCTTTCCACCCTTCCAGGGGACAAGATGGGAACTCATCCAGGCTGCCAAGCAACCAAATAACCAGTGGCAACACCACAGATCCTCAGACCAAGAATCCCACAAGAAATGGGAGCAAAATCTCAGTGTTGCCACTGCGCTGGGGGACCCCAGTGCCCAGGTGGGAGCTGGCAGTGCAGGGGATGCCAGCCCTGCTGCCCTGCCCAGGAGGAGCCAGGGAGGGGAACACAGGGGGAGGCTCAGACATGCAGCAAGGTGGGAGTGAGGCCACCTGCCCTCAGGATGAATTCAAGTGTCAAAACTGTAACAATAACAATAATTAAGAGGAAAAAAAACGTCTTACACCACAAACTCCCCACCCCATCCCCAATACAAAACCCAATGATGACAGCACCCAGCTTGCACCGTGAGGTAGCTAAACCAGATCAACACCCAAAAAACGCTCTTCTGCATGAGAAACAGCAGCCCACACAGGCACTGAGACCTACACACACACACACACAGCGATGGGATCACAGTCACCCCTGTCCTGGTTCCAGCCAGGACAGAGTTCATTTTTGCAGTAGCCAGGAGGGGACACGGCCAGAAGCCAGAGGTTCTTCCATACCAGCTCACACCATTGCTGAGGCAGGGGGAAGGGATCTCTCCCACAGAGAAGGGATCTCTTCCCATCAGGGCAGCGTGCGCTGCAGTGAGCATTTGTGATTCGCTCTCTCTTGTACACTTTTGTTATTAATATTGTTGCTGTTAATTTGTTTTCATATCTCATTGCTGTTTCCAGTAAATTGTTCCTATCTCAACCTGTGATTTTTACCTTTTGTGCCTCCAGTTCTCCTCTCCATCCCACGCAGGGAAGGAAGGAGGTGGGGGACAGTGGGCAGTGCATGGTTGTAGTGGGAACACTAAATTGGGGAATACCATTCCTAAACCACAACAGCTTTTCTTGGCATCCAAGGCAGGGCTCGAATGGTTGAGGTAACAACAGATCTGCCCAGAGTGGGCTGGAAACAAATTTGATCTAAACATTTTCTGTATTAGAAACTGAGCCACTGGTCACAACGTTGCTTGGTCTGCTCATGTGGGTACCTGACCCTGTAAATACTCCTGTACGTTCCCATCACGGTGCTCTTTCTCAGAGCAGGGAAGGCATCAGGATTGCTCTGCTGATGTACAGTGGGATATCAGTTTATGACATGATAACATCAAGGGCAATGGGGTCACTTGGGATGCGTCTTGAATGTTGCTCTTCTACCCTTACCTTGGGCACTCCTTTGGGAGTCCCTTAACAATCAGAACCAACCTGTGGGGGGAACAGGGGAGGATGATTTTCCTCAGGCTTTCACCCACTCTTCCTCCTTGAGGCCTGTTAAAACAGCTTTTGAAGGTCTGAATTCCCTTGGGCTGTTAAGGAAATCATACTCTTGCCAGGTGTCCTTAGTGCACTCCACATCATCTTTGGAGTTGAGAAAGAGATTTCTAGGGAGGTTATTCAGAGATCTACCCTGATGGGGAATAGTCAGGACTGGCATGGAATGTGGGAGAAAATGGGCCACTTTTGGAAGAAATTCTCTCCTCCAGTGGCTTGGAAGTTCCCCCCGAGGCAAGCACAGGACTGTAAAAGTGACAGAGTATTTGCAAGGAGAATGCCGGGGCAGTTCCGGAGAGTGCCCTGGTTAGCATTTATCAGACACTGCTTTTCATTTATCAGACACTGCTTTTCACTAGGCAGCACCCTCAGGGGGAGGAGGAAAGCAGAGCAAAAGGCACCGTGGCCAAACTGCAGCTGCACCATGGGAACAACCCGTGCTGGGAGCAGTCGCCTGTGTACAGGAGAAATCCAAGACCAGATCAGTCTGCAGAGAGGGATAAAGAGGAAGCAGGGCCCTCACAACAGGAGGAAGAGGCAGGGCTGGAGATAATCACCCAATCCCTATCCCCAGGTGAGCTGAGATGTGAAGATTTCAGCTGCCAGCCGGGCTGAGCCCCTGGTGACCCAGCTGCTCCGTGCTGGGACACTGCAGCCCACACTGTGGCACTGGATGGTGGGGAACCAAGCAACTGGGATCCCTGTCCTGGGATGTGGGCATTGACAAGGGGACTGGGAACAGGACACAAACTCTCAGGCCCTGGAGGCAACTCCTGTCAAGTGTGAGGGAAAGGTATTCCCTCAAGGATGGTCGGGTAGTGCACCCAAGCAGGTGGAACACCATGGAGAAGGTCCCCAGGACCTGAGGGAATTCACGTTAGAGGGAGTCCATAGGGATTCCAGTAACCAGCAGCCCCCTGCAGCTGCAGATGAGGTCCAGGGCACACAATCCACGTGGAGGAAGGTTGTGCAGAGCAGAAGAAGAACCAACAGTGTTAGAGGTGACTCCCCAACTCTGATGATGAAGACCATCTTTCTTCTTTCCTACCAACCTGTGTCTCAGCTGTGTAAAGACTGTCTAAGATTGTGGACCAGCCCACAGACTGTGGACTGAGGAAATGTCCCAGGTCACACCAGCATGGACCAGTCTCTGCTGTTGGGAGCAACTGCCCCTTTCCTGAGAGAGGGGACACACCACAAGGCAACCTATGGTTTTACCTGCATGGCCACGGAGAGGACAAGAGGAAGTGGGATGGCAAACCCAGCTCTGCCCTGGCAGCATGGGTGTGTGAGTTGAGAGGAAAAACAACAACTGCAGGAAATTCTTCAAGGATTAATGCCGCTCCAGTTTCCAGGGGGCACGTGCTCAGACAGAATAAAAGGGCCAGTGTCACTTCTGATCCTCCTGAATGTACCTTCAGTTCATGTCTACAAGGAGTGAGCAGTGAGTACCATGAGGAGAACTAGAGGGGCCCAGGCTCCAGCCCGGTGGGGAGAGCAGCAGTGGGGTCTGTTGGACTCTGTGGATCTGTGGCTGGGCACAGCAGAGCCACACGAGTATAAGGCTTTAGCTGACAATGCTGCACAGTGTACCCCAAACTGTACCCCAAACCCCTGGTGCCACTGAGATACACAGGGGCAGGATCCATTTCTTCTCTTCTGGGGAGGGGGGCTCTATTCTGGTCAGGAAGAGCAACTGCAGTCAGGTCACTGGCTCCAGGGTGAGCATTTTGCATGTGAATCATTCTCTCTTTTGTATACTTTTGTTATTAATATTGTTGCTGTTTTACTGTTTGTTTCTTATCTCACTGCTGTTTCCAGTAAATTGCTCTTATCTCAACCCGTGATCTTCATCTTTTGTGCCTCCAATTCCCCTCTCCACCCTGCTGGGGGTGGGGAGGGGATGGGGGCGTGAGTGGTGCATGGTTTCAGTGGGAGCACTAAATTGGAGAATACTATTCCTAAACCAGGACACCCCTCACTTCAAACCCCCCCTGCCTCAGGACGCCAGTGCAGTGCCCCAGCATCAGCTCCCTCCCTCCACGGGCTGTGAGAGCCTCGAAGCCCCTCAAGATGCTGCTGCCACAGCAGCGAGAGAGGCCCAGCATCATCCAGGACTGGTCACAGCCCCAGAGTACTCAACAGGCACTTAGAGCCCGCACACAGGAACAAACTGGTGGCAAAAGGCAAGGCAGGTGTGACCCCAGGTCCCCCAGAGCCCCCTTCAGCCAGGGCAGCAGGGAGCAGGAAGGCTTCAGGGCAGGCACTGGAGAGCTCAGAGCAGACACAGATTCACACACGACACCTGGCTGCAGCCAAACACTCACCACAGACCCCCATACACACAGCCCCTCCAGCCAGCTGAGGAGTGAGTGCAGAAACCCTCTCCAAGACAGGCTTGGGGTGGGGGGACACCTCCCCCAGCCCCCTGTGTCTGTGTGCTCCTGGGTGGTGAGGTCCCTGTGCGTTTTTGGCTGCAGCCTCAGTTCCCCAGGTCACACGGGATGGATGGGATGCTCTCCTGAGCACAGCCACCAGCCCTGGCTGGGCAGGGCTCAGCCACAGCCACAGGGGACAGCGACTGTCCTGGGCAGGGTCACACACACACACACACACACACACACAGGTACCATCGACCCTCCAACAAGGCAAGCCAGTAGGATGGAACTTCTCCCAAAAAAAGCAACCCCCCTCCCCCATCAAAGCAATAGAGATGCTCCTGTCTTTCATGATGCAGAGGAACCCCCACGCTCCAGCCAGAATACTCAGAACAAGGCCTGGTGGCAAACGAGCTGGGGCTGGTCAAGGTATCACCGTGGTTGGAGAGAGCAGAGGGGAAATGGTCTGTGCTTTGTGGGGCAGGTCCTGGAGCCCCTGGCCTCCAAGATCCCAGTTCAGTGCTGGCGGGATCACATGGAGAAATCCTTAAATTTGAGTTCAAGTGCTGCTTCTTCTGTGACAAAGGGGAAAGGAGAGCGTGTGAGGCAAGAACACCCATCCTGGGGTCTCCTCGGCCATCCCACAAGAGCCCTGGGTGGCCCAGGGCAGGGCAGGGCAGAGCAGGGGATGGTCCAGTGGGCCATAGGAGAGATGGAGGGGAGCTCCAGTGTGAGACCAGGGCCTTACCAGCCCCCCTTGAACAGGAGAGAGAGAGGAAGGAGCCTGCAGAATCTGCGTCCTGGATGGAGCCCCCAGGCCCTCAAGGAGATGAGATTGTGCAAGATCATCCACTGCAGGATCGTCCTTGGAGCACAGGGGGAATCAGGGGACTTGTGCGAGATCAGTGTGTGCAACCCCCTCCTCCCTCTGCTCCTGCCACAGCGGCTGCTCCGTGCCCTGCTGCTCCTCTCCATCCTCGGGTCCATGAGGCCCAGCAGGCCCAGCCTAAGCAAGCTCCAATCCAGGCAGAGGTCTGAGGGCAGAACCCAAGCGAAGGACAGACAGAGCCACAACAAATCCCTGGCTTTTTTGCCCTGTAACCTCCATCCTTGCTTCATTTCTCCATCCCAAGGGGGTTAACTCGCTGCAGGAACCCACCACAAACCCCTGATGGGGGTCACGATGTCCTGAGCAGGGCTGAACAGCCCTTCCCAGAGCCGAGCAGGCTGAGAGAGCCCAGAGCCACGGGGCAGTTGAGTTTATAACTGAGGTTTGGAGAATGTTGAAGGGAACTGCAGCAGGTCTGGCTGGAAGCTGCCCGACGGAGATCTTCCCAGGCTTGCCGTGCCTCACGAGATGGGACATGGCAAAGGAGCGCAGAGCTGCACCCCTCTGACTGCTGGGGACAGGTCCACAGAGGATAGGGAAGGCCAGGAGTACCAGGAAATCCTTCTGTAGCCCCCACAGCAGAGGTGTCCCACGAGGAATGGCTCCAGAGAAGCACCCTCTGTGCTGCGGTCCTGGCCAGCAGACACCAAAATTCCTCGCGGAGTGGAGAAAGACTCCTGCAGGAACCAGCCTGGGAGCAGCACAGCATGGCAGAGGCCACGTGAGTGGCAGGAGGGAACTGGGTGTCTCTGAGAAGGAGTCAAGGATCTGACCCCCAGAAGTCCTTACAGCAGGACGGGTGGGAGGAGGGATGAAACACGTCCTGTTCGCTGGAGAACCATGGAGAAACCTCAGCAGCAGGGCAGGTGGAGCTGCTGGTGCCCCACAGAACTGCTTCCTCACAGGAGCTGACAGTGCTCAAAGTACCAGACGCAGCATTGTCCACCCCGTTGGGTCAGGCACAAAGAAATCCCTGTCCTGGGCTGAGCTCCTGGAGATGACCAAGTCCTGACAGCAGGGGAGGCACCCTGCCCTTCCCCCTGCCCCCACGCCTTCCAGTCTCTCTGCAGTTCCTAGTTTGACCCCGCAGGCAACCTCCTCCCACTCCAGAGCTTCACTGTCAAGTCGCTGAGGAACAAAGGTGAGAGGGACAGCATGACCCAGGGGCCGGGGCAGGAGCCCCACAGACACTGCACCTGAGGCACCACGAGGGAACCCCTCGCTCCCCCTTTCCCACCACGGCAGCATGCAGCCCCCCGAACTTCCAGGCCCTTTTCCCTTGGCAGGAGTCTGTCTGATGCACTCTGGGCAGAAGGCAGGCCCAATGGGGCTCAGCCTCCAGCTCACCCCACTGGCAGCAGCTGGGGACAAAGGGAAATGGTGACCTCCAGGGCTGACCCCACACTGGGACTCCTACCCGCCTTGAACGAGCTGCACCTAGGTCCCAGCAGTGATATCCAGGGAGCTGCTCTGCTCCTGGGCATGGGCTGGTCTGGGGGTGGCTGCTGACTCCCAACCCGCTATCCATGCAAAGGCATGGGCAGGCCCTGGCTTCCCACAGAGTTGTCAAAGTAGGTGTGGGCACTTTGCAAGGAAAAAAAAACAAAAAGCAAGTGAAACCAAGGCAGGGCCATGGCTGGGACAGGGGGGTGAGTCCATTCTAACAGAGACTTATCAAGTGGGGAAAAACGCAGAATAGTTTCATACCGTGAAGAAGCAGCTCAGACCAGAGAGAAAGGGGCGGGGGGGAAGAGAGAGAGGAGCAAAAGCAACAGTGAGAGGGACAGAGGGAGGGAGAGATGGAGAGAAGAGGGAAGGAGAGACGGAAGAAGAGCGTATGAGCAAGAGAGTCAAAGAGCAGGAGGGTCAAGGCAGACTAGTAGCACGGCCCTTTATGGCAAGGACGCGTCGTGGAAGGCAAGGGGTGAGCCCAGGCACGTAATTCCATAACTTTACCCGGCAGTCACTGTGGCACAGATGGGAGGTGGGGAGAAGGAGAGGCAGAGAGAGACAGAGAAAAAGGAAGGGAGAAAAGGGACATGGTCGAAAAGAGGATATCAGAGTCTTGCTGCTGAAGAGCTCCCCGAGAGCAGCAGACAATGCCCAGCCCCGAGGGAGAGGGGTCCCTGCGTGGGGAGTGACCCAGGGCATCACCAGAGCGTGGTGGGGGCTGGCCAGGGGCAGCTCTTGGCACTGCAGAGGGCAGGCCGTGCCGTGGGCAGGCTACGGCGGGCAAAAGGAGATGGAGGAGCAGAGGGACTAAAAAGCTGCAAGGCTCCCTCCCCGCTCCCTGCTCACCCAGCACTCGCCCACCCAGGCCCAGGGGCCACGGCTCAAACCCAGGGTCTCCCCCTTCCCGGAGCGGTGGGGGCAGAGCGCCCGAGGCTCACCTGGAGGCAGTGAAGATGTGCTTGGAGTTGGTGCAGATGGCGTTGATGGGGCTGTCGTGCCCCTTGATCTCCCCCACCGGGGTGAAGTTGTCCACGTTCCAGACTTTGATGACGCCTCCTCGGCAGGCGCTCAGCACCATGGGGCGGCCGGGGATGAAGGCCAGGGCACAGACCCAGTCCTTGTGGGCATTGGGGATTTGCTGTAGGTGCAGGCACAGAGCAGAGGCCGTGACCAACCTCACCTGCAGCACCAGGGGCAGCCTCATGCACCCAGCCTGGGCCCTCACTGCCCCAGGGAGCTCAGGCCCCCACTGACACCCGGGGACTGACAGGGACCATGGAACTGGGGATGCCCAGTTAGGAGCCAAGGACATGGACTCAAAAGTCACGGCTTGGTTTCTCCCCTGGGCAGGAGACAACAACCCAAAATTCAGGGTGGAACACGAGCCCCCACACCGTGACTGATGCCACAGCCTGTCTGAAGGAGAGCTGGCCATCCCAAGCACCCTGCTGGACAATTGTGGGGGCACAGCACACCCTCACCCACACACAGCCCAGGGCTGGGAGTGCCCTCCCTGGTGAGCTCCATGCAGGACACCGGCACGAGGTTCCTGGACACCCCGCAGGCCCCAGCAGCAACACCCTGTGTCACTGCAGGACCTGTGCTCTGCTTCCCCCCAGACCTGGATAAGTTCCTGCTGCTCCAGATCCCACTTCTTGATGCCATTGTCCCTGGAGCCGCTGAAGAGGACATCTCCCTGGATGGCCAGGCACTCGATGCCGTCGTAGTGAGGGGGCTCGAAGTTGTGCGTGGGGCCAATGTTGCCCACCATGCCCTCCGTGATCTCAAACACCTGGGGAAGAGCAGCGGGTGACCACCGATGGCACTGGGCACAGAGCTGGCCCTCTCCCGGGGAGTTTGGCCACCACCCTCTGTGCTCCAGGCTCAGGGCACCTACAGCGATGCTGGAGAGGGGACTGGGCATTGGCTGCTGGAGGCTTTTTGGGGCTGAGGGTCCTGTCAGAAGCAGAGGAGATCTGCCACCAGGGACAGCCCCACTCTGCTGCATTTTACCCATGATGAACCTTCACACTCCTCAGGAGCCAAGCTGAGCTGACAGCTGAGTGGGATCCTGTCTCACCATCTCACCACCCCTCCTCACTTCCCTGGTGACAGCCCTAATTCATCCTGCTGAAACCTGACAGGAAGGGAGAGGCTCCTGCTGTGCTGGAGCTGTGACAGGGTGGGCACGAGGCATCTTTGGGGGGTATTATCGAGGGGAACAGGGCGAGCTGCTCATCTGGGCTGGTCACTGTATGCAAGTCCCAGCCACAGCGTCTGAAGCATGAGAGAAATGCAACCTCTTCTCCGAAGGTGCATTGTGGACCAAGCAAAAGGCAAGATTTGGGAAGAGGAAACAAGTGAAAACCTCACATGCAGAGGTGGAAACAGAATCTGGGCTCGGCTTTCAGACAGAGAAGAGTCGGGGGTTGCCAACATCTGGGCTTCCCTACAGGACTGGGGGTGCTGCTCCCCAGGGAGCAGAGTACCTTGACGTAGTGATCTTTGGAGCCTGTGACCACCAGGTCGTGGTTGCTCGCCGTCTGGTTCACTGTGAGACACATCACGGGCCCGATGTGGCCGCTCAGCTTCCCCACGGGCTGCAGCCTGGGTGCAAGGGCACAGGTCAGCCCCTGCTGCCTGCTGGAGCTCACCCAAAGGGCCCTCCCAAGCACAGCCTCCCCCTGCCCTGGAGCGCCCCACGAGGGGTTTGGGGGCTTTTTGGGGGAGAGTGGGCAGGGAGACCCCAATCCCTGTGATTCTGGGGCGGAAGGCAGCCTTGGAGTGTGCCAACATCTGGCTACAGCCTGAGAGTGCCAACATCTGGCTGCAGCCTGAGAGAGCCAACATCTGGCTGCAGCCTGAATGTGTGCCAAAATCTGGCTGCAGAGCCCAGGCTGCAGCACAGGGTTTGCAGCCCAGTGCCCACCAGGCAGGTAGGACGACAAGGGAAAACCAGGGCACTGCTGCTCGTCCCACTTGTCCTTTCCCTTCTGCCAAGCTCTGCCCCGTGCACACACGAACCCCCCACCCCCAGCAGCTCCAGTGCTGCCCATCACCCCTCGGGTCCCATAGGAAAGGCTCCTGAAAATCCTCATTCCAGGCAACTTCCACTGTGAAAAAGGCTTTCATTTTCCCCAGGGGGATGATTTCAGACCCCTCTGAGCAGCCGGTGCCCACCTGGCACCCGCAGGATGTCCTGCCCACGCCAGCACTGCCTCACCTGCTCAGCTCCCAGACACGGACAGAGTTCCCCGCGGCGGCGTAGAGCGTGGTGCCCGTGGGGTTGAGCGCGATCTGGTTGATCTGGTGCTCCCCCTGCACGCTGGTCACAGTGCGGGTGGTGGTGCCAGCACACGCGTCCCCAGAGATCACCTGGCCAGAAGATCTAAAGGAGGGAGAGTTCAAAGGGGGGATGAGACCAGAGCCACTGAGGAACTGCCCGGGGCTGTTGGCTCCAGGCTGGCACAGCTGGGTCCCCCCCGAGGAAAGGCCCTGGAGTATCTGGAGTATCCCTGTCCTTCTGGCCACAACGGGACCAACGAGGGCTCTGTCCCACAGCCCAGTGCCCAGCCTGCAGGGCCAGCCAAGGATGTCGGGTCTGCGCATGGCTCAGAGCATCCTGTCCTGGTTTCCAGCTGAGGCCACTCTGCTCTCCTCCCATGCCTCTCTGCTTCCCGCAGGAAGAGCTGCTGAGTGCTGGCATCCAGCACAGGGAATCCAGCACAGGTCTTGGCCTCTGTACCAAGGGAGAAGCACCTTCAGGCCAAGGCAGATGAGCAGAGGCTGGATGAAGAAAGGAGATTGTGCCAGAGCAAGTGGGTAACTCTGACCTACCACCCTGTCCTAACCTCCGAGCCCTGCTCCAGACTGGCAGCCGCAGCTCCAGTCTGTCCCATGCTCCTTTCTGGTCCTCAAACTCCTCACAGAGATCCAAGTTTCCCACTGAAGAGCCTGTGATTTACCCAACCACGATGCAGTTTGGGGCTGTGCCCCCCTGCTGGAGCTGCCAGCTCTCCTGGCCACCCTCAGAACAGCTGTGAGATCTCTTCAAAGCTCCTGACCCTTAACAAGGGCAAGTGCAGGATTCTGCACCTGGGACACAGCAACCCTGGTGGTGTGTGTACAGCAGGGAGCTGAGGCTGGAGAGCAGCTGTGGGAAGGGACCTGGGGACCCTGGTCAATAGAAAGTTGAATGAGGCAGCAGTGCCCTGGCAGCCAGGAGGGACATCCATGCCCTGGGAGGTGCCAGGCACAGCTCTGCCAGCTGGGCAAAGGAGGGGATTGTCCCACCCTGCTCTGCACTGGGGCAGCCTCACCTCCAGTCCTTGGTGCAGTTTTGAGCACCACAATACAAAAAAGACATCAAGCCATTGGAGAGCATCCTAAGGAGGGCCATGAGAATGGTGAAGGGTCTGGAGGGGAAGCCTCGTGAGGGGCAGCTGAGGTCACTTAGTTTGTTCAGTAAAGAGGAGATTGAGGGGAGATCTCATTGGGGCCTTCAATGTCCTCATGAGGGGCAGCTGAGGGACAGGTACTGCTCTGTTCCCTCTCATGACAAGTGACAGGACCCAAGGGAATGGCTGGAGCTGAGCTGGGAGACGTTTAGGTTGGGTATCAGGAAAAGGTTCTTCCCCCAGAGGGTGGCTGGGCGCTGAACAGGCTCCCCAGGGAATGGTCACAGCTCCAAGCCTGTCTTGAGTTCAATAAGCGTTTGGACGACGCTTCCAGGCACAGGGGGAGATTGTTGGGGTGTCTGTGCAGGGCCAGGAGGTGGACTTGATGATCCTGATGGGTCCCTTCCAACTCAGCACATTCTGTGATTTCACAACCCCGAGTCTTTGCTGCAGGAGGTCCCCACGAGCCTCCTCACCCCAAACTCTCTCCCAGCCTCCCAGTTCCCTAAGGAAGCAGCACTGGCACTAAAGGAGCTGGTGTCTGGCCATGTCCCCAGCCCCTGCAGGTTCTCGGGAGGTGGACTTGATGATCCTGATGGGTCCCTTCGCCCAGAGTGCCCGAGGTCCCCTGGAGCTGCCCAGGGTGCCCCAGGCCCCGGAGCTGCACGTACGTGAGGGTGCGGATGCAGCGGGCCGAGTCGCGGATGTCCCACACTTTGATGTACGACGTGGACACGGTGAACACCAGCCCCGTGTGGCTGCAGTACTTGATGGAAACCACGTTGTTTGGGTGGCCCTTGAGAGAGGCAATTTCTTGGCCTGTCACCAGGTTCCACATTTTGCAGCTCCGGTCTGTGGGAGGAAGAACATGCCCAGGGGTGTTGGGGGTGTCTCCTCCAAGGGCATGGTGGCCTGGGGACAATGTGAGCATCTCCCCCCACCCACAGGGCCAGAGGAAAGGAGCCAGCCAGCCCCAGGGCAGGACAGGGCAAGGCAGGGCTCAGCACTGAAGACAGGGACCGTCCCTGCAATGCCCAACACTTCCCGCATTCCCAATGCCACCCTGCTCCCAGCACCTTCCCTGCCCCCTCTGCCCATCACCCACCTTTGGACCCGCTGAAGAGCAGCTCGTCGGTGGCATCCAGGCAGAGCACGGGCTTGGTGTGTCCCTCTGCCACCGAGACACACTGCAGCGGGGCTGTCCGGGCGTTCTTGGTGCCACCCACGGGGTTAATGATGCCCCTTCACAGAGAGAGAGAACAGGTACAGTGCAGGGCTGGAGAGGCACTGTGCCCACGGGCCCGGGGCATGGATGAACATGAGCTGTCTCACACCAAGCATCTTGCAGTGCCCAGCAGTGAGACAGGCTCCTCCACCTTGGTCTGAGCCGAGGTCTTTGTGGAACCCCAGGAGTCTCCCCATGGCAGCCCTGCCTAACTCTGCCCCAGCAACTCAGAGAAAGGGGGAGGCTGCCCAGCGGCCTCTGCTCTCCCCCCAGACCTCTCATGTGCCAGCACAGACCCAGGGCTGGTTCAGGACACTCAGCTCATTGGCCCTGAGGTCCATTTTGGGACAAACTGTGCCCTCTCCAGCCTGAAGCTGAAGCTCTGCTGGGATAAATGTTTCAGGGTACCAATATCAGCACCCCCATCCCTTGGAGACTGCCAGCCTTTGGCTGGTGACATTTGGAGACAGGGCCACGCTCCCTTACCCAGACCACGAGGGTGACAAGGGGCAGCACCAGCATCTGCACCCCACATCCCCGCTGCAGTGGCTGTTCCTGCACCCAGAGCTGGCCCTGGGCAGGACAGGACCCACCCCTGCCAAACCTGCCTCCAAGGGACACTACATCATCTGCCAATCCCCTCCACTTCAGACACACTCAAGGTGCTGAGGACCCCCAGCCTGACCCTCCCACCTGTGCCCCTTAGCAGGCCCCCATGTGCCTGGTCATCAAGCACAGCCACAAGACCCCGAGTTGTGCTGGTTTCTTCTCACAGGCAGGGAAACTGATGCATGAGGAGGGCTAGAGAAGGGCAAGGTTTGCATTAGTGATGAGGACAAGCACAGGCTCATTAATTTGGGTTTGGAAATCGCATGCATGTGGTGTTCCTCAGCTCTGCACTTAGCAGTGCCAAGCCAACAGCCTTCCCCTCACCCCTAGTGCTTCCACCAGGCTCAAAGCAAACTGAATCCAAGGGGAAATCCCTGTGCTGCAGGGTGGGACATCTGCCATGGACTGTGAGGGGTTGCCTGACTACAAACTGCCCAGGGTGACCCAGCTCATGCTGGTCTGGTGCCACTTCCCCAGTGGCTGGGGGAGCTCAGGGCACAGGCAGAGTGAGGGGACAGCTGGGTGCTGGGGGGCTGATCACAGAGTCATGGAATGGTTTGGGTTGGAAGGGACTTTAGACACCACCTCATTCCGTGCCCTTGCCATGGGCAGGGACACCTTCCACTATCCCAGGTTGCTCCAAGCCCCGTCCAGCCCGGCCTTGGACACTGCCAGGGATGGGGCAGCCACAGCTTCTCTGGAAAAGCTGTGCCAGGGCCTCACCACCCTCACAGGGAAGAATTTCTTCTGAACATCTAGTCTAAATCTCTCCTCTTTCAGTTTAAAACTGTTCCCCCGTGTCCTGTCACTACTTGACCATGTAAGACATTGCTCTCCCTCCTTTTTCTAAGCCCCTGCAGGCACTGGAAGGCTGCAATGTCCCTAAAGGATGGGGAAAAGGTGGCCCTTGTGTTGGGAAACCTCTGTGGTCAGGTGAGTGCAGGGGGAGAAGCCTAGGAGAACCTTAACTCCAAGGCTGAGCTCTGCACCACAATCTGACTTGATTTCTCCAGGGAAGAGCCTGACCTTTTCCAGCTCAGCACCAGGGAAGCACAACCAGGCACGAGGGGAACCTGAGATATTTGCCTGGAAGAAGCTGGCACAAAGGACGTGCTGCAAGCACCCTTCCCCATCATCTCACCATCCTGCTGGAGAGCTGGGGGAGGGATGGGACAGGGTGGGACGTGGTGGCCTCATGCTGGTGAGAAACCATCAGAGATGGAGGAGAACATGCTGCCAACCCAAACCAGCACCCATTAGTGAGCCCAGCACTGTGTACCAAGAGCTAATCCAAGCAGGAACAGCTTGAACTTGCAGCTGAGGGACAGCATCAGGCACCAGAGGTGGCATGCCAGGAGGGGACAGACACACAGGCTGGGAGGGGCAGAGCAGCAAGGTGCAGGCAGGCCGTGTGGGGACAGGGAGAGCAGGCACCTGACAGAGAGAAGGAGGAGCGGAGAAAGGGATAATAAATAGAAAGTTGTCTATACCTCAGCACCTCCGAGACAGAGGAATCGCTGTCATCAGACCTAGGGGCAGAAAATTAGCAGGATTATGGGAGAGAAAACCCAGACTAGAGAAGGCAGCAGTGGAGTAAGAGGTGGAAGGTTGTTATTGCATCCAAGCCAGTGTAGGACAGAGAGGAGGAGTGGAGGGAGGGAGAAGGAGAAGCACACGTGGAGAACCAGGGGAGAGCAGAAGAGCAGGAGGGCATGAGAGGATCAGACAGCAGGTCTCCATCAGGGAACACCAGCGCTGCGAGCAGTACCTGAGCCAGCAGCAGCACCTGACCTGCTGCCAGGAGAGGCTGGAGCAGCATTCGTGGGTGGATCCCAATCCATTAGCTTCCTCTGAGCCCTCACCCCCTCACCCCATCCTGCTCCCTCGCCTTGCCAGGGGTCCAACTCTGGCACCACCCTGTGTCCAGGCAGAGGCCAGGACTGTGAGCTCAGAGGGGGCACAGTGGGCAGGAGCACAGCGTGGGCACGGCAGCTGCTCCACAGCAGGGAGAAGCAGGGAGGAGGAGTGGTGACAGGAGCCAGCCCAGGCCGTGGTGCTCCTACAGACCCCCACAGGACTCGAGACGGCCCATATACTATCACGGTCTGGGGCCCCCTCACTCAGACACTCTCACCCCAGCAGCACTTACTTATCCAAGGCAGACCCCTGGCTCTGGGTGCTCGTGAGGCGGGAGAAGACGTTGCGGTCGTTGCGCGGACGGGTGGGTGGGGATGAGGGTGGAGTGAAGCCAATGTCTGCAGGCCTGAGCCAAAAGGATCACAGGGACACGTGACTTGGGAACTGCTCACCTGGCACCTGGCGGGCACACCAGGGCCCAAAGAGATGCCCAGACAGCATCCTTCCACGCTGCTCTGGGCCGCACAGCCTGCCCTGCCCGTGTCACCACTGCTCCCCAGCTCACCTGGCAGGCTGCCCACGGTCATAGGATTTCCTCCTGGTCAGAGGCGAAGTGTCCGAGCCCCGAGACTGCCTGGGACTGAAGCAAGTGAACAAAGCAGAGTGGGTGCCTGCCCCTGCACCAGGATCCCTCCACCATGAACACCTGTGTCCTCCCCCAGGAGAGCAAACGAGAGATTGGGCTACCCTGGAGTCACAATCTCGAGGCAGCCCATGAGTGCAGAGGCTTTTGGCAACCCAAGAAACCTTCAAAAAGGCTGATAACCCCGAGCAGGGAGTTGGGGACCCTCACACCCCCCTTCTTTCCCTCCTCCTGAAGCACCCTCCTCCCCACCTGCAAAGGATACCAACATACTCCTACACACTCTCACTGAAGAAATCCACCACTGCATGCTGCAGCCCAGCATGGATAGAGGCAGGATTGGGCTCGCCTTCACCCCTCTGCACCCCCACAGGCCAGGCACAGCATCCCACAGGCCTGTGCCTCCATGAGCCTCCCCGTGCCCAGAGACCATTGCCCCGTGCTCACAAGGTGCTCCCTCGCGTGGGCAGGCTGATGGTGCGTGACACCTTCTCCTTGTAGTAGGGGTCTCGGATGGAGAAGCCAATCCCATCCTCTTTGATCTCCATGAGGGACGCCAAGGACTTGGTGATGTTCTTGGTGGAGACGTCCAGCGTGGGTCCCAGGCACTCGGCCGACACCGCCTTCATCTGCCCCGAGAGCTTGGGTTCTCCCTAGAGTGGGCAGAGGGCTCAGGGCGGGCAGCACGGGGACAGGGGGAGCAGCCAGCGCTGGGGGTTGGAGGAGTTTGTGCTGTCTGGCCACAAACCAGCTCCCCGTGTCCCGCTGGGATGCCCACCACAGCCAGCTCTCCACACAAACGTGACAGCCTCACAGAACAACAGCTGCTTCCCCCCGCCTCTGCCCTGCACAGGGACCTCCTTGGTGCCACTCAGGTTTGGGGGGTACTGGCTGATGTGGTGGGTGTTCCCCAAGCCTCTGGTGCCTCAGGACAGGACCACTGTGCCAGGAGACCTTGGTTCTGCCCATCCTGAGAGCAGCCCTACTGCCTTATGCCAAGCCTGGTTCCCCAAGGTGCAGACTGCAGATGCCTGAAGCATCACCGAACATCCCTCCATCCCTCCATCCCTCCTCCTGGCCTCTGTGACAAGGCCACACAAAAAGGCCAACTAACCTTGAACTTGAAGTCATCCTGGCTTGCTGAGCCCTTCATGGTGAAAGACTGGGAGATGCTGCAAGGATAAAGGAGCAGAGACGGATCTTCAGTGCCAAACTCCCTTCAGAAAGCTGCTGCCACTGGTCCACCAGACTCCTTGGGTCACCCTCTGCTCCCCAGCACCCTTTCTCCAAGGAATGACCAAGTCTTCACTCCCCGCTCGTGTCCAAGAGACACCCTGCTCCCCCCACCAAGGGCTGGGCACCTTGAAAAGCTCAGGTGGGGCTTTGTCCATCCACGCCCCTCTGTGAGGTCCCATGAATGGCACCAGGCATTGTGCCCCAGCCACCATCACCTCAGGCAGCGCCAGGCTGGGTGCTCACCTCCCGTCTGAGGCCAGGCTGAACTCTGAAACTTCCTCGTCTGTGCTGGTGTAGCCGTTCTCTGTGTGAGGGAGACAAGGCATCAGCAGCACAGAGGGGACGCCACTGTCACCAGCCCCATCCAAACCATCCAAACCACCCAAATACAGCAGAGGGACAGCCCAGGCAGCCGTGGGGGTGACCTGGTCCTTGTCCCTGTTGTCCACGGCCAGGGCTCCCACCCAACACGGCCCTGGGGGCAGGGTCCCAGCCACAGCACCTCCAGGCACTTTCTGGAGGGCGGGTTCGGGTGGGCACCCACCCCACGGGCAGCACACCTGGCCTGAGGGTGCCCCAGGCCCCACCTTGCTGGACGTTGTGGATCAGTGCCTGCAGCTCGGGGTGCGACTCAGCCTTCTCCCGCAGGGCGTCCAGCAGGGCGTGGTTCTGCGAGGAGCTGGCCACGTCCGACTGCCGCAGCCGCCCCTCCAGCAGCCGGATCTGGGCCTCCTTCTGGGCCACCTGCAGCCCCTGGGGAAGAAACGCTGGTGCTCAGAGAGGTGCCACAGGTCCTTGCCACCAGGTCCCCACCCCGGCACCCAGCAAGAAGCCCTGTCACACACCCACAGCCCAGCCCGGCCCCACACCTTGTCAATGGAGGCTTTCAGGAAGTTGTCCAGCAGCAGCCGGGCTTCGGCCAGGGAGCAGGAGCTGATCACCACCGAGGTGTCCGTGGAGTCCAGCTCCTCCTGAAACGTGGAGAGACAAGAGCTGGATGCAGCAGAGTAGCTTTGCTGCTGGATGTGGGACGGGTGGAAGTGATGCCTTAGGTTTTAGCTTTTATATTTTTCAAATCCTGCATTCCCAGTGTGTAACTCTGCAGTGTCCTGCAGCCTGGGAGCTGCTGCTCTCTCATGCTGAGACAGACAGAACAAAGCCTCTCCAGGGTGCTCTCCAAGGGCACCCAGCCCGGCCTAGGCCCAAAATGTGTAACCCAGCATCTTGAGAAGGGGGGCAAGCTGAGGGCAAATTCCATCATTAGCTAAAGTTGAATTGGTGAAATTGGGTTGAGATGCAAATGGACCAAAGCTATAAAAGTGTGAAGAACTCGTGACTCGGGGTCCATCTTGGGTGCAGCCTTTGGCCTGCCCAGGGTTTGCCTCTGAAGGCCTTTCAAATAAATATCCACCTTTATTCCCTTACTCCTGTCCAGTCTCTGTTTCTAGGTTGGCCTCTTTAGGCATCAGAAGGGCCTCCATGGCCAGCACAGCACTTCCACCACCCTGCAAGCACTGCCCAGTCCAACGCTCACCCTCCCCAGTCTGCCCAGTGGCTACTCCAGTCATGGGACTGTCCAACACAACCTGAAGGGCTTATGCACTGCTACAGAAATCCTGGTTCCAGCACTTAACTGGACACTGAACAGACACCAGGCTCACCCAAATCCACAACCCAAAGCCAAGTGTGAATTAACAGCAGCCCTCCTTCCCTGCCAGTCAAGGTGACAGCTGGGGACAAGCCAGGGACAGCCACAGCCTCCATTCCAGGCTGTAGGCACTGAAGGGAGCTGGGAGCTGCACAGTGGCATGCCCAGGATCACACCTGGACACAAAACCTAGATGGTTTCTGCTGGGAAAAAGCCAGTCCTCCTGGGATGTTTCCAGCACATGAAGCAACCATGGGGACAAGTGACCACCAGCCCCAGGGGCAAATGGGGCCACAGCTTCCCTACAATCCCCGGGCTGTGGGACAGCAGCAGCCTGTCTATGGACATGCAAGGACCTGCCAGAACTCCTCTCTGTAATTAATCACCTAATGAGAAGTGACCATGTGGGTGAAGCCCCACCAAGTGTGACAGAGCTCAGAGGACTCTGGCTCCTCTGACCAGAGCCCAGCCCCAGCTGGCTGTGCCCAAGGATGCTCTCTGCGCAGAGGGATGCTCTCACATTCTCCCTGCCAGCCAGACCCAGTCCCTCTGCCCACCTTGGTCTCCTCAATCTGCATGATGGTGGCCTGGCAGTCTGAAATGCTGTCGTTGATGTAGTCAATGTTGGCCCCCAGCACCTCGATCTCCTCATTCAGCTCTTGCAGCCCCTTCTGTTCCTTGGGGCTCTCTGCCTGCAGCTTTGCCCGCTTGCCCAGCAACGCCTCCTGCAGCAGCGACAGCTCCTCACGTTTCTGGGGGAAAAGGGAAGGGGGATCAGCACTGTCCCCGTGGCCATCTCCCTATCCCACACCCGCCACCCAGCCCTCTCTGTCCCCAGTGCCACAGCCACCTTGATGAGCCTCTCCATGTCTGCCTCCAGGTTGACAATGGTCATTCTCTGCATGACAATGTCGAAGATGCGCCGCTCCAGCGACTGCCACTTGAGGCGAGCGGCTTTGCTGAAGGTCTGGCTCGACCCCTTCTTGGGGAACTTCTTCCTACAGCCAGAGGGAAGAAGGGGCATGTGGGCAGACGGCCACACCGTGCTGGAGAGCTGGGAGTACCCCAGGAGGATGTCTGGGATCTGGCTGGCCAGAAACAGAGGATGCATCTGTGTTGTTTCTGCACTGCCCAACTTTTCCATTTCCTTCCAGCAAAGTGGGACTAGAGATGAGTCCAGCAGGGTTTGTGCCACGGCATTTAATCCTCATGGAAGGCCAGCTTTGGGCTCAAGCCCAGGTGACAGTCACACTCTGCCAGCACAGCTTATCACAGGGTCACTGATTCAGTATGGGTCAAGTAGACACTAAGAAGCCACCCTTCAACCTCTGCCACCAGCCCAAAGCCAGGCGTGGGGGTCCCCGGGATGTCTCACCCCCTAGCACCCAGCCCCTGCCCTGACCTGGCGGGCCGAGCCCCATTCATGGAGGACGAGGGGTCTCCCAGGAAGTTGTTGATTTTCCTGTTCCACTGGCGCACGATGCTGGAGACGGAGCGAGCGCCGGACTCGGGCTCAGAGGAGGTGGTGCTGGCCGAGACCTCTGCGCCCGAGTCCAGCATGGCCGGCTTCTGGCCCGTCCTGCCCGCCACCCGGTCCGACATGGGCTTGGCCAGGCGGCGCAGAGCCGACACCTGCCCCGAGGAAGGACAGGAGAGAGGGTGTCAGCTGGGCAGCCCCACCCAGCCCAAACCCATTGGCATCGCCCCCAGGCTCCCACAGGTCTGAGAGCGGCAGCTCTGTAGACCCAAAGCCCAGGGACATTTGTGCCTCTTGGGTTTCCCTCTCCTCCCTCACAGCCCACCCCTGCGACCAGGCTCTGCTGCTCAGGATGGGGAATTCTGCTGCTGCCTACAGCCATTTCCCACCTGGTTCCTGAGCCACAAAACCCTTCCTTTCCTTTTGGGAACCCCATTCCCAAAGCCAGCCCTGTCTGGAGGATGGGATTTCTCCGAGCCAAGCACTGGGGCCCAGACCTCCATGGGAGCTGGGGGCTATGTGGAGGAAACCCCCTTTCCTCACCTCCTGGGTTTTCCTCCGCAGCACTATTTCCTGCTGCCGCTTCTGGGATTCCAGAGCCCTGATCTGGAACTGCATGAGTGAGAAAGAAAAAGACACCCTTGAGGTCCAGCCCAGACACCGCAGTGGTGGTCACAGTCCCAGCGCTCCCTTTGGCACAGTCTCACTCCTGATTCTAACAACGAGCAGGCTCCCAGCCTTGAGCTGGCTCTGGTTGCACATTCCCCCCTCCCACAGCATCCCCCACAGCCACAACAGGAGCTCTGGGAAGCCTTCGGGAACCGTTCAGCCAGCTGTGCTCTGCTAGGACTGTGCAGGCTCCAGTGAGGCCGTGAGTGCAGCAGGGCACCGAGCTTTGAGGGATCTGTGAGCCGCTGGAGTGCCACGGCAGGACAAACACCCTGTGCCCAGCCAGGCCAGCCCCTGCACGGAGCCACGGGCAGCATGTGGCCAGCCAGGCTCTCACCTCCTGCCGGCGCTGCTCCTTCTTGAGCTGTGCGATCTCCCGGTTCCTCTTGGTCTCCGCCAGCCGCCTGCGCTGCTGCTCCTCCCGCATCTGCTTCATCAGTGCTACCTGCAGCGGAGGGTCCTGCTGTGCCACTGCCCTGGGGCACTCACCCACCCAGGTCTTGCTGTGCCACTGCCCTGGGGCACCCACCC
>VWZT01016892.1:0-12135 GCA_013397055.1 Pachycephala philippinensis | reverse complement strand
CCACTGCCCTGGGGCACCCCCCCACCCAGCAGACGTGCTCTGCACTCGCCACCAGAGCACAAAACATTGCTCCAAGTGGGGAGCCAGGCTCGTCCAGGCAATTCCTCCCTGCCCTGGCACATCCAGATACCTTTGCCTTCTTCATCTCGGCCACTTCTGCCTGCAGCTTGCGCAGCTCCCGCTCGTAGCGGGACTGGTTCTTGAGCAGGCGGGCGGGCTCCTTCTGCGCTGCCTGGGGCTTCTGCAGGTCCCGGTTCATCTCCTTCAGCCGCTTCTCGTAGTCTGCTTTGATCTTGTTGGCTTTCTCCTCCGTGTAGCACTCCATGGTGCCTGGTGGGTGAGGAGAGGGCCATGCACCCCGGGATCCTCCTGCACCCACGAACCCTGCCTGGAGGCACCAAGCACTGTGTCCCTCCCCATCCCATCAGAGCCCCCCTCACCCCATCATGAACTGGGGTCTGTCTGGGAATACCCGCTGGAAGAGCTCAGCACAGAGTGGAGACAGTGGCTGAGCAGAGCTGCAGACTGAGGCCCACAGTCACACATTTTGGTGACCCTGCCCTATTTAAGTCTGGAAATCAGCCACACCACTGGGTCTTTCTCCCCTCAGCCCCTCAGTTTCCCCAGGAGTTCCCACAGCTCATGAAGTGGTGCTCCAGGCTGGAAGAGGCTTTGCCTCGCCATCCTTCTCCAGCAGCAGCAGGTCCAGAGCTGTGCAGCTGACTGATGCTGCTCCCATGGCAAAACAAGCAGAGCCTTGGGGGTGCCAGGGATTCGAGTAGAGGCAGGGGGATGACAAAGCTCTACCAGAGCCAGGGGTGGACGCTTTGACTTAGAGTTAGCTGGGCTCGAGCTGGAACTGGGGATGGGCTCCCACAGGTGAGGTGGTTCTCACTGAGGTTTTGCAGGACCCGGTCCCGCTCCAGCTGCGTGTCCCGAATCTTGTTCTGCAGCAGGATCAGCTTCTCCTCATACTGGTGCTTGAGGGTCTGCAAACGCCGCTGGCTGTTCTCCAGCTCATCAATCAGCTTCTGCTTGATCTCAATCTCACAGGTCAGATCTGCCAGGTCGGCCTGGAAATTCACGGCTGGAGGCAGAGGAGAAAATCAGGCAGAGAGGGATGGGGGAGTATCACTTCCATGGCCCCAGTGAGCCACAGCACATGGAGGGGGCAGAGAAGATGATGGGAGCCCACACTGCTGGGGAGCAGCAGCACCCCAAAGAGTGCTGCAGCAACCCTGGGGCTCTTGCCAGTCCCTCAGAGCAGCCATGGCTGGGGCCTTCTGGTGAGCTCTGCCTTCCCGAGAGCAGGGCTCACTGCCAGAGGTACCACCAAGTGCCCCCCCGTGCCCATGGCTGCGTGCAGATCTCCACTTTACCCTTCTCCTCTGCGTCCGAGTCCGAGTCCACCAGGCTCTCCTCACTGCCCGAGTCCTCATCTTCATCCTCGCGCCCATCCTCTTCCTCACAGCCACTCTCATCCTGTTCTTCCTCCTCCTAGGAGATGAGTGCCCGATCTCAGCCAGCAGGATGGTCTGTCCTTCTCCCCACAGCTCCTCCCTCCTCCAAACCTGAGCTCACCCTACAGCAATGGGCCACAGCCCCCCAGGTGGGACTCAGCCTCCCACACAGGATGCCCAGGGGCTGCAGCACCATTTCCCCAGCACACACTGTTGAGAGGAGCAGCAATTTGACCCATCCATTCTTGCATCCATCCCTTCCCAGGTGAGCAGCCTGACCCCTCTCCATCTATGCTGATTGAAACCAAGCCCCCAAAAATGGGGACTCCTCGTTCTACAGCAGGGCTGACTGGGGAGGATCCAACTTGCCCCCGCTCCAGCACAGAGTCCTCAGCAAAACAACCCTTCCAGGCTGCTTCAGGTCCAGGCTGAGCTTGGTCCCTGTCCCATGTGTGGCAATGACCATGCTCCACACCCAGACACCCCACAGTGTGAGCATGATGCCCACTCACCTCCTCCACCTCGTTCTCATCCGTCTCCTCCCCATTGTCCTGCTGCAGTTTCTGCCGCTTCTTAAACGCCTCCTTCTCTGGGCTGGGGGGAGCAGAGGGGGCCTGGTGAGTCCCAGCATGTGAGAGGCCAGAAACAGCTTCTGCCAGGACCACCCTCCCTCCTGCTTTTGGGGAAAACAGCCTCTGGAATTATGTGAGGGGTGAAAAGGAGACCAAGGGCAAGGCAGGGCTGGGAGGGGAACCCAGCTCTGGCTGTAGCACAGATGGGGGAAGCAGGACACCCAACCCCACAGGGACAGATCGGGGGAAGCAGGACACCCAACCCCACAGGGACAGATCGAGGGAAGCAGGACACCCAACTCCACAGGGACAGATGGGGGGACACAGGACACTCAACCCCACAGGGACAGATCGAGGGAAGCAGGACACCCAACTCCACAGGGACAGATGGGGGGAAGCAGGACACTCAACCCCACAGGGACAGATGGAGGGAAGCAGGACCCCCAACTCCACAGGGACAGATGGGGGGAAGCAGGACACTCAACCCCACAGGGACAGATGGAGGGAAGCAGGACCCCCAACTCCACAGGGACAGATGGGGGGAAGCAGGACACTCAACCCCACAGGGACAGATGGAGGGAAGCAGGACCCCCAACTCCACAGGGACAGATGGGGGGAAGCAGGACACTCAACCCCACAGGGACAGATGGAGGGAAGCAGGACCCCCAACTCCACAGGGACAGATGGGGGGAAGCAGGACACTCAACCCCACAGGGACAGATGGAGGGAAGCAGGACCCCCAACTCCACAGGGACAGATGGGGGGAAGCAGGACACTCAACCCCACAGGGACAGATGGAGGGAAGCAGGACCCCCAACTCCACAGGGACAGATGGGGGGAAGCAGGACACTCAACCCCACAGGGACAGATGGAGGGAAGCAGGACCCCCAACTCCACAGGGACAGATGGGGGGAAGCAGGACACTCAACCCCACAGGGACAGATGGAGGGAAGCAGGACCCCCAACTCCACAGGGACAGACAGGCACACAGCTCCCCTGCCCAGCACCACCACGCCTCCACCTCTTCCTCTGCTGCCGCCGCTCCTTCTTTTTCAGGCGCTCCAGGTCCTGCTTGGCCCGTCGGAGGACGTCGGAGGCCTCAGTCTCCACCGGAGGCGCGGGGCTGCACAGAGCGGCCAGGCCCGCGGCCGGCGAGGAGCCCATGGAGTAGGGGGGCCGGGCAGAGACGCGCGAGAGGCTGCGGCGCAGGGACTCGTTCATGGACTCGCTCTCCAGGAGCTTTGTCCTAGGGAGTGGAAACGGCGTAGTCAAAGAGGGGCCACCCCACTGCCCCTAGAGCAGGGATCTTGCCTGGGTTTAGAATCACAGAGTGGTTTGGGTTGGAAGGGACCTTGAACCTCGTCTTGTTCCAGGGACACCTTCCACTAGACCAGGTTGCTCCAAGCTCCACCCACTCGCAGGGATGGGATAACCACAGCTGCTTTGGGCAACCTGTGCCAGGGCCTCACCACCCTCACAGGGAAGAATTTCTTCGTAACATCTAGTCTAAATCTCTCCACTTTTAGTTTAAAGCCATTCCCTCTTGTCCTATCACTATCTGTCCATGTAAAAAAAAATCCAGCAGCCTCCCTCTTTCCTATAAGCCTNCCCACTGCCCCTAGAGCAGGGATCTTGCCTGGGTTTAGAATCACAGAGTGGTTTGGGTTGGAAGGGACCTTGAACCTCGTCTTGTTCCAGGGACACCTTCCACTAGACCAGGTTGCTCCAAGCTCCACCCACTCGCAGGGATGGGATAACCACAGCTGCTTTGGGCAACCTGTGCCAGGGCCTCACCACCCTCACAGGGAAGAATTTCTTCGTAACATCTAGTCTAAATCTCTCCACTTTTAGTTTAAAGCCATTCCCTCTTGTCCTATCACTATCTGTCCCTGTAAAAAAAAATCCAGCAGCCTCCCTCTTTCCTATAAGCCTCCTTTAGGCAGTGGAAGGGGCTCTAAGGTCTCCCCAGAGTCTTCTACAAACTGACCATGATGTGCTTGGAGGGTGTGAGCCAGGGACAGAGTCACTACTAAGCTGTTCCTGGTAATGATGGGCCAGAAATCCACAGTGCTGCCAGATCAGGTACCAGGATCATGCAAGAGACTGGGATGGACCCAACTTTGGGAGGCAGCAGTCCCTGGAAAACCCCAGGCACTCCAAACAGGACCTCCCTCTCCATCAATGCCCACACCAAGGACAACAATGGCCAAAGCACTGCCTGGCACCAAGGCTAGGCCTCCTCCAACCCTGCGCAGCAGCAGTGCCACCAGCTGCTGTTCCACAAGGCTTACAGCTCACCCCAGCAACGCTGGAGGCACTGAGCTGTGTGAGCCACCCAGCCCCTGGCACCAGGACCCCAGAGACTCAACAGCCGTGTGCCCCCTCACCTCAGCTCCTCGATCTCGCGGATGTAGTTCTGGATGAGGGTGCCAATGGCCTCGTTACCGTCACCTGCAGCGGCACAGGCACAGCTGGATCGGGGCAGGCACGGCTGTACCACAGCCCCCGGCCCAGCTGCTGCCTGGGCTGGCCCACCACAGGGTCAAAAATGCCTCACCTGCTTTGGCCAGCATCAGGTTGGCCTCCTGGCTCATGAGGTAGGTGACCCTGCTGTTGATGGCGTCGATGGCCTCCTGCATGGCCTTCACCCTCATGCGCAGGGCGCTGTTCTCCTTCTGCAGCATGGCGTTCTCGCGGAACAGGTCGCTGTAGCCCTCGGCGCCGTCCTCCCCGATCACCCGCTTGCCCTGTGGGGACACGAGGGAAGGCCCCGAGGGCAGGGCAAGCTGGGACACGGAGACCCACCACTGCATCCCTGGGGCAGCCCCAGCCATGAAAGCAGCGACAAACCCAGGCACCAGGAAAGTCTGAGCTCAGCAGGCAGAGGGTGAGGGATGCTTCAGGGCTCCTCCCTGCCTTACCACCCCCAAAACCTGGCCAAGGTCCTGCCTTGACAAGCAGGAGCTGGGACCCTGTTTCTTAAGCCTCCTGACCCCTCCTAGCAGTGACCCACATGCACAGGGGCAGGGGATGGGAGGCAGGAGGGTCTGTCCCACTACCCCTGCCCCAATTCAAACACAAAGAGGGTGCTTTCTGCAGCTGTCTCTGCCTCCTCACCAGGGTCGCTCCAGCAGCTGGGTTTGCCTTTGGTGGAGTTAACTTTCCTCACAGCAGCTTTGTGTGGTGCTGTTTGGGATCTGTGCTGAGAACAGCACTGATCCCACAGGGATGATTTAGCTCCTGCTGAGTCAGGAGCTGTTCTGCCCCTCACCCTGACCCACCAGTGTTGGGCTGGGGGTGCACAAGGAGCTGGGGGGACCCAGCCAGGACAGCTGTCCCTCACTGACCACAGGGATATCCCAGACCACGTGATGTCATGCTCAGCATATAAAGCTGGGGGAAGGAAGAAGAAATAGGGGATGCCTGAAGTGTTGTCCCAAGTCACTATTAACACTTGACAGAGCCCTGCTGGGCTGGGGATGGCTGAACACCTCCCTGTGATGGGACATGGGGAATGAGCTCCTTGGCTTCTTTACTTCTTAAACTGTACCTAAACCAGTGAGTTCTCTCACTGCTCCTCTTCCAACTCTCTCCCCCACCCCACTGGGGGGCAGTGGACACCCGGCTGCACGGGGTTCCCCTGCTGGCCGGGGTCCCAGCAGGACATGGAGCACTCACTGCCTTGTACTCCATCAGCTCCATCTGCAGCCGGGCGATCTCGGCGCGCAGGGCGCTGATCTGCTGGCTCGTCTTGTCCTGGTTCACCACCACTTTGTTCTTGATGTTGCGGGCCCGGTTGGCGTACTTGAGCGTGTTCAGGGTCTCCATGAAGTCGCGGTCAGAGGGGCTCACGCAGGCGATCATGATGGTTTGGCTTGGGGGTGCAAGGGCAGGGTGAAGGACAGTCCCCACACTGTCTGGCAATCCAGGACCCAGCACAAACCACATGCCCCAGACACCCATCCTGCATTGAAGCCCATCCCGGGCCCTTTTGTGCTTTAAAACAAGGCATGAACTTGTTTTAAGTTCATCCCTCCAGAGCCAGAGCACCCACAGGACCCCTCAAGCACAGCACAAAGCACTGAGCAAAGGCAGCCCTCCCTCAGTGCCTCCCTCTTTGTACAAGAGGCAGGGAATTCACTCCCATGCTGGGCACCACCACTTGCCAAGTCCCAGATCTGCGAGGACTCAGGAGGGTTTTGCACCAGCTGATTCTGCCAAAGCTGCTCATTGCGCCCGAGGCTGATGAGGAGCCACGGTGTTTACATCTGCAAAGTCATGCCGTGCCTGGAAGAAGGCATCTCTTCCCCACCAGGCAGCCTCTGGAGTCCTGAGACAGCTCCTACACAGCTCCAGAGCCCCCCAGCCCCACCTGGAGGCCCGGCAGCCCTCACCCCACGCTCAGCCCCCCCGGGACCCCCTTACCTGTTGCCCCCGAGGGAGTCCTGCAGCAGGCGGGTGAGCTTGGAGTCGCGGTAGGGCACGTGCACGATCTTCTTGCTCTGGTCTCCGAGGGCACTGATGACATTCCCCAAGGCCAGCTACCAACACAGAGGGAAGCCCCCCCAGATTCAGCCCTGGCCAAGGACACAGCAGCCAGCACCTCAGGCCTGGGGCACGCACTGCAGCACGGGTTTGGGCTGCACCAGGGGCAGCCATGGGGCTTCCCTTAGCCTGGGCTGTGCTTCTCTCCCAAGCTGCACTGAGAAGCAGCACCAAGGCCCAGGGTGGCTTTTTTAGCTCTGATTAGCAGCTCTCACCCTTTTGGGACCTTGCAGCACTGTGCTCAGCTGCGCCCTCCCCACAGCACATGTCTCCTTTGGCAGCAGAGCTGTGCTCTCACCACTGGCACTGTGCATATTCCTGCCATCAGGCACGTCAGCACAACCCCCAGCCGAGGCAGCAGCACCCCAACAGCCCAGGGTAGCTCTGAGCAAGACCCAGCAGTGTCACAGGCTTCCCCTGGCAGGCTTTGCCTTGCCACTGCCCCTGCCCAGCGCAGCCCGATGCCGTACCAGCCCGCAGTTGATGGAGATCCCTTCCTTTGCCCTCTCGCCAGTGGCACCCGTCCGCTTCAGCCTCTCCGAGCCAGCCAGGTCCACGAAGTGAAACTTGGCTGTCAAGGTCTCGTACTCAGTGGCGGGCTGGGATCCATCCAGAAGGGTGGTCACCTCCCCGTTCACCTGCAGCCAGGGACACACCAAGGGTCACCACCCCAGACTGGCAGAAGCTCCCTTGGCTTCACTCAGACATCAGTGAGAGCCTGAGCATTCCCCCTCCGTATCCAGCCCCTCAGAGATGGGGACAGGATCCCAAGAGCAGCTTGCTCTGAGCCATCCCGCCTTGGATCAGCTCACCCTCAGCTCCCATTAAATCCTAATGCTGGCTATGACTGGAAAGAAGACAGAAAAATCCCTGCTTCTCTTTGCCAGACTTGAAACTCTCTCCCCTTCCCAAGGGACCTTCATGCATCACCTGGGTATGGAACCCAGGAACAGCCTGGCCATGAGGCAGGAGCACATCTCACCAGCTCTGGGCGGGCACACACTCTCGTCTGGCACAGGTGGATGGTGAAGATGGCATGGGACCGTGAGCTCTGCACGTTCATCTGGGTGCTGGCGGTGGTGCGGGAAAGTGCTCCTTGTTTTAGGCACTGGATCAGCTGCAACGACGCCAGGCAGGGAAGGAAACCTTAAGGCACCCTTCTGGGGAGTCAGCACAGACCCTGTGCAGCTCAGTGGGCACACTGACCTGTTCCAGAACACCCCCAGGACTGCATCATCCCCTCCTGGGAGAGATCTCCCCACACCAAGCTGCCCCCACGTCGCACATCCCTGGCCAGAGGCACCCAGCTGCCACCCCTGCTCTGTGTCTGCCCCCTCCTGCACCCACCTCATCCTGGGAGCTGATGAGGCGCGACGTGACCCCCGTGGTGTAGATGCTCCCGCTGGCATCCTCGTGGATTTTGATGTTGGATTTGCGGTGCCGTGCGTCAGGGTCGCGGGTGCTGTCGAACAGGTCCAGGATCTCCTCGTTGTAGAGCTGAGCGGGGCAGCAGCGGGCATGGGGAGAGCAGAGGAAGCACGGGGCTGCTCAAGCCTGGCACTGGCAGGAGCTGCCCTCTGGCACCCTGCTGCCACTCCCCCAGAGCTGGGGATGCTGGAGGCTGAGCAGGGAGCTGGGTGTGTGCAGGGGTAGGAGAGCAGGCACAAGCACGTGCATGCAGAGAGGAGATGCAGAGAGTCATGGAATCCTTCAGACTGGAAAAGCCCTCTAAGATCATCAAGTCCAACCATTTACCCCAGCACTGCCATGTCAATCACTAAACCGTGTCTCCAGGTGCCACATCCACACATCTTTTGAGTATTTCTAGGGATGGTGACTCCAGCACTGCCCTGGGCACCCTGTGCCAATGCCAGACCACCATTTCAGGGAAGAAATATTTCCTAATATTCCATCTAAACCTCAACTGGCACAACTTGAGGCTATTTCCTCTTGTCCTGTTCCTTGTTCCCTGAGAGCAGAGCCCAACCCCCACCCGGCCCCACCCTCCTGTCAGGGAGTTGTAGAGAGAAAGAAAGTCCCCCTGAGCCTCCTCTCCTCCAGGCTGAGTCCCCCAGTTCTCTCAGCCACTCCTCACCAGACCAGTGCTCCAGAACCCGCCATTCAAAGCTCTGAGCTGCAGCCTGGGTTGGTTTCTGCTCCCCAGCCCTGTCCAGTCCCTGGCCCACACAAGCAGCTCCACTGAGCAGACACCCAGGAGCCACACACCCCCCTGACCTTCCTGGCTCACCTGGCCACAGGAGCCAGTGAAAGCCCACTCTCATCACAGCTCCTTGAGGTCACCTCTGTCCAGTGGAAAGGGGATAAGGGGGACCAGGGAGTGCTGAACAAGCAGGAAAACGCTGCTGCCCTGGAGATGACTCCATCCTTATCTTAACCCTGCAGCATCCCCTCTCAGCCTGGGGTGGAGACACCCCTGCCCATCTGTCCCCTCGCTACCACCATTCAGTGTCACCCTCTTGCACCCCCATCCCAGTGCAGTGCTGGGTCACCCGAGGATTGCAGGTGCCTGGCCAGCAGAACAGATCAGGCTAATCTGTCCCTGGCTGCCCCAGGTGCCACCAGGCTCCTCGAAGGTTTAAACCCCCCAGAGCCTGCTCCCAGGAGCAGAGTCACAAGGCAGGGATCAGCTAGAACAAGTCCTGTGCCCCTGCCAGGGCAGCAGAGCTGGTGACCAGTGCCTGATGTGGCCATGTGCTGCTTTATCCACGCAGGACTTCAGAACAGGCACGAAATTGTCCCCATTTCCATCCCAGCACACAGCATCCCTAAAGAGAAGCCCCACGAGCTGAGCACAATTGGGAAGGCAACCAGGAGCTTGGACAGGCCAAGTGATGGGAATGGGAGGGGAATGGGAGGACACAACAGCACCTCAGGAGCTAACGAGGGCTCTGCAGATATAGACGTAAGTGGGAAGGATTTCCCCAGCAAGGAGGTGACTTTGGGCCCTCTCCAACCCATCAGCACCTGAAAACACCCAGATATGATGGCCAACAAAGCCACCCAGAGGCAAGATCCCAGCACGGGGTCCCTCCCTGCCCATCTCCTCTGGCTGCATCCCAGGCTGCAATGTCAACCAGATGAAGCTTGCTTGGGAGCTCAGCTTTGCTCAGCACCACCCGGGGAATCCTCACTGGGGCCTTCAACCAGTCCCCACCTGCACCTCTTTGCTCTTTCAGCCCAGGAGCAACTCCCAGGAAAAACGCTGCCAACACGTGGGGTCCATGGGCTTCCCGGGACAAACTTCTCCAGGGAATGAAGGGGTTAACAGAAGAGGCTTTTGAATAGAAGCCAGGACAGAGGCAGGAGAGGATGCATTCTCGAGGTCAGAGATGCAACAAAGGACATGGAAAATAGCACAGTCCTTCCTCAACCCCCCCAAGAGTGGCACTTTCTCCCCTTCCTGTTTCACTGGGAACTCTGGTCCAAGGTACAGGTATCCCACTGTCCTTGACCTCAAACAGGGGTGAGACAGCCCAGAGCCCCTGGATCCCCAGGGGACCAAGCCACAGGACCCTTCCCCATGGTGGGAGCTCCCTCCACCCAGTTTGTAACCATTGTGAGGCCAACAACATCGAGGTGCTTCGAGTCTCCAGTGCACCAGCACACATCCCAGTCCCACGCCTGTCCAGCTCTGTCAGGATCAGTCAGGGCATGGAGATCTCGAGGAGCCCAAGGCACGGGAGGGGAGCAAGGACAGGGCAGGGCCACGGTGGCCCCCAGACCTGCCACCACCCACCTCCAGGAACTGGGCAGAGCCACGGTGTCCCCCAGACCTGCCACCACCCACCTCCAGGAACTGGGCGCTGACTTTGAACTCGGGCGCTGCCACGCCCTGGCTCTGGGCCGCTCGCTTGCGCTCCTCGATGCCGCTGAAGAGGTGGCTGATGGCCCGCGGGATGATGCCCTGCTCCTCCTCGGAGATGCTCAGGTCGAAGCCGGTGCCCATGGTGTACGTCTTCCCCGCGCCCGTCTGTGCAGAGACAGATGGGGGGAGCTGCCCGGGCCCTGCAGGCTCAGCTCTGCCCCATGCACCCCACCTTCTCCCCCTGCTGCTTCAGGCTCCCCAAACACCCTCGCTGAGCCACTGTGACCCCCAGCAACACATCAACTCCCACACTCCCATCCCAGCCCTGCCACCCCTCTTCCCACCCAAGGCCACCCCCAGCTCTCACCCAACCTGGGACAGCTCCGTTCTCTCCATACCCAGGATCTCACACACCCTCCACCTTCCTTAACCTCTGCGGGTGCCCTCCCAGTACCCCCAGTGCTGCTGGAGAGCCTGGCACTGGGGGCAGAGCCCTCAGAGTGGGCAGGGCTGTACCTGCCCGTAGGCCAGCACAGTGGCATTGTAGCCCTCGAAGCAGCCCTCGATGAGCTTCCCCATGCACGTCGTGTAGATCCGCTCCTGCCACGTGTCCAGGTCGAAGACAAAGTCATAGGTGAAGGCCTTGTCCTTCCCCAGCAGCACCTGGGGCTCGCCAGGTGTCACCGAGGTGCAGATGTGACATCCCTCTATCTTCTCTTTGGGCAGCTGCGGACGGATCCTGTGGGGAGAGAAGGAGGCTGAGGGCAGCCCAGTTTTGGGGGACACCAGGCTGGTCCTGAGGATGCGAGCACAGCCCATGCCTTGGAGTGTGTCTAGTCCAGCACAACCAGAGGGAAGAGACTGTTCCCCACTGCTCTGCACTGGTGCAGCTTCACCTCGAGTGCTGTGTGAAGTTTTCGGCACCACAGTGTAAGAAGGACATAAAGGTATTAGGGAGTGTCCAACAGAGGGACAGGAGAATGGCGAAGGGCCTTGAGGAACCATATGAGAAGCAGTTGAGGTCACTTGGCTGGTTCAGACTGGACAAAAGCACCGTGAGGTCAGACCTTATCGAGGTCTGCAGCTTCCCCACAAGGGGCAGCTCTGATCTCTGCTCTCTGTGAGCAGGGACAGGACCCAGTGTAACAGCTGGAGCTGTGCCTGGGAGGGTTAGGTTGGATATGAGAAAAAGGTTCTTCCTCCAGAGGGTGCTGGGCACTGCCCAGGCTCCCCAGGGAATGGGCAAAGCCCCGAGGCTGCCAGAGCTCCAGGAGCTTTTGGGCACTGCTCTCAGGGGTGCAGGGTGGGTTTGTTGGGGTGTCTGTGCAGGGCCAGGAGTTGGATGTGGTCCTTGTGGGCCCCTCCCAGCTCAGGACATTCTCCAGTCCCTGCTGGAAATGTGGCTCATGCAGGCAGGGGATGGCAGCACCTCTGCCTGTAGCACAGAGCACACAGGGCAGGGGATGCCTCAGCTCCTGCAGCCAGCCATAGCCCTGACCTGCTTGTAGCTGAGAACAGAGGGTGACACATCCCAGAAGCACCAGCAGCCACCCCCACTTCTGAGGTGACACAGAGCCCAGCAATATACAGCCTGCACCCAAAACTGCCCCTGGACCACCAGCCCGGGCCAGGCAGCCCCCACGCCTGAGCTGCCTCGTTCACCCCGGTGTCCTGGCAGGGCTGGGCACAGACAAGGGGCCGTGGCACCAAAGCAGGGCTGAGCATAGACACG
>VWZT01016890.1:194705-231982 GCA_013397055.1 Pachycephala philippinensis | reverse complement strand
AACTGTAGGCCACGCCCCTTTGCACCGCCCAGGCCACGCCCCCTCGGGGGCCCACACTACACCTTGGCCACGCCCTCCCCTCTGGAAAGTTCTACTGTCTCTCACTGTCCATTGGTTCCCCTACATGGGGTGATTCCTATACACGTAGTGATTGGTTATGTTGACTGTCTGTTGCTCTGTAAGCCTATAGGAAGAGCTATCTGTGTTCGAAATTTTGTACCCGCCCCCCTTCATAAGGGACTGCATGGGGCAGTTCGGGGGGCTTCTGCTCAGACTTCGGTTGGAGCAGCAGCTCCTTGTTCATTAAAGTCTGTCAGTTGTCACCCAACTCCCGCCTCCTGTGTCCTTCGCGCTGCTGCGACTGTCTTCGGGATCATTGTCTGGTGCTCGTAGTCGGAAAGGACCTTCACTGGGTGACCTTGTCCGGGTCGCTAGGCTATCCTGGGCAGAACATCGGATAGCGGCCCGCGACAACTGCATGCTGTATGGCCTTAGCAGGCCTTTGTCACCTCCTAACAGAACACAGCAGAACCACATATTACGGAAGGGACACGACATGCCAAGATGTTAGTTTTTCCTATAACTTAAAGGAATCAACAGTTTCTCCCCCTCACACTGGCACAGACTACCAGAAACCTTCTAAAAATAATTAAAGTAATAACTATATAATTAAAAATAGTAATTCTCATTAAAGAGCTCAAACAGCTAAAATCTCTGCCATACCTTCTACCATCAAAGTATCATTGTCACAAAAGTCAACAGAACTTAACCTATACTCCCTAGAAAGTCGGCTTTTCCAAGAGGGTTCCTAAAAAAATCTGCTTTTTTTTAATGTAATTCATGTTCAACACTATTTTGAGTATTTAACAGCTATGCAATGCAGCAGTTAAGAAAAAAAGCCTGATAAAAACAAATATTATGCTGCTGAAAGCAAAGCCAAAAAAGTTTGTTAGCTTTTCAACTCCACGATGTAAATTGAACTTAAAGAAGATGGTATGAATTTCCTACCATCTATAAACAACATATTTGCTGGTTAGCAGCCCTAGATTGTAGCTCACCAATTTAAATTTCTTGGCTTAAATGTATTTCCTTGATCAATTTTTTAATTTCCTAGTTTGAAATTAAAACTTGTAAGTTACAGTTGCCACCTCTCAACCAGGCCAACAAAGGGGCAGCGGGAAAAAAAGAAAGAAAATCACAACAGAAAAGGTAATTTCCCAAGTTACTTTGAGATCAGTGAATACCTGCATAGGTAATAGATGGAAAACAAATACAACAAAACCAGCTTACACTAGAATGGTTAATGTATTAAAAATGAAACAAAAAGCAAAGTGCCAACTGGAGGAAGGGAAAGAAAATATTTTGTAAAAAAAAGTTAAAAGCCTTTGAACACATTATCAGAGAGTCTAAAAAATGCAGTTTTATTATGGAATCTATTAGAAAGTGAATTGTGTACTAAGAGAAAGTTATGAAACTAATTGGACCAGCTTGAATAGGAAATGTCTTGGAGAAAAAGGCAGGAAGACGGATGATCCCAGGCAAAAGACAAAAATACCCAAATTTAACTCCTGAGAGTGGTCCTGAGGATACCAACACAATTACCATTTTACTGATTACAATCAGGCCAGTTCAAAAGAATGTTAGTGGAAAGAAAACCCTTTACCTGACATGCTAAAACTGAGAAGCAAGTGAGATCTCTAACCACATGAAAATCACTACAATTTCGGAACTGTTACACTGCTATGAGTCCTCAGTCACTTCCCAGTTCTTCTTCAAGGCAATTACCTTGCCAGTACTGCAGGGTGTGCTGGGTCTGCCTTCCCTTTGGCACTCTGGCCAGAGTACAAAGAAAAAAGCACTGCAGCATATCTGTACAATTTGTAATACTTCATTCTGGTATTGTCTTCCACAATAACTTTGTGTAAATACAGCTTTGGGTTTCAGGGCACTTTTTCTTCCTCCTTTCTTCCTCAATTACCCCCAAACAATTACTGGTTTTGCTGCCACCAAAAATTGTTAAGGCTTCTCTTGAAACTATTCTTACCTTCAAAGAACTGCTGCAAAGCCTCATTTTCTCCCACCACATCCATGAAAAGCCAGTAGAAGTGCTTTGCTTTCGTACTACTTGAAGAGCTCACGTTGGGACAAATGCACTCTCTTCCAGATGATTATGAACATGCCAAGGAACACATCATACTTTCGTCAGAGGTTTCAACGACTTTGTCCCAGCTGATTTCATTCCTCCATAACTAGAACCAGAGTTATACTTAGGCTTTACGTAAAGGACTTAAACTACACTTAAAGGAGATTCTAACAAGGCTTTTGAGGCAAGATAATGTGTGTTCCATCCAGTCTGTAAGTCTAATGCTCTCGTTTTAAGGACCTTTGGTCCCAGTACTAATTACACATGCGCAAAAAAATGCAGCAATAAAAATTACTTATCTTGTCTTTGTACTTTCACACAGGTCATGTAATTAGTAATACTGATGAAAGCAATAGTAATCAAAAATGCAAGACCAAACCCATCACTGATAGGGAAGTAAAACTTCTACATTGTTACTATTATTAACAAAACTAAATCACATATTGTCTAAGGTAACATTGGAAGACATATGGGAAAGCAGAACATGGAACAAAGCTCTTTTAAGGCCAGCAGCAAACTCTACTTCACTTTCTCTTAGTTCATCTTTAAACACTGAAAACTGCCTATTCCGTCACCACTAAGCAAACAGGAGAAAAATATTCAAGTGTTTTGAGCAGACATCTAAAAAAGGCATTTGGTTATGAACAAAAGTTCCAATGAAGTCTGGAATTAGGACATTTTTGGAAGTAGTTATATCCACCAGACAAGTAACTGTTGTCCAATTTTTATAAGCCCCAGGCACTCACAGTGACACAGGTTTCTCGTGATAAACAGCTCATGCGAAGCTTATGAGTATGGACATGAAGACAGAAGCCAGTCAGCATTTACAAGATGCTGATGTAATTGAGCCGGTCATTACTACTGAGATGTACTACACGGGGTATGTCTTTGTCACCCCTAATACAAGAAAATACAGCATAATACATTTTAGATACTACCATATATAGAAAGGACTCCTCTCTCTGCTTAAACGAGCAACAGGATTTTGTTGTTGTAAAGGATATTAAGTCAGAATAGCACCAGCTACTGGCTACCATTTGCCTACTGCTAGCTAATCATGGAAACAGTTCTATCTCATTATCTAAACTAAGGATCAACAAGCATTTAGGAAGCATTTATAAGCCTAACAAAAAACATTAATACCAATAAACACAGCTTGTTTTCTAAGAGTGAGTAAAGCCAGACTTCCTTACCATTATTGAATGAATAAACAATCCTTTAACAATTGCTGGTACAATTGTTCCAGGTTTCTACAACAGCCAGTAGTATCCAGTGAGGGGAGATTGATGAAGTATTCCCTCAGTACTAAAACAGCCCAGGTTGGACATACATACTCCCAATACTAGTAATATTTAGGTTCATTTGTTTGTTTTTACCTTAGCATTGAAATGCCCAGTCAACGCCACTTGCAAAGTCTTTTCAGGCATATACAAGCAACGCAAGTATGGTATTAAATTTCACTGCTCATTCTATTGACTTTTATGAAAACAGAGAACACTGCAGTAAGACAAGGATGAATAGTGTTGGTTTTGTGCAGCATCAAAGAGATCTGTATCCACTGAGATGCCTCTTGTTAAAAAATCCAACTGAATAAGCTCTATAATGTTTGTCAGTTTACCTGCCAAAGTTCTAATCTTATGTGCAACTGATAAATGCCTCTCAGGACTTAAACCTAATGTTTTTCCAAAAAGGCAAGTCTAGTACATACCCACAACTACGTTCCTTGTAACGTCATGAATTGTCTGCTTTCAACTGAGACAATGCCCAGGAAGAAAATGACCACTTGAACTTCAAGTGCCAAAGTAACATTTCCAACAGAAAAAGTATCTTTCTTAAGAGCCCATGATCCTTTTTTTGGTTCTGTGACACCAGTTTTTTCACACACAAATTGTAACGTTATAGGGAAATTATCATCAGCATGTTAAAGAAATCACATAATGGAAATTTCCAAGTTTCAAGAACAACTGTGGGGAAAACAATGTATAAAACTTTGAAAACTGGAAATCCCAGAAGAGTGGGCGAAAAAACCAAGTAATTTAAAGGAACGAAAAAAATCTAGTGAAAGAAAACTAGAGGGAAAGAGAAAGTTTTTAGCGGTCAGATAGGGATCAGAACAGACTTCTAACCAAAGAGCAAACAAGATAATTTTATTGTTCCTTCATCTTTGAGAAGCACCCTTCCTGAAAGAGAAGGTACTTGGGTTTGTTGTGCCGTGACTCTTCAATATATGTGTTTCTCTACTTACATGCATATTTTTAAAAATTACAAGTGTAAGAAAGCCGCACTTCAAACAATTCCAAGTTCTCCCAGCTGTCTGTTAACTGTATTGGCATATATGCATAGAGAGCTACACAGGGGTACCTAAACACTACAATGAAGAAAATACCAGGCACTTATTCACTCTTCATAAAACCAGTTTTACATTTTGGAGTGTGTTATTGGGGAGATTCACATCATTCTGCATCACAAAGAACAGAAGACAGAGACTGTTTCAGATTAACACTTTAATCAGAAGTTTTGTTTTTAAATGTAAATTACAATCACTGATACACCTGCAAGTGCTTACCACATTTGTTCAACTAAGTATTATATGTACGCATATACAGCATAGATCAGTTTAAAACAATCACAGTACTTCTTAGTGCCATCTGCAAAAGGAGAAAGATCTTGGACCCACTTTGTGGAAATAAATATCAAGTGACAAAAAAAGGTTCAGCAATTTTAGTTATGTATATTCAATGAAGGTCATGCACGCGCAAGAGTAAAAAGATTTAGAGCTCTTCCTTGTAATAGCCAAGTTTTGCTAGTGACATCTCTCGTCTCAGCTGCATAACTTCCCAGAACATCTGATCCACTAAAAAAGACAGAAATACCATTAAATATACCAAATTCACATTTTATTTCAACTGATGTATTCAGGCTGCCTTACTCTACATGAGTTATGGGGAACTTCATAACAAACATCTGGTAAAACCAGCATAAATATGTGTAAGGGCTAATTGCGCTTGGTTATGATAAAATTTGTTCAAGTACATATTCTAAACATTTGAAATGAGAGTTCTATAAAAAATTCCTCAGATTTTAGATTTCTTTAAAATGGAGAACAGAACTATATCAGTACTTCTTGTCAGCTTCAATTAATTGCAATTTCTTATTTAAGCTTCCCTGCCCCTTCACTCATTTTCTGTGAAACTAGATGACTACAAAAAGAAGAAAGTAGAGCTTGTTGAATAAGAATTGTTTCACCAAAGAATCTGTAATTTTGTTACAATTTTGCCATTTATAATCTTTCTTGCTCCTACAGTAATCTGCCAGCAACAATAAATGGGTAGGAAAAAAGATAGGGCAGAAAACCCTTTTTTCTTATTTCATCTGTATCTTCCTAAACATCATAAGCCTAGTGCATAGCTTAAGCTTCTAGACATCACAGCAATACAAATCAAAATCATGGAGTATATAATTATTCAAGACAAAATTTCCATGCAGTCAAGATCCTGATGTAGAATGTCTACAAATACCATTAACGTGAACAACAAGTACAAGGTCTTCCCTATCATATGGCAAAAAACACTTTTGTAAAAGTGACCTCTGTCTTAAAAATTATATGAGGCATTAGTGGAAATGCATGCAGCGCATTATACAGACAATTATGATGGGTGCCTACATTCTTGTGAATGTATTGTTGAAATCCTTACATAAAGCTACAAATGAAAATTCTATGTTTTAGTGGTAAAGATGACAACTGAACTGAAACACCAAACTCAGGTTTTTTTACAAACTTCTTGTGAAGAATAAATAAATCTGATAATGCTAAAAATATTTCATTATATGATGTAAAAAACCCATTAATTAAGTTTTTTTCATCTCAATACCAAAATAAACAATTTTTAGTTGAAACTTCACAGGTCCTTTTGGTCAAAGTAAAACCCTTTTAACTACAAACTATACTAAAATTTAAATAACACATTTTCAAGGTCTTCAGTGATGCTAGTAAATCAGTAAAAATTACCACCATCTGAAGGTTTTATTAAACATAATTAAGTATACGAAATAGTTGGATTTCTGGTGAATTCCATGACTCTTCGACATTGAAAATTAACAGCATTATTTTTTGTACGGAACAGTCTATCTATCACCTCAGAAGTACTTCAGGTTAGAAATATTTGGGTGTAGCTAAAATCCTGAGCTCTTGAAATTTGGAAACATCAGGAAGAGATGACTATAGGTGAGGTAGCAAAGCAGGGCTAATTCTAGCCAAATTCTTGATGAAGCAAATCCACAGAGACTTGAAAACTGGAATAATGAAATGCACAGACATCCATAAACATTACAATGTTTAACTGTTTTACTTTACTTTCAAAAATGCAACTGAACTAAAAAAAAAAATTTACATTTTCACAATGAAAGCAAATATTTTAATTTACTATTGACACAGGGCTAATGACACTTTTTCCACTATCTGCGCTCGGTATTTCTGGGAGCCTAAGTGATACGACCTATTTCAAAAAAAAATTTGGACTGAAAGCTGTTTGGCAATATTCTTTGTCCTGGGCAGGAAATACAATTAAATCAACTGTGTGCAGTTTAAACTCAGTGAAATCATCTTCCTTTTCTTTTATAGTGATAAACATGTAAAATGGTCTTGAAAATGAAGACAAAACTACAACTCCAACATGCAATGTATTTTTAAATTCCAGAATTAAGTAACTAGGTGTACAGAGAATATATTTTCACAAACGTCTTCTTTTATATGGACATATTGAAACCACATAGAACATTCAAGCAAATTTCTGAATTACTGTGCAGACACAGTTTAAACAGACAGTTGTTGGATATGACATTCTAACATGACCAAAGCAACTGGGTAACAAAGGTAGGGACCGCCCCACAAGCTACAGCCTGAAGAAATGTCAGTAAAAAACACATTTCTCTTTTGGGGTGGAGGGTGATCAAGCCTTACATTTATAACCAGAGCCCTAATCAAGACTTGGCCATGCTATTGCAATGATCCAATTTCTCAGCTTCACTCTGATGAATGATTACAGATTTTCTGTATCTAAAAACTTTTTGCAATTCAACCCAAAATACTGTCTTTCTTGCCAGTTCCCCCTGAAAAAATAGTCAGACAAGAATAGCTGTCTCAATTGTAACTGCACAAAATGAGAAGACATGCCAAAACACCAAGCTAAAGAAAAAATGGCCCAGATCAAACCAAACTGAAGTTTTTTACATCCAAAATACCTCTGTATTCTGTGACAGAGATTTGATTTTTGACTACTGTGTGGAAAAACTGTGGCTAACTCCACCAGTTAGATTTTTTTTAACACTTCTTACTGCATAAGGGATTTTTAAATAGACTGAAAATCAATGCGTTTTAATTTGTTGTTTTAAAAAATAACTTTATTGGAGAGAAATAAGGTGAAATATCACCATATTCTTGAAATTACAACAATGGCTGTAACAACAATTACAACAAATTAAAATCATGGCTTTCCTGTAATGTCAGGTCACAGCTATTGTGCACAGATAGCAACTTTTAGGCACAGGCACTATGTAAATGTCTCTTTATGTACATCAAACACAATTTTTTTTACTCACCATCTTGCTGCTTCAACAGTCCTTGCTGGATGTATCGAATATATGTAAAGAAGTTACACACTGAAGTAATCTAAACTCATGTAAAAATAATGGTGGTTAATATAATTTTGTATAAAGGTATGGAAAAAATAGTAAGTAAGTACTAGACAAAATTAAATCACAGTAAATCTACTTACCCTGTAACGACAGAAAGGAGAAATGTAGTAATAACTGCTTGAATCTCCTAATTTGATTCTATGCTTGCATGACTTACTTTGTCCACTGAGAGCACATTTCCTACAAATATAAAGGTCACATGATTCAATAAAGAAATCTGACATTAATGTCTAAACACGTGCATGTGTTTATGGTGTTAATGTAACTGCTTTATATTGGCACAGATAGGTGAGTCTCTACTTTCATTTTACGAGCTGCAATTATTACATTATGCTGTCAATTATTTTAGTTCCACAAGGCCTAATTTAATTTCAATACTGGTGCATTAAAACGCTTCTTTTGAATTCTAAAACTTTCTTCAGCTCTGGGAGTGCACTTTAATATTCACTAATTTAAGTTGGCTTGACAACTCTGGCACAGTGGGACTTCTTTAATTAACTCTTGAGATGTCAAATAAACATTTTTTAAAGTATTAGTTGATGCCAACATTTAAACAGATTTTTTAAAACTTCCACTTGATACTGTATTTCATCATAAAAAAAAATCAGCCCCACAGAAGAGCAGTCAATTCTCTGAAGCTTCTCTTAGATGCATTTTAAATCCAGCTTTGCATTTATGCCCAAATTGAAATCATATTTTACATTCAAAGTATAAAATCTTTTGGGACAAAGGAAAATGGGCTGTCTGGCAATAATTCTTTTCGTTACCATTTCAAAAAGTGAGAGTAAGATAATCAAATTTACTTCTGGTGTATTGCAACTATGCAGTACTCAGGAAAGGTCATTAGTCACCCCAAATTGTTCCCAAAAAAAAAACAATTTAGGAAAAGAATGAATTTTTAAAGATGAGAAGGATTTGATTTATTCGGAATGTCTGTATTACAGCCTCTCAGATGAACCGGGTTGTCATGGCAACCACTGTTCCATTAATTTTAAAAGCTGCTGGTTCTTTCTCCCATTTCTACCTCATGAAATTAGGGAGTCTAAGAACAAGCTGCCTTTCAAAAGTGAAACAAAAATTACTAAGCTTCTGTGGTTCTGAACAGTGGCTCATAGGCCCTTTTAAATTGCCTGCAGCTGGTCCACAGAACCATGTAAAACAGGAGAAAACTGCAGTGTGTATACAATTTTCCGTAGTGATTTATGACGACTGACAGCAGTTCATTGATACAAGAAATCCTATAGTAGCTGAAGCAAGCTGGACCAGAATTTCAGTCTAGCTTTTGTCAGAAGACAAACTTTCAATGCTAGGAAAATAAAACCCTTTTTTCCTTCTGGTTACATAATTGCCTTCTCTATGTTGTCTTCCATCACAGCAGTTAAATGCTGAGGGTTCCTGCTGGTGACTCAGTTCTATGCTGTACGGCATACACAGCTCAGCGCTTTGTTCCCCACAGGGACAATTATTTGAATCTTCTGGGGAAACCCAGCTGTCTTTTGTTAAGGCAGCACTTACTACACACCATCACAGGCACCATTCAGTAAATTCCGTATATTAAGAACCGTCCTGTACTAGTATCACAGCTCTCAGTCCTCCACTCCTCACTATGTTGTTCAGGCAGTTACCCGCTATTTTATGCATCTGTTCCCCCACAAAAATGTACAACAAAATGACTTCTTTAAAAAGATTACTCTAGCTTTTGTTATTGTTTATTTTCAGTTTGTCTGTATTATGTTACCCACTTAAGAAGATGGTTTCAACTAAAAAAGTGTTTTGCACCGTATAAAAATAAAAACCTGAAACTGCTACGCTGATTCAGTGAAAACTGGAACACCTGTTTCTTCCCATTCAGTGCCAGTAGTAATATATAAGGCAAAGCACAACTGCTGTTAAATTACACTTATATACTGCATATTCCTTACCTATTACTTATCTACAAGCTTTTGTACTTATCTACAAGTTTTTGTCAGTATAGAAGAGTTGGAAAAGGGAGAAAAGAATTTGCCTGACCTTTTGATATACCTAAAATAACTAAATTACAACTTGTGCATTGTCATCTCAAAACATTTATCTCTATCTTGCCAAATATTTAAAGATTTTCTAAGCTTTGATTTGAAAGTTACCCTACACTGGAGAAAACAGGTCAAAAATCTCCAGAAATTTCTGAATGAAGCAACTGAGTCTCATGTCTGGTTAAGTATTTCATCACATCAAGATGCAGTGAAGTTGCTTAACCACAATGACTTTAAATCCATTTGCCAATTGTTCTTTAATGACACATGTCTTGTTTCAGTAGTTTCTGACTGTCCAGATTCTCTACTGCTTTCATGGAACACAGCTTACAGTGGCAGATCTTGGATAGGAATTCACTACCCCTTGAGTAGCTTCATTACTGGTGTGGGCCCTTCTGATGAGAGGCTGCCACAGCTCAAAAAGTGTGTGTTCTAGTGACAGGAGGAAGTTGAAGAATATTTGAATGCTTGAACTTTGTAGGCTACAAAGGATCAAACACTAAGTCATGTCATAAAACACAATTTTCATTTTATACAGCTTCTTTAAAGAGAAAGAATTTTGAGATGTGTTAATTACAGTTTCTCTTCCACTCGACAGAGGAAAACCAACGATTAAAAAGCAATGGCAATGAGAAAGAAAAAAATCTCAGAGTCAGATGAAAACATTTTGAAGGAAGTTTTCTATTGTAAAACTGAGCTCTCTCAAATAAAATATTACAGAGTAAGTTGTCAACCTGTCTAAAATACCTCCAACAGGAAAGACAAGTCTTTCTCAAGATTTGGAAGGCTCCAGATTAATCTCCAGACTGACCTTGTTTTCTTACTCTGACATACACTAAGGCATCCTACAATCCCTTTCCTTCTCCACATCATCAAAGCCCCAAAGCCTCAGGCAAGTCCCTCCCACCTAACTTCAATGTTTGCATCAGTACCTTGCAAGTACTTGAACAAGTTTTGCTTCACATTCCTCTAGGACCATTCCAGAATTTCTGAAATAAATTTCCTACTTTAGGTTCAAACTCATTCATCTTCATTCCCACTTATATTCCTCCTGCTCAAATTCAGAGGACTAACTGTCTCTATATTTCTCAAATACCTCAGCTACCTCTGTCAGCATTCTACGTATGCCCTAAATTTTTTACGCCACAAGTACTCCAGACTTCACAAACCCAGCTTGTACTATTTCAATACCTATTTCTTTCATGATGCTTTCCAGCTGAGAGCCCCTAGTTCAAAAGCATCTGTTTTAAATATCACAATGGTCTTCCCCAAAGAGGTGAAGGTTACTTTTGGGGTCAATGCATCAAAAGTCAAGCAAAGAGCTCTCCCCAAAAGGTAAGGTTTGTTCTTAGGTTTTTTTGAATTTTCATTTATTAGTTGCTTACTTTCCCATAAAATCTGTAATAACAACCTTGAAGTCTTAGGTTTTAGGAAATTAAACTTAAGACACACAAATTTGTCTGAGGTAAACAGTTGATAGCAGTTTTCTCAAGCCAAGAGATCTCAAATAAGTCAAGATTATCCCCCTGTGTTAGCTCAACATACTTTGGTCCCCCACATTCAACTGCAGAAGCTTTCACAAATCGAACAGGTTGCAAGCCAACAGGTTCAATGCTCAGAGTGTTGTTTTCAACAGCTTCCAGAACAGCTGAGGCCAACTGCAAGAGAAATTTAGAAAGCAGTTAAAAACAGCTCTGCTTCATCCATTGCCTCAAAGCAGTGACATATTTCTTCTTCTGGAAAGTTAAGAACACAGGAAAAAAAAAAATCAACCCACCAAACAAAAATTCTATTACAAATAAGATTTCACTTTCATCATGCGCAAGAGGTCCCATTCCCAGGCTCCTGTTTAAATTCTGCCCTCCAAATAACCCTGCCTTCCCTGAGGCAAGCTGACTTCCTTTGCAGTAGTCAAGCATGTTTAAAATGCTAACTGTATTTTCAGCCTTTCCTCATACACCCAAATAGCACATGTATTTGTACATGCTGTGTTCTTGTCAGAGACTGAATATGGCACAAACTTTATTTTAAAAAATTGGTCTAATTTTATTGTGTTCTATGAAAAATACAAAATTATGCTGTATCCATCTTTATCTTGAACAAAACAAGTAAATGTTATGTCACTGTTTTTCAGTTAGAGATAGCTCTAGCAAGGTGTTCAAACAAGTAAGACTGAACAATATATAGAAATGCCAGTTGCAACTTTCAAACACTAGTCTTCTTAAAGCGCAGCTTTCCTCAGGTTTTTTATGTTCAGTCTTTATAAACAATCAAAAGACACTGGAAATGTGACATTTTTGCTTGATTGGACTGAACACTTGCCCAAGACCACTGTTTCAAGTAATAGCCATTACTTGATTCTAAAAAAGGTGCAACTTACGTTACTAATGAAATAATTCTGTGCCAAGGTCCCTTCCTACTAAGTAATAAAGATATTTCTTCTATTGTACTTTAATTATTTTAAGACCAGAATGTTACTATTAAAGTAGGTCATATGAAATACTCTCTCTGCTATCTCCCAAAAGCAAAACACTACACATACACACAAGAGGCTACTGAGAGTTAATGTAATACTTCAACCACTCACATAACTGCATTTTCAATTATTCAAAAACACAATATATGTGTAATTTATTGTTTGGTTTAACTGCACACTAGCCTATCAATAGCCAAGTGAGAACAGAAGTTGGTCACTACACACAGCACCTGGAAACAATAAATGGTGTAACTGGCAAGTACTAGAAGCCTCATTCTTCCCTTAAGAGGCAATACAAATCTACAGTAATTATATTACCACTAAAGAACAAAATCCAAAATTAAGTTGCTGCAAAAGACAACAGGATGGCCTACTTACATATACTGCAGAAGCAATTTAATTCCCATAGTAACCAAGTAAACTTTTTAGTGGGAGAGGTTCATATGATGCTGTACACCAACCGGTGTACAATTAACTAAAAGACTGCGTGTGCTTATGGCCAGCAAGTAACAGTAGATGAAAAGTATGGGTAAAGAACACAACACCTCCTGAAAACAACAGCTAAACATTATGAAGAAAATGTAGGATTTTCTATGTGAGGTGTTTAATTTTATTGGGAAAGAGTATCAATACTTAGGACTTTAAAATTTCTTATTCTTTTTTAATAAAGATCTAAGAATATGCTCCCTTTTCCCTACTGACTGATACTACAACTACAGCCTGTAATGCTGCTTACGAACAAAAACTAAGTAACGCAGTTGGATTTGTAATCAGTTCCATGTTATTCCCAGGATATGTAAAACTCCAATCTTTCCTCTGTATGGGATAATGTGTGGGAATAACAAGGAAAAAAGTCTCATAGTTCAATTCCTCTAAAACCATGTTTACAAACTGCCCCCGTTGAATTTTCAATCCCAAAGTCTAATTCTTGTAACTCAAATCTCTCTTCAAGAAAAGGGCCAGACTGTGCTTGCAGTCTGCTTTGACTGATATGAGAAAAAAATCAGTCCACAAAATTAAATATATTGATCTCTACTGCCCCCTATACAAACAAGACACAGAACACGACTTTTACACTATATTTGAAGTATCAGGAAGAAAACTTCCATCCATTCCTACAAATATCAGATTCTGACAGACGGGAGTAACATTTGAAGAAGCAGACCTAGAAAGGCCATATCTGGAAGAGCATAAATGGAACAGAATAGCATATCTGGAAGAGTATAAATGGAATAGAATAGTGAAGAAAAAAATGGTCATTTCAATACTCCAGACCAAAATTTAGGACTTCACTGTAAATTGTCAGACACTAATGGAAAAAAAATGGTTAAAGTTCATATGGAAAACAATATAGTAGTCTTTTGGCTCCATGTAACATATTTAAGGGGAAGATGTCAATGACCACATTTAGACCATTTCCATTACCTCACTTTTGGAGAAGGTTAAACATGGAAAAATATCTTCCCGATAAATTTTGTCCAAGAAAGGACACGTTCTGTCCATAGTAGGCTCATCCTTCCAAGATCTGAAGTCATTGTACAGAGACAGGTCAGCCTAGAACACACACAAAGATTCACGTATTTTAGTAAATTATCACACTAGTGCCTACCATTTGCAAATATCCACAGGTAAATAGTAAGCATTAAAATGCTTTCTATTGTAATGTGAAAGAATGCTATCATGGTTCAGCTCTGAGTACCTTCTTAAATCCGCTCTCCTAAGCCTGCAAATTCAAGCAAATCAAAACATACAATTTTCAATGCATAGAGATAATGCATCTACTGGTTACCAACACACCAGGGACAAGTTAATTACTTTTCCCCCATTTCCTAAGCTTATAGATAGCTTTGAAAAACTTAGGAAGAGCCAGAAAACAGTTTCCATCTTCATGCATCTTCATTACAGTATTTTAGTCCACCTCCATTTATATAAGCTAAGAAAAGCAGAGAAATTCAAAGAAAACAACTGCAATCCTAGACATTTTACACGTTCACACTGCATCTGACCCTAACATGCTGCAATCCAAACACTAAAAGAAAATAGACTAACACACTGAATATACTAAGAAAACAGGAAGTCAATGTACAACTCAATTAAAAGTACACTATTATTCTTCATTTCTCATCTTTAACGCCAAAACCCTCTCCTATACCTCCCTACAACAGAAAGCCAAGGATGTTCACTGGGAATGATTTATGAGCCCCACAGCTCCTCTAGTCAAAGGGGAAATGCTAAAATTACCTATTAAATCATGCTAGGACGAACTGTGTTCTGTGTTAGGAAAAGATAATTGCACCTGCTTTGAAAACGCCGTGTTTTGTAATCTCCATGCTGAGATCATTTAGTAGTAGGATGGCACCTAGCCAGTGTGATGGCCTAGAGATGGGTACTAGGTCGCTATTAAAAATCTATTTGCATTATGGGGCAGCCTGTCCCATGGGCTTGCTACTCACTAACATCTAGAGCACACTGAGGTGCTCCCAGAGCACATCATCTGCTTTAGGGTTACTTGAGAAAGATCTCATTCATGGGCCTCAACACTGCTGCAGGACACAAACCAAGCAGAGTCGGGGTGAGTGCTTCTGACACATGCTCCTAATCCAACATACAAAACTAACTCCAATCCCAAAGGGATATGCAACACCATCCTCCTTCCCACACGCAACACCATCCTCAGACTGGTTTTGACATTCTGCTTCAAAACCTTTTCCCCTGTTTAAATACCTTTCTTGAACTACAGAAGACCTATACTCCTAAAACTACAGAAAGGATGTACACTGCAGGAGAGAGATAAGCCAGGATGTGAATTTGAAATTTTGTACAATTAAAAACAAATAATACAGATAAGATAATGAAATGGGGAAATAGCATATACTAAAAATTTATTTTTAATCCTATTTAAAAGATCAGTATGCTGCTTTGAACCAACCTCAGTCTCTTTTTCATTCCCCATGCATTACGCCTTCTCTGAGTTCTCAGCACTTTGCTATTCTTTTATATATCTGCTTTGGGGATTTCTTTCACCACTTTCAGGGGTTTTTGGTTAAACTTTATTCTTTTTCTTTTTTTCCTTGAAAAGTAACCTACAAAAATTAAGACTGAAAAATTTGTTTTTCATTAGAGCCACTTGCATTACACTCAGGTACAATCAGGAACAACTATCTTAATTAAGCTAATCCATAAGCGTTCTGGTTGCTAAGCCACCAACTTCACTGTGAAAATGGAATTCAGTAGGTGTAACTTGCTTCCTAAAGGAACATTTCCCATAACTTAAAACCCATCTCAGGTCTGGCTTTAAAATTAATACAATCAAGAGATACCAGCAGAAAAACATCCGTTTCTGATTTGTACTCTAGAATTCTAAAAATTAAGATGCATTTCTTATTAACTTTGTTATTTTCTAGATTTACTCAATTTTACCCAAACCTACAGTTTATAAAGAAGCTGCCTTGAAAACAACTGTTCAGTGACCATAGCTTGATGTTCTTCGTTTTCAAACTACAATGTGTGATACATGTGTATCTCCTCCCTGCCTTTACTTATGCTTTCACTAGATCCCAGTTTTGATTACCTGAAATTAAATATACAATCAAATGTAATAATAATTCCAGTTAATTTTTTTATGCTTTCATTACAGTAAATACGACATCAGCAAAATATCTCAGCTCTTTGAACAACACTGATGCATTTATCAACATTTCTGGTGAGAGAATGCAACCTGCCTGCTTAAGATCCGGGCAGCTATTCAGTTATCTCGATCTTTTTAATATCTAAATTCATTAGACATGTCTATTTATTGCAAAGGTTATTACCACATGCTAGGAAATATTTCTCTGGGATGTTGGCACCTTCCTAGCTCCACTGCAATTTAGGGTGGACAGCCAGCCACTCTTGACTCTGTCTACATTCCACAAAGAAATCTGAGAGCTGACCTGTATTTACACCCAGCTCCATCCCAAAACACAAAGCTCTAGACTCTGCAAGAGTTCAAAGCTATTGGCTCAGGGCCAACACACAGCCCTGAGCGAAGGTACTCTTGACCTCCTATTGAAGTCAAGTCACTCAAAATCAGAAGAATGTGATTCAGAGTAACAACTCAGTGGCAAGAACAACTAGCAAGAAGGGGACAGAACTAGGGTTTCAGACCCAAGCTCCCAGAAATGCAAAAATTTTACCTTAGAGCAGCTATAAATAAAACCAGTAAATAAAGCACTGGATAACAGGAACAGCTGGGAAGGCATGTCTCCCCTGCTTAAAACAATGTCCCACCTACCATGCCAAAGGCACTCTTGCTTTTTTCACCCCATTCTACATTCAATTAAATACTCCTGCTCAGAAGAGAAATACTCAAGTCCCAGTGGGTGGAAAACCCATGTGTTTCTTAGTGATTCCGTGGGCTGTCACTGGAAGAAAAAGTCACTAGTTTGAGCAACCTTGAGCAGCCTCAAAGTGTTTCCCTACGCAGCCAACAAAAAGGAGAATGAACTAAAGAAAAATGTCAGGCAGACTGGTTCTTCTGCAGCATGTCCTTCACAATCATCACCTTCTCTCCACAAGAAACTGAGGCAAAACAGATTTCTCCCGTCTCTCACTATTGCACAACACTTAAAAGAATTCATTGAGTCATGACCTTGGTCTGACGCTTACAAAGTAACTGGATTCCATCCCAGTTCTCCTGTTTTCTGAAGGCCAACAAGGATTCAGTTTTAGTAAGGAAGATATCCTGGATACTACTGAAAGTGCGCAAGCAGGTTGTAAATCATCTGATTTTTTTTTAAGTTTGAGTATGAAACACAAACTGGAAGATGCCCTAATTTTCTAGGTTTATAGTAAAAAGGTGTCTAGTACAAATGCAGTTAATGATGACTGGCAAAATAAAGTATAAAGATCCAGTCAGCGTATTACTCCTCTGACAACAGCCAGCAGCCACAGAGCCGGCTGAACAGACATCTGAAAGACAGTGATGTGTATTCTTTTACAGCCTCAAAACTTTTAGCAGTCTGCAGCTAAAGAAGCTTTGTAAGCCAAATGTCATATCTATCTTCTGTATACCTTGACAGGCTTTTCTTTCGTCACTTTGCATGACTTTATTTTGAACATATTTTTAATCTTGCTTCTCGTGACAATGTTTCATTATGTAGTGACTAAAAATGATTTTCCTTTTAGCTTCCAGAGTTCTCATTAATTCATTAATAATTGTTCATCATTCATCTTCCCCATGTCACCTGAGATTGCAGAGATTTTTCTTCTGCCTCAAGTATCTCTCTACACAGAAATCTTTCCATTAGTTTTGACCATCTATGTCACACTTCCTTGTATTTTCACAACGTCCTTTCTGAGATGAATATATCATAGCTGCATGTATAGAAATAAACTTTTACTACATGTTTCTGCAACAGTATAATACCTTTTCTTTTGTTATTTATTCCTTTCCTAAGAACTTCTAAGTTTCTGTAGGTCTTTGACCATCACTGAACACTGAGATGGGGTTTCAGACAATGATCAACAAGGACGCTATCTTTTTTTTCCAGAATGATGTAGCTCTTTCCAAGTTCACAACTGCAAGCTTGCTAGTTGCATTTTTTCCTAGATGGCTCGTTTCTCATTTACTGATTTTTGAATTTCATCTGCTATTCCACTAACCACGGAGTAAAACAAGCTCCTTCTCAACTCTTTGGTCAATTTTTACTACTACCATTCCACGAACTCAAGTACCAAGCTCTCGCTTCATTATTTCCCCATTTTCAGTTACACCAGTAGATTTCAAAAACAAGCAAACAAACCAACCAAAAAAACAAGCAACCAGAAAAAACCCAAACCACACAAAAAACCCCCCCACACAGGCCCCAGGACTCCAGTGACGCTTCACCTGTTCTCTAATAAATTACTGATTTCATCTTTTCCCTGGCCTCTTTCACCCGCTACTGGTCTATAAAATTACTCTTCCTCTTTTCTATGACAGTTTATACAATGCTTATGAAAGTCTATGAACTTTCAGTGATGGACTTCATAAAAAAGCCACGAGGACATATCATTCAGTTATATTGTTTGGGGTTTTTAATTACCATGTGCAACTCCAATATTTGAAATCTTATCTCATCTTCCCTTAATGACTTAAAGGTAAATAAGACTTGGAAAAATCACCTCCTATTGGTATATAAGGGAAGTTCTTTCCTTAATGAAAAACGTCTCTAAGATAGTAAGCATTAAATGAAGACTTAATATATACTATATTTATTGTGAGTAAAACAAAACAATAAAGCCAGTTTATCAGCAAAAAGAGAACAATCCTTGTACATTACCTCTTTACAGTCTTTTACAATTGGCTGCATCATGGTAAGGTCCTGATGACTGCCGCCCATAGCACTGCTTGTACTCTTGTTTCTTGCATGGCCCTTCTTAAAAGGAGTTTTTCCGCCAGATTGGAACTCCTTAGTTGGAGATGTTGGTGAAGTAGACAGTACTAGTGTTTTCAATGCTGCTACTTCAGCCTGGAGGACATCAATCTTCATGGGGCAGGGGGGAATAAAGTCATTAACAAACAAAAATATATTAGTTTATAAACATGTTAAATCAATTAACAACATCTCCAGCTATCTTGGCGCAAATCAAAACTTCATCTTCCAAGAGATGCCTATGCAATAGCATATTGTATTAACACTGGCTTCCTTGCTGGCTGACATGACACTGAAATACCGTGTCCATGGGTGTTTGCTAAGAATACGAAACAACTGCGTATATGTTCTAAAAATTATACAGGTAATGCTCTATCTTTATGATTCACACTTCAGATTTAAAACCATGTGAAAAGACAAAGCAAACAAGCTGGGAAAAAACTCACCTTTCCTTGTGCTTCTTTTAACTGTTTTTCTGCTGCAGCTTGTTTGACATTCGCTTCTTTAACCATTTTGTGTGCTTCCTATAAAAGATGTTTAGCTAGTGTAAATGCTTCACACAAATTTACGAAAAATCCAACAACTAATTACATACTTTTGCATCATGAAGACTACTTGTGAATATTAAGTTGTGCAATAGTCTGAAATGAAATAGCTACATTAAAAAAAAAATCCCTACCAATCTACCATTTTGATTCATCGCTGGCCAAATAAGGTTCTCCTTGGTTCTGAGCCCAGGTTCAGCAACTCCACCCACCCCACTCCAGTAGGAACAATACCTGTCAGGAACACCAGGCTCCAGTCACACTTCGGTGGCTGACAAGTTCCTTGATCCCCAATAGAAAGACTCAACCAGTAGCAACAAAAGCAACATAGGCACAGTAGCACATTCAAAAGAACTTCTCCCTTCTTGTAGCCAGAATAACCAGTTTTAGACAACTGTAAATTTCTGCACGAAGGAAACCAGTCAAACAACTATGAAGTCTAAATTCTTGCCATCCATAAAACAGACAAAACAACAGCAAAAAACCAGTTCATCATTTAATAAACATTTCTTAAGCAGAATGGAAAAAGTACGAATAAAACAATCCAAGTAAAGAAACAAGGCCAAGCCAATAAAGAAGGAAGCATAAAAGGACTGAGGGTTTTTCAAACATCCTTTTACCTCATACCTCTAAGCCTTTTGTCTGTATAATGTATTTGTTTAGGCTCTGATCCAGCAATTTGCACCTACGATCAAATTACTGTTCTCACATGGTACCCACTGAAGGCAACAAAAATCGAAATATCAGAGCCACCAACCAAATTAGTTGGGATAGGATCCTTTTCATATCTGTAAAGCGCCTAGCACATCTGGACACTATATAAATAAAACAAAGAAGTTCATACACCGTCATACCAAAAGATCTGGCTCCCACTGGCATACAACACAGCTGTATAATATGGGTTTGTAAAATTCTAGTAAGTAACAAGACACATGCAGGAATGGGTACATACACATTTATACAATGTGTACAAATACATTTAACATTGACCATGCAGTTTCTGCTTAGTGATGCACCTTTGAAAGCAAAGCATGTTACTGTGCTATTACAGTGTAATAATGTCATATATGCACCCAGCTGTGCAAAAGAAGTCTCAATCCTCCACTGGAATGCAACAATGTAAGCCCTAGCATATCCGTTTATACAGCTGATGAAATTACTGGGATTCAAAATTAAACATGAATTCAAAGGCTGCAGATCCCAGTGCAAAATATCAATAAACCTCATCACAGTGTCTTGTTAGAGCCTCTTAATGAAATCAAATCACAAAAGAAAACTTAGGTAACATGCGTGTAACGGTCTGGAGAATTCAAACTCAAACTATTATTACTAATAAACTGTATTTTAAACATATTTTTAACAAATTGACACACTGTTCTAAGCAATGCAATGTCATAAATATAAAATTTCACTGATAATTTTCTTTTTATTCCTCCACAGTTGAAATACCTACCCAACATTTTCCTCCCCTCAGCATACACAAGTATTTATGCTAAAAAATACCCTTCCACTCTTCTATTTATTTTTTTACACAAAGGAACTGCTTAATATTTTAAGTAACCTTGCCCTACCAGGATGTAGTTTGTAATTTGATTTTTGAATGTCAGTATTTTCAAATGTTTAATAGCACTTTTATACAACATCACAGATTTAAACACTGCTTCTAAAACATACCTAATGTTGTATCCTTATGCATACACTGAAAACCTATACTTATGATTTAGTAAATGTATAAATCATCCATGGATTATGAAATTTATTCTGACAGTTAAAGATACCACAATTTAGGCCCAAAGCATTCCTATATACATTCCTAAGATAAAATGAGAATTGATCCTACTTCAAGTTATGGATTTAGCATTTTTTTTCTGTGTAATACAATCTCACAATCTTTGCTGGTACTACCGCCTTTTCCTCAAATGCAAAGGTCCCACTTAAAGTTCAGGCTTCTCATTTGGTAACCAGGTTTCACCCTGGTGCATCACTCAGCACTAATGTTTGTTTTGAAGTCTGTGGGTGAAGCATGCTGCCAGACCCAAAATTCAGAAGCTGAAAGCATGGTTAAGTTATGTACTTGCTACCTCCATTCATCTGGAACTATGTTATTTTTTTATTTAGTCACCATGGCAACCCCAAATTTAGCTCTTATCTAGATAGCCTTGTTGTCAGACAGAGAAGCTGTCTCAAAATAGTTATGCCAAAAAATAAGCTGATATATTTTCCTTATTTTCTTCATTTTGTGTCTAGGCAGATTGACAAGCTCAATAAGGTGTCTCGCATCTAAGTGAAAAGTCTGCTGCTTTCTGTTAAGCCTCTACTTCAACACACCCAAGTCTTCAGGACACAAATCCCTTTATATGCTTATTGCAGAAAAATTCAGCATACAATATACTGGTTCTACATAAAACATCTGGCTCAGCTTCCCTTAAGTATATCACATCGAAGACTCCAACAAACCTCAAACAGACTAGCTGTAAGTTCTTCCAATTCCTGTCCAAGTTGATCTCGCACTTTAGAAAGCCTTTCACATTCTTCATCTTTTAACTTCAGCTCCTATGGAAAATTGAAAGTTATTTATTCTGACTTAGAGTAGTAATTTGGCCTTTTAAAGCTAATACCACAAGAGAGGGAGAACAAAAAATAAAAGCAAATAATCAGAGGAGGATAAAACCTTTGCTAAACAAAGCCTTTCAAAATAGTCACCTTAACACTAAAAACAATTAATTTAATACTATGCATATATAGCTGTTTCTTCCTGCTGTACAGAATTATACCAGGCCAAACTAATGCACACCTAAGCTAAACACCAACATTTCCAAAATACCCGGAAGTAAAAGAAACTTTTTTTTCCTGGAGGTATAAAAGGCTGTATTCACATAAAATATAGACCAAATTAATTATTGGGGCAGACAGAACACCAGTTCATCTACCCATTCCTTAAAATATGCTTAAAGCAATCCTTTTTAAAAAATAAAAAAATTAATTTAAAAAATCAGAAAGCACTATCTCAGGACAATCTGCAATTCTAAAATCTTAAAACTTATTTTACTATAAATACTGTCTTCCAAATATCTCCTGACAATGTTTCCAAAATCATACTTTAATCACATCCCTGCCCTTGTTTATGCAGATATATAAATAAAATTAAAGCAACTTAATGAAATTCCAAATGTTAGTGTCTACACCACTAAAATTTGAATGAAGGTCTGACCATAACCATTTTTACAGTACAATTTTAACACAGATTTGGCAGTAGAAGGGTTACATATGCCCAATCTCATCTGTACTGAGGATAAACAGGGGTACTTTGCAGAGAAGTAGAAAAAGACTGACAAGAAAATCGAAAGAAAGTTCTTCTCCCCTTCCACATCCATTAAACCCTGGAATCTCTTGCAGAAAAAGAAGGATGTAGAGATAAAGTAAAAGAAAGAGAAGCAGCCAATTCTGACCTCTGAAACTTTTTTTGGCCCTAACTCCCTTCTCATGCCTATCCATCTCTTTTTCCTCTTCCCCCTGCCAAGAAAGACATTTCATTCCTGAAATGCAAGACCCAAGACTGTCACTAGTAGGTTAAAGACTTCAAATACAATCTAGCAATGATTTGCTCTGAAAACCTCCACAAGCCAGTAAAAAATAGCTGCCTTCAGAAAACCGTGGGAGGCCAGTCACAAGAGAGTCATAAAAAAAGGCCCAAATGGAAGCTTCCCTTGTGTTTTTGGAAGGTGGTTAGTATTTCTTCCAAAGTCTTCATGACTCAAGTAATGTTGCATACAACAACGTGGGAAACTGCATCTTGCCTTGCAGCATGCTGGTAATTAGGCCTCGCTCTCAATTCCTGCAGTGAAATTGGCAACAGATTTTTCTATATGGTGAAGGGTCCTGTTTGACTTCAGCTCCTAGACTGGACAAGAGTTTAGGGACTTTTCTAGAATCATTTAGTATCAAAGGCATTATTCTACCCTTCTTTTATTTGGTTTTAACTTTGAATATATTGATTGATTTTTAGTCTGGTTTGTTTGTCACTTAGATTTTTTTGCTTTCCATATGCAACTATTTTGTAAGGTACCACTTAAATGATGGGGATTTTTCCAAACATGGTATTTCTCAAATTCTATTCAACTCTTACTTGCTAGCTACTATTCTGCACTCAGTAGCCTATCTCTTTCTCAAACAAAAACAAAAACAAAAAGGCAGCAGGAAAACAGCTACAGATGGAGGCATGAGAAGGAGAAAGGAATACAAAAAACTGAACACAAAAAAAAAATGGAAAAAAGAAGAGGTTAAAAAAATAAAGGGGGAAATAAAATTTCATTATTTTGTGTTGGTTTTAAGTATTTCCCATCTAAAGTATGGTTCTTAATCAGGAAATGGAAGATTCTGATGCAAAATGCTTAAAGCTCAAAAAAAAAGTTGAAACTTTTCCTATAAATGCAGAGGAAATATCAACATTTCCTTTGGCTTACTTCCCTGATTTGTAAGGACAATGCTACATATGCATCAACACATCCTAAGAGGCGGTTATACTAATATTCAGATCAAGAGTTGTCAAACTAACAATGCAAGTAAAACTACCCCAGGTTCACCTACCACTACATTACTTACATAAAACATTTTGCCTGCAACTGGAAAGATTAGGAGAGATTAGATTAAAATTTAGACAGATGAGTGAAGTTTCTTAACAAAAACAAAAAGACAACACCAGGCAGTCTACTACGCATGGCTGCTTAGCTGGATTTGTCAAACACTGGGCAAGTTTCCATGACGTGATTCAGGAGAAGCATAATGTAAGACATCATTTTTGTCAAGCAAATTTAAGCTTAGGTTTTTTAGGCAAGGCAGAAATAAAGAGTGCCCAAAGCAAAAAGCTTAGCAGTTATTAGAAACATTATTACTGCCTGTGTCTTAAAGGCATTACTGGAGACTTCCCAGCCATACCCAATAAAGAAGCAGAAAAGACAACTGTGTGTGCTAGACTAACCATTCATGCTGCAGTCCTTCACACATTACCGTTCTGAAAAAGTAACTACATGAAGATGAGGAACTATTAAAAAGCACACTACAAACACACTTACAGAAGGCAAGAAAAAAATTAATTTGCATGGGGAAAAAAAACCTTTCAGTTAAAAAAAAATCTGTATCAAAGAGTCATATTGTTGTTTATTTCTCTTTGATCTTCTCAGACTACAGGGTGGGTCTTTAAAAAGAACCAGTGAGATAAGAAATGCAAATTACTGCTTCAAAACCATTCACACTTTACATTCTAGAAAGAAAATCATCCTACATCTAGCTCAGCAATTTAACCAAGTCAGAACTAGACGCATAATACTGAGGAAAGAACATTTTCTACAGATATCACCTAAATTCTGAACTGTGGGATACTGCTGAATTCAGAAATTGTCAAAAAAGTATTTATATTAAATGCACTCCTGTTTGACTGGTCTTCACTCAGCACACAAGTCAAACAAGCTATATAAAAAATCAGTCCTTTGCAACCAGATTCACAAGGTTGTTTAATGTGACAGAAGATCCAGCATATCTTTTCAAAGTTAGCAGTATTTCACAAACTATTGAATTATCTTATGGTGTGGGTGAAGATGCTTCTATATTGGTTCCATATAATCTTCTTTCTACTTGCCTGAGAAAACTTCTCCGCCTACAATACACTGTGACAGCAGGTGTGGAAACTTTCATCAAAGACAGCCCGGAACCGCTGAAACACCTTCAGAGAACCAATGCATCTTTTAACAATCACAAGCCCGTGGCCTTACAATTGAACTGCAATTTGATTTTAGAAAAAGACTGAAAGCATACTCTTCAGTACAGTTCTAACACACCCTCATTTTTATTGGTAACTTATAAGAAAACAAGAGAAATTTTAAAATGCTGAATAGTACTGTATAGCACTACTGGAATTCCTGGGTAGTTAATGTGAAACTGTTTATTGATTAATCCATGTAGAGTTTTAAAATATCATGTTTTACTGCCGATCTGAAGACAGGAGATCAAATTGTAACACTCAGCTTGTTTCTGAGATGAAAAATGTATATAGAAATTGAAGCCTTTGAAAGAAAATTCTAAATCTGAGAATCAAGCTCTCAAACTATGTTGAGATTGACCATACCACATTCTATACTACCACCTCTTTCACCAGAATTACTGTATCAGGCGAAAAACAATCAATTTTACTCTACTAGGAAAATATAATTCTTTCACATTTCACTACAAAAAGTCAAACATGGTTTCACTTGTTACTAACAAGTGTACAGATCTTACTCTAAAGACCATGAGACTCATGGAAACCAAGTATGTTGTTGTATCTCTGGCAGACTGCTCTTTCCTCGTCAAAGAGGGCTAAAACATCAGTTTGTTTGAGAAGGAAATAACTTTGGGCCAAAACACACAAAAATTCAAGGAAAGCATGACTATGAACTGCTAAAGCTCAGAAACTACAGGTAAACTAATCCAAAATACATGCAGTATGCTGGCTAACTAAGATGAAAAGCAAAAGGTATACGTTTGCAAGGACTCACTCAATTTGTATATCAAGAAATACCATGTATCAAAATACCATCACTATTCTCTGGGCGGCTATCTACATGTGGTTGACCTACCTTCAATAACCACAGTGACAGAGCTCAATCCAAACGTGGCAGAGAAAATACAAATGCATGGAGACGTGAGGACATAAGGTCCCAGGCATTACAGTCACTAAGCCTTTTAACACCTTCTCCATTTCCCTGATGCTGCTTTAGAAGATTAGTGAAACAAGAAGGGTTCAGATGATGCAAGGCAAACACTACTCATCTCCACCTTTAGAATATACCCAGAAATTATGACTTCAGTGAAAAAATGAGCAAAAAATAATCTGAAGGGAGCATTTTAAGGCAAAAGTATGTACACTTTACATGCCCCATTAGTACTGAGTTCAGCACTGCTGTTAACCTCTGACCCAACCTTTCTCCCAATCTTATAACGTGATTTGATGCTTCAACTGATCTAGATTAAAGTAGAAAGTATATTTTTCCTCATCAAGAAACAAAGTTGCTTAAGACTTTTTTAACAATTTTGCCAGCAATGCCGTTCATCTTAAGAAGTCTATAGTCTTAAGAAATCCAAGGAATACACAAAGCAGAAAAATAAGAAAATAATATTTATTCTATTACTGAATAATTTATTCAGGAGCTATATTGAAATGTCTAACAATTACATGGCATACATACATTATCTAATATAAAAAACCTAACAGCACATTAAGAAAAATGTTGAACTCCTAGCAAAGACATGAAAAAAAATTAGCGTATCCCAAGCTTTAAAATTTCCATTTCCTTTCTAGTTCCCTTTCTGATCACAACTGCAATAAATTCAAATCAATCTTTAACGTATAGTACAACAGCACACAGTTTGTGTAGGAAATTTGGAACAAATGAAAAATGCAAAATAGCAAATTTGCATTTACTTTGTTCACTCTCTGCAGCCTGTCAAGTTTCCAGGTTCAATGAGCTCACAAGATTCAAGTGCAAATTGTAATTCTCATTTTTCTCACCAGTAAACAGCACAGAGAATTAAGCCATTACACAAAAGACAACCAGTTATACAAAGACACTACCTATTCATTACATCCCTACAGGTTTTGAACTGAGTACTCATCAACAAAAGTGAATATGCTTGGAAACAAAAGTTTAAAGATTACATGATATACGAGTATCACAGACAGGATACAGCACTATGTGACAGCCATGAATTTTGGAAAAAAGATACCAGAGATGGATTAGGGATAGAAAAAAGTAGCCCTCATGCAGGAAGAGGAAGAAAATGGGTATAATGGAAGGAATAGGGTTTATTGTTGTACAGTCTGTACGGACTCCTGCGGTGACTAAGCAATTCTGAAACAGTGCAAGTTTAGAAAGACAAGCAAAGTAAGTTACCCCTCCAGTACAACACTGGTAAGAATCACATGAGGACTTGACAAGAACTTTGTCATCAACAGTCTGAAGTTAGTGCTGAATTGCTTCTGTTAAGACCACACACAGAGTTTGAAAAGACACAACATGCAGTTAAGTATGTCCTAGCAGCCTTCATGCCATTTCCTTAACAGCCTTAACAAATTTCAGAGTGAAATAGGAAACACTTCAATCTTTAAGAGACAAAGTGGTATACACTGGAGTAAGATTTTTAGATCATTCCAAGCTATCAGTAGCAGATCCGAGTTGTGGTTTTCAAGTACATGGTTGTAATGAGGTATACTGTAAAGAAGAGCTTTTCTAAAGTTTAAATGTTAATTTGTTCTAATTTTCTAGGGTTCCAAGTTTAACTGCTAGGATTATATATTCACATGCAAGGTCATCAAATTTAGCTCAGGTTAATGTTTTCTTTCAGTGGTCAAAAGCTAAGTAAACACACACATTAGCAAAGGAAGCCACTACTCAGCAATAAAATGATCAACAGAAAAAGCAATGTTCGAATCCATAGATAAGATTCACTATGACAGTAATGATGACTGCATCCAACAAGATGAGGTAGCAAACAGAGGGTAGCAAGTTCAAGATGAGCTTAAACCTAAACAAGAATGGAATCACCTAGAAGAGAAGAAAGGGCACGGATACAAATAGCACAAAAACCTATTCAAAAACTTAAGCACAGAGAAATGATAAAATGATAAATAATGGCTTTGCATTTATATAGCACCATCCATCCAAACAAGACAAAGCGCTTTACAAATATTAATGAATTGAGACACAGTGTCTTCAAGGGTATCCATATTCAATTTGAAGTGTGGTGTAACAGTACTCTAAAGAACACCAGAGACATTTTTACTGCTTCTTTCCTATGCAGGCATTCCCCTATGAAACCTGTTTCATCCCCCTGTTTCTAAAGCATTTATAAATTCCATGACACATGCTACACTTTTAAACTCTAGAGGAAAGAAGACTCGAAAGGTATATAATCAGTGTCTATAAATACTTATTCAGTAACAACAGAATGACAGAAAATTACTCCTATTATCAAATGTCAGAATGAAGAAAAGCCTGCATTTCAAAAAGAGAGTGTGTTTAACCAGATATTGCAGCAAAAGCTTCCATGGTTAAGTAGCAGCAGCAGCACTAGGAAAAAAAACATAATCAAAGAATAATTCTACAACATGAGCACAGCACTTAGAAAATTTTACATTAAATAATTACATCATAATAAATCTGTAAGAAATGAGTAGACTTCAAGTGCACCTTCTGGCCCATCTATCATTTTGTAATATTAGAAACACTTTGAAGGGAGAAAAAGCGGGAGGAAACAAGACAACGGACCTTACCCTCTGAGCTTTTGCAAGTTCTTCTTTCAATCGTTCATAGCCCTTTTCTCTTACTTCCAGTACAGATGGGCTCCGTAAGTGAGATAAACTGTCTGTACTCAACCCAAAAATATCTTCATTTCCTTCAGCAACATCTGCTACTGTAGCACCCTGCAAAAACTCTCTCTCTACGTTATTGCTCTCCTTCCTGGCATTACTGTGATTGAATGACCCACTCTGGGGTCCAGAGGTAGAACAAAGCACTGCGTCGGTAACATTGATGCTGTAAAGAAAGCAATATATTTTTATTTATATAATACATGAAGAGTAAGTATTTTAGAAATGACTACTGATGGTGAATATATAATTATGGACACAATTTAATATTACAACATTGTAAATAATATTAAAACTGTATCTTTAACGAAGCAAACAGTTTATATGCAACAAACATCAACAATTTAAATAAAAAGACACATGGAATTTACCTGACACCTGATACCTCTCCACAATTCAGTTGTCTGGGAGATGAATAAACAGGTTGTGTAGGAAGGTCAGAAACATTTAATGCATTGGGTTGGATTGGTGTGGAGGACACAACAGAAGGATGTGGTCGGTAGATTACACTGGGTGAGGTAGTTTGTTCCTGAGTCCCTGGCTCATTTACTCCAAGAAGATCCGGTGTAGTAGGCGAAGCGAGGTTCACCTCATGAAAGCCTTCCAAGGGGTCACTGGCCATAATAAAAGCCTCATTATATGAATCCCTAAATGAAATAATTACATTATCAGAAAGTAAACAGGAAATATTTAAATACATCTGACAGCCATTTGAATTAAAAACACACTCAAATGTGTTCAGAATACTTCATGATAGAATGGAAACTGTGGACTATTCTTGCAAAAGTACGAACTTCAACCACCAAAAATGTTTCTTCCCACCCATTGCACTGTTGAGTCCAGAAGATCTAACAGCAGACTCTGCATCTAAATGGGATGATGAAATCAAGAACATACTCTACATCATAAAACAATGTAATTTTTAATACAATCTAGAGCTGTTTCATATCAAAACAAGTATATTTCATTCATGAAAGGGGGAGACCCGGGAATCAGTGAAGAAAAAAAAATTTCTAAATGTAAAAACTTCCACTTTTCATCTCAATAAAGCAAATAATCTAGGACAGAAATCAGTGAACCTTTAAATAAATTACAGTCCATAGTGGTTTTGGTTAAATTACTCACCTGATCTTTTAACAGTTCACTGAAATGACCAACTTAGCCAGTAAGTTTTCTCATTAAGTATGATGATGTATATTTAACACATCACATGATTAAGTGAACATGACAATCCTGAACAAGTAGACCAAAAATATATTACAGGTAAAAAGTACTATGAATTGGCAATTTAACTGACAATCTTTCTTTTTTAATTACATATGCTTTTCATCAGATCAACAGAAAACAAGTACAACACATGATTTTTACAAGTCCTATTTTCCAGCAGTTTATCAGAGATGACAAAAATCTTTGCATAATTCAAAACTGTAAGTTGGAAGTAGTATGGAGAAATTTGTGAAGAGATTACTTAGCACTGATTATTCACTGCAAAAAAAAAACCAAAAAACCAACCTTTTCCACATCATACAAATAAAGAGAGAAAAGGCTCGAAAAAGGTACTTCACGTAAAAAAAAAAAAAAACCAAACCATGCGTCTAAACAAAATAATACATTGTATTTCACAGAGAAAGTTGCTTGGATCTTACATTTGAAAAGACAAGGCGGGGAGAAGATCTAGAAAGATGATGGTCATAACCATGAAGAGAGGATGCCATCAACTTACATGTACCTCCAGTTCATTAGCTACTTCACAAAACACACGGGAAGCCACCAAGAATGGAATCCCAAAATTACATATGAAGAAATGTTTTAGTTAAATTAAGACTTTCTGGTCACCTTAAACTCAAAGAACACTAGTCAAAACTGTTCTGCATCTCAAGGATTGTGGAGTGTATACACCAGTGCAAAATAAGCTTTACCACATCAGCAGGTACATGTGGGAGAAATTCTACTGTTCAGACAGCAAGAATATGTTAATTTTTCTCTGCCTCTGTTAATTGCTCCCAGAAAAATCACCCCCCTCTAAGAAACTGCCCAGACTCAAGGGACAAAAAGGACCTTACATGAATAAAAAGAAACATTTTTGTTTTAGGCTTCTTTTATGCATAAAATTTTATGCAGAAATTTGTTTTATTTTGAACTACCAAAATAGTTGATATTTCAGTTGCACAAATATGATTTACACAGAAAAACACTGTCACAGTTTTGTGCTTTGAAGCTTTCCTATTATAACAGAGATGAAAAGCTTATTTTTGAGTTTAAGTAACTTTGGCAAATACTGCTGTTTGTTTTCCCTATAATTCTTCTTAACTATTGGAAGCATTATAATTACATGCTGTACATGATGATAAAGCCTGTTGAGTAGACAAATTAAAACGAAGGAACTGACACAGCTACAGGACATTTCTTCAAAGTTAAACTTCAAGAATGTTTTCAGCTCTACAATGCAATTATTACATCATTGTTTTACATTTAATAAGCTAAAATACTGCCATCTTTATAATTCATCACCCCAGTTGCAAAATATCCATGTCGCAGATCTCAAAGTCAGGGTCACATCTACACAAACACTTTCCCTTTCTTTGTTCCCACCGCTCTCCTCTTCTTTGACCACCAAGCCAGCCATACCCAACACCACTATACTGGCACAACACCAAGCTGTCACTTCCAATTCCTGATTCTTTGGATTCCAGTCTTCACAATTAATAAAAGACACAGGTTCTGAACAAGGATGCAGAAGGGCTGCCTGGATGCCTTGCCTTTTCTACAGCACATAGGAAAGCGCACCGAAATCCACACAACCAAAGCAGAAATTGAGACCCACCTGAGAAGAAAATAGGAACACGCTTCTGTCACATACTCCCCGCTACTGACTAGTTTTTATTCCAAGTTTGAAAGACACATTGCCAGTCACTCTTAAGACCCAAGGTCTGCCCTGATATTCAGTAGAGATATCATGGAACTTCAGATCACCAGTACCACTGACAGTCTACAGTTGCACTCCCCACTGGGCTGAACTCTGCTATGCAAGTTTTTTTTTCCAAAAAACTTATTTTTAAAAAAATACTACTTAACCTTTTCCAAGAATAAAAAAAGGCTCAATAAAAGCTTATCTGTTGTTTTTTAATTTATTTTACTTTTTCTGTACAAATCTTAGGGCTATCTGTTTGGACCAAATACTTTTAAGCACATAGGGGAAGCAACAGGTTAAAAGATGCACCATTCCATATACTTGTGATAACGGACACAAATTCATCTACATTCTGAAGTGCAGAAGGCCATGCTGGCTCACACACACAAAAAAAAAACCAACTGAAAGCCTACTTATTATCTTTCAAATGTTCAAATGCATTTCCAGCTGTCCTTCTGGACCATCACATCAATTTACGATAGCAAAATAGTATTTTTGGGGGGATGGATGGGAGGACTCTATCCTACCTACATGGCACCACTCCTTTGAGAAATGTTCCACTTAACTCTTTTCTACTGCTTTTCCACTTGCCTATATCCTAACCTGCCTATATCCTGCAGTATTTTTAACAGTAAGAATGAGTCCAAACCCAAAAAATTATGGAATTTTATTTACAAGACTATCACTCTGCTTATCTATTAAATACTGACCTCAGCCTAAACAGCAAATAAATCCATGCATAACTTCTCAGCTATCAAAGAACAAACTCTTTCTGATACAGTAAGTAAAAAAGTTTAAAAAGTTATACAAGTTATTCCTGGAAGAGCTGAAAATAAAGTCCTTCAGCTATATTTTTCCCATAGCCTGTCAAATGGGCACTCATAAGCAAACCATCTGTGTAAAACACTTTCCATTCACAACTTTTTTCTTTCCTAAGATTACTACTCACTAGGCAGTGAGCAGGCAGAAGCTGGGTACACTACCCAGACAAGACAAAGAAGCCCATATTAAGTATCTCCGTTTCAAGACTCACCAACACCATTATGAAGACACATCACACATTAATGAAACCAAATATATACGCAAAAGCCAGGTGGTAGTAAAATCAGAAGCTCTCTTTTGGGAAAGAACACTTCAAAGTAATGGTAACCAATAGGAGGAGGATTAAAAACGCACATTAAATTTCAGTGTCATTAAAGATTAGAGGCTTCCTTAAGGCTTGAAGGAAGGGTTCATATTATTGACTAGGGCAACGATGAATAGCTTTGCTGTGAAGGAACACGAAGCGAATGGTAAGCGAAGAGCTTTACTAGGAGCCAAGCTGATTATGTGCAAAAAACCACACACTGTTGACACAGCACTCCTGAGTAGTAATTCTGCTAATGTGAACAAAAGCTGATATTCCGGCATTTCAGGGCAGCACACAAATAAAATAATTAATTTTCTAAGTACTTTTTCTACCACATTAATATAAGGTGAAAGCGTGGAATCACATTAGTGCCTCCCAAATACGTGATTATTTTTGTCTTAGTTGATAGTATGCAATTAGGATCACATAAAAAATGTCAAGTACTGTAATAAATCAGGATGAAACAACAAAACAAGTTCATTTCCTTATGCTTTCATCTGGAAATAATGCAAATTTGGTGGGAGCTGACAAAATGTCGCTTTTTATTACCTCTTCGCTGCCACACTTGCACTGCTGACTAACACAACTTCACCAGGAAACTATGCTCAAATCTGTTATTTTCTCTAATAGTAAACTAAAATGTACTACAAAGAAATCAGCTTAACAACAGTCAGTTTAACACTTCCTATAGCTTCTAACAAGTCGAGAACCACAAACATTTTTAACAGCAGTCAAATCAAAATGCTTAATCTAAGTTTTCTGTTCTAACTCTAAAAGGGGTTTAGCTACTTGTCTGATTCAAAGCACTCAATACTAAAAAGCTCCCTGAAAGGCAGTAATTTATTGCACACAGCATGGTTTTCTACCCCCAATTCGGCTGTGCCTCTTTCCCACAGTCCTTCTCTACTTAGCCAAAGTAGCAGGCCTGAGCCATGATTTTACAAAGGCCTTCATTTTATAAGCTTTTACTTACAAACCAGAACCACCCACTACAAACCCTGGAGCTTGTCTTTCACAGACTGCTTTTGAATACCAGACACTTCGAAGATAACTCTGAACAATCTCCTAACTGCTATAGTTTATTTAAAAGCAACTCCAACACCAAACATTTCACACATCAGTAATCTCATTGTTAGCTTTAATAGTAAAGAGAACCATCACAACAGAATGGCTACCTGCTCGAGTAAGAAGGAAAAAAAAAATCCCCTAAGGAAGAAAGTTAACACTTCTAAACATTTTCATCAAGAGCAAATTCCAGTTAGCATTTATCAAAAGAACTGTCTGTTAGCCACTGTGGTTTAGCCTCCATGCAGCAAGCCTTTTAATATGTAACTTGAGTCTCAAAGACTTCATTTATTTGACTCCAACATCTGCCTCAGTTGATTTGGGAGGGGTGCAGAAAGTGGAATTTTTTGTAGCAGTTTCTCAAAATGACTGGCATCAGCCCACCACTGGGCCTCCATTCTTCTCAGTCGGTTTAGGAAAAAAAAAAATTAAATATGTGGCATTACAGAGCCTGGAATGTAATATGTTTTAAACTCTAAAGAACTCAGTGGGGAATTAAGAATAGTGGACTAAGGAATACCTTTTAAAGAAGCAGTTCAATTAAGTAGTGCTACTTCAAACCTATCAGATGCAAATAAGTAGTTTAAAATTTAAATTGTTGTAAGGCATATACAGGCATTAATTTCAAGTTCAAAACTAATTCAATTACATCTATCCAGTGTAAGATATTCATGAGATGTAGGCACGGGACAAAGTCTGGTAGATTTTCTTCCTAAACTGTTTTATATTTAAGCTTAGCCAGAGATTTCAAGCAAGTTTAAACACCATTATCAATGTTAGTTGATTGCAAGAATACAATTCAAGATTTGGTATAGGAACTTCTTTAAGATTTGCAAGAAATAATTCCCACTCCTAAAATATCGCAATTGTGATAGAAGTTTCTGCTTCAGGAACCCAAAACAAAACTTGTTTTTGTTTTTTTTTTTAAGCCAGTAAGATATGAGAGAAAAGAAAGCACTGGACTACTCCAGTCTTTACATACTCAACTTTTATTTACAAGTGACCTCACACCATGTATTTACCAACAGGTTGATAAATTAGGCAAGATGGTAAATGCAAGGTAAACTGTAAACTCGGCAAGTCTACGGAATTTAACAGCTAGCAGAAACACACTTGGTTTAATGTGAGAATATTTTTCGACTGCATTCCCTCTAGTGTTGTCATATAATACTATGATGTAGGTCTTCTATTTTTACTCTTTCTTTATGCATTGAAAACACTATTTTCCACTGTTTTAAAAGAAACACGGTCTACTTGATAGCAAGATTTTATGAAGTTAAAAGGATTTTTGTTTTGATGAACTGATGATTTTTAAAAAAAAAATCTTTTCAAAACTTAATTACAGATGTATCTTCAACTAGAAAAATACAGGCACAGACAGCAAGTGTCTCTCTTACAGAAACAAGCAGCACAGGAGATTCCATGACCTATATTTATGAAGTGCTTGTGAAACTTATAAATAAACATGGTTTAGAGTCTGGTAGATAGTACACCTCTTACTAGAGGGAAAAGTCAGTGCTTTGCAAATGCAAAGAATACCGCAACTTTCACTGTAAACAAACATTCAAAGAATGCTGTTCTGTTCACAAAGACTCTCAAACCAAGTTAATTAAACTGAAAATATGATTCTCTTTGCAGATGCTGTTCTTTTTAAAGCAGAGCATTGTTCTGCCGTATCTAGGAAACAATTTCACAAGCCCATCTCAGGTTTAAACCTGATCACAATGACTGTAGTGTCATTCTTGCCAAGAGCTGGACATAAAGACCCTCTCGTTTTCAGTTAACACTGAAAATATTCGGTAAGTAAATTTAAAATTCAGTAAAATTACCATGAATTTCCTGACATTGTATCTGCAAATGCATTTAAAGAAATATTTTCTTAATTTATTAAAAAATGGTTAGCATATTAGTATGTGCTAATAAAGTTTCTAATGCAAGTCTTGACAGTCAGGTTTCAGTAAGACAGTATTTTACATGCCATATTAAAAAGGGTTTTAAAAATAAAAATCTAAAGCACACACGTCTTTTCTGAGAAAATCCATAAACCTAAGTGGAACAATGAGTGACCAGCTCATTTGGTATTTTACATGAATTTTTAAACCAAGTCAATAAAAGCTATGAAGATAGCTGCAGTCTATAATCAAAATGCTTCTTGTGACTGTTCTGTTCTCCTAGAGAAAAAAATTCCCCTTTTAAATATAACATAACAAGACGGATATTCCAGTTGCAGCTGTGAGGTGCACTCCCATTTGTTATTTATTAAAAGCATAATGAGAGCGGTAAATTATTCATCCTTCTTTGCTCACTAGGTAACATTAACCAAGCACAACAGATGAATGACTGCCAAGACACAAATACAGAAGGTCAAACTTTAACCCTTCCAAAAACTCATTAAACAGATTTATAATAGAAACAACAATAAAAATATTAAAGCAACAAGATTTCAGGTTTTGCCCTATAGTGAGGAATACAAATATTTGAACAGATGGTAGCTGCCAATACATGCTTCTAGTCTGAATAACCTTACATCTGCTTCAAAAGAGAAGCTGATAGTTTCACAGTTACAGCAAGTCTGTAGAAGATTAATTATTTTATCTATCTAGATAACTGCTTTTGCGACTTCGTAAGAACATGCTTAAAAATTAACACAGCAAACAAACCAAGCAACACAAAAGTTAGTACATTATCCGCAAACAAAACAGAGAACACTTTCAAACTCATGAAAGCACTGTAGCTTTTTGTCAGCAAGACTAACTCTGAGGGTATCATTAAGGCTTTGTGTTCTCCTACTTCCAGATCCCTGAGACTTTCGGGGAATCAGTGGAGCATCAGCACTCGGGCAGCACAAATTTCTGCACAGCTCATCTCTTGAAATCAACTTGTAACCAAAATTAACTTTCTGAGCCTTACTCTCCAACATAACTACATTAGAAATTAAGGCTAACTCAAAGCTGCTACGGAACTACTACAGCTTGCACTACCACTTACCGACTAGGTATGACCCTCAATATTGCTCGACAGACCGTAAGGCAACCAGAAACGCTACAGGCGAGCGCAGCCCCCCTGTCCCACAGCGCAGAACGGCCCCCGGTCCCTGGCCACGCTGCTCTGACACCCCTCGATTGGGGTGAAACCCGCGAACCCCACGAGGGGCCCTGCCCGGCCCTCCCCCCGCTTCTCTCTGCCCCTTTCGGCGCTCTCCCCTGACCCGCACCTGCCGCCCCGCCGGCCAAAAGCTCTGCGAGCGGAGGCGAAGCGTTCAGCACCAGCTCAGCTTCTTCTCGCATCCCTCCTCTCCTCGCCTCGGTCAGCGCTGCCCGGCCGCCCTTCCCCTCGGGCCCCGCACAGGCACTACGTGGGGAGCACGGCAGCTGCTCCGACCCGCCGGCGACCGGGCTGCGACGGCTCTTTGTCCGCCGCCGCTGCCTCCCCCGGGCAGGTGCTCCCGGCACTTCCCGGGGTGATCCCTGAGAACTACTTTTGCCCAGTTTTGCCTTCGACCGCGGC
>VWZT01016890.1:129581-194292 GCA_013397055.1 Pachycephala philippinensis | reverse complement strand
GGAGAAGGGCCCGGGCCCGCGGCGCCTCCGCTCGTCAGCTTGGGGAGAGGGCTAACGCAGAGAAACACTGCTTCTGGTCAGGGACAGGGCTGTTAAACTCCGAGTGTTTCGTTGCCGTGAAAAACGCAAGGAAGTTAATAATTCTGTGTCTGATGGAATGCAGTAACGAAGGCACGGGGTTGCACAATTATGATTATCCAGCAATTTTCATTCATGGGGCATGCACTGCTCCGAATCAGGTTCTGAACCTCCCTAAGGTATGTCATAATTAAAGACTGAACCGAACACACAAAATTTCTGAAATGAGGCTACGTATAGAGCTATAAAAGGACTCACTTGCTAAGACGAGGTGTTTTTCCAGCTCCAGTAGTTTGATAAAGAGAGATTACTACTATGTCTCATCTGCGCTTGCCCTAAGGCATCCTCACCGCCACCCTGATACAAGCACGGTACTTAATTCACCTGAAGTCCTGGTCTGTACTGTTCTGTGCATCCTATGTCTTTAAAGGTGATAGCCAAATGTTATAAAGCTGCTATAAATAAGACTCCATTTCACCACTGGTCTGATTACACTGCCAAAAAACATGCTTCAAATGACAGCAGAATTGGCTGGACCATGTACTTTCCTTTCTGTTAGTGCAGTTGAACTGAGCCGTGTGCTGCATGGTGAGGAACTTGAGCAAAAAACTAAGGTAAACAAGACCTTATTCCATTCATCAGTTAAGGAATCTAGGCCGCATTCCAGTCAATAATTGAAACTTTAATTATCCTGACAGCTTTCCACTGAATGTGAAATAATCCTGTTCAGCCAGTCCTGCAGGACATAGCCACAGACAAACAATGTTCTCTGTGGCACATTCATCATGGTATCCACCAAGCAAGAAGTTAATTGAGAGCAAAATAGTATGACAAAGATGATGTCAAAAGGCAAATGTATCAATGCCATTCCTCATAAAGTAAATACAGTACCTATAAATACTAATATCTTCTAAATTACTTTCCAGTATGTAAATCTACACTGACTACAATGGGGCTTAGGCAGAAAAAATGGTTACAAAACGTCATCATCTATAGCTTTTCTGGAAGAAATCTGAAAACCAAGAAACCAAAGTGCAAAAAGTGGAATATTCTAACATCAGTATAACTTGAAATTGGTTGTAAAAAACCCAAAAGAGCAGAGATGTTCAGTTTAAGGAGCTCGAACTTTAAATTATTTAATTTGGTAATATTGATATGAAATAGAATCCAGGCAGCGCCATACAGCTTTGACAAATTAGAAAATGCATCAGAAAGTTTATTAAAAACAGGATTGCAAAAAAGACATGACAAGTGGAATCCAAAGATGAAAACAACCTATTAAGACATAGTAAACCAACAAGAGTCTATAATTAGGGTCTGTAATCCTATAGTTCTTAATCCTGTACAATGACTGTGCTTGGCATGACAATCTGGCTGTCTTGACCAGATTAGACATCTTGCATTTCAAGAAATAAAAGCAATACAGTTCCAAAGACATTTGACTGTGCTAAAATTAATCACCAACAGATTTATTTTGTCAAAGTACTCCTGCATTTTGCTGTGTGTAATACTTTAAAGAGTCAGACAAACCACAGAAAGCATAATTTACATGGTTAAAATTAAAAGCTAAAATAAATTGAATAAATAAATTGAATTAAATCCAGAGTAATAAATAAGAGAAAGGAGCATTTTGAGAGGGGCAGGGGGAGAAGAAAAAGATATTTGCTCCTTTAAAAGCCCTTTGCTCCTTCCTGAGCTGCACGTCAGCGTCAGGGCAGAGCTACTCCTCCAGGCATCACGAACTGAGAGCCAAGGTCACCAAAGAGGGCACAGTCAAGGGCAGGGCCTGGTGGCAATAGCAACAAGCTTTGTCATATACCAGTGACCATCACCCAGGGTGAGATGTCAAATCAAGCCCAGGATCCATTCAGGAAGTCTTGTCAGGAAGAGCAAGCGGCAGCACTGGGGACATGTATGACCTGTGTGCAGACCTGCACCTGTAATGTGGGTCTGAGGCTCATGCAAGGAAGGATCATCCAAGACAGACTCACACAATACAAGGTACAGTTTGTCTGTTTGTTTTGAGCTCCCTGGTGTGGTTAAATGGCCCAGATCAGTAATTCCCATTCTCCAGCTAGATAGAACACTGAATAGTACCTTGGCACAGACTTGGCTGGAGCAATCTATATACTAAAAATTGAGCCTCTCTTGTGCAGCTTCTTTCCAGTCATACTGATGCAAGGTGTGATAAAAGTCATTGCAAACAGTACCTGCACTGCACAGAGCCCCCTTGAACTGCAGCTCTGTCTGTCAATGTCTTCTGTCACATTTGAACAATCTGTCTGAGAGACTATATCTTCAAATGTGGTTGTTTCCTTTCCTAATAGTTCCAGTCCACTCAACCTAAGAAACCTGTTTCAGGGAGGAGAAAACAGAAGCGACAAAGCTGTGTCACAGAAGGCAGTCCCAGGCCATGGCAGGGCTCTCTGTTGAAGGCAAGAATGGCTGCAGGACTTTAGAAAAATCAAGTGCATAATTTTTCTTTGATCTGAATTTAGTTAAAGTTTCTCATCTCTACACAGAAGCACAAATGCCAGCTAATGTAATTTTTTTCCCCTACAGTTTGGGAGGAATAAAAGAATGAGATGGTTGTTCTCTTTGAAGAAGACGTTCAAGTGTTTGGTAGGGGAGGATGTCCCAGCAATTTCATGGATAAATAAAGCAAATAAACTTTGAAATCTCATTTCCTACTTGGCTATGGTACTTCTTACTTGTTTATTTTAATAATTTTTTTAATATTGAATGAACTGTCATTATTACCTCTCTTTTTGTGAAGATGTTATAAAACAATAAACTCAAGAAAACCAAAGGATGAATCTATTAATAGTAGTCACCCCATAGTACAGTGAAAATAGAATAATAGAAACCCCATAGTACAGTGAAAAAAACCCAAAGAATTATCCACTATATACAAAAAAAGGTACAGAGACTGTAAGTCTTACCTATTTTAGAAATTTCCCCCCACCTTCTACCAGCTCAGTTGAACCAGTGCTAGCAGTATTGGGAACTATATTTCCCCACTCAGACATATTTCTTCAATGTTTAGCTAAGCATTTTGAAAACAAATCCAATCAGCACAATGGCATAAATAAGCTTCCAGCTTATTGGAGCCCTAAAATTTATCTCTATGCTGCCCTGGCTGTTCAACTAATAGAATGTTAAAACTGGTGAGGTCTGTGTTATTTTTCAAGTCTACTCACTAAAAAAAGGCCCAGAACAACAGAAAATAAGCAGGATTGATATTATCTACTCCTGAAGCTTTTTCTCAAAACTTCCAACGGTGAAAGACAGCCTGCCTAAGCAGTGCATTCCAGTGCTGAACTAACCTTGGAGTTACAAATATCTTCCAAAGTCTAACCTCATCTCCTTTGCTGCAGTGTAGAAGAGGTAATGAGCTTATCCCAGTGGATACAGGAAGCAGCAATCTTCAGGGCATTTGATAGCATCATCTATACCCTCAATTTTGTCAAAGATGAAACAATTATTTTAATCTTTCCTCATAGGTGATGTTTTTTAGATGTCCAATTGTTTTTATTGTTCTCTTTGGGTTTCTTCCTGTGAGTCTTTATCAGAACAGTGCTCAATTCCAGGCACAGCACTCCAGCTGAGGTCTGACCAGCACTGGCTTTAAAATACCACACATCTGCTTATACATCCCACCAAAGATCCTTTGCTTTTTCTCTTATGGCAGCAGAATGCTGCTTAACCAGTCCTTCTTCAGCTTGTGTATGACCTCATTTGTGAATTTTCTTCTATGTCCATGTATTCTTACTGAATTCTAATCTTGTTCTGAAAAAAACAGTGTTTAAGACACTTCATATCTTGCAGATTTGATAAGTGCATTGTCTGTTCCATCAGCCAAGTCATTAATTAAAATACTACATGTTGTCAGCTCCAGAATGATCCTCTGAGCTGAGATGCTCTTGTTGAAAAACTGACCTTCTAAAACCATGGTTTGAACAGGGTTTTCATACCCATCTTGTATTGTTTTTACAATAGTTTATGCTGGACAGCGTGCCCCTCCCTTTCTTATGAGATGTCACAGGAGGGAATTTCAAAAGCCTTACCAAACTCTATCTGTATCACATATATTGATTCTTTCCTATTTGTCTTCAAAAGATGTGCTCAAATCATGCAACAAATATTTCAAACAGTTTCATAGTCTTGACTTCTGTTATCAATGTTATCACTTCTGTTGTCCATGCACTAAATCAATGTCAGAAACAAGAGCTTAAAATGATGTCCAAAAAGCAAATGCTCGTTAAAGCCCTGTATTCATTAATTGGAAGTGAAGGCTTGAATACTAAAAAATATAAACTTGGCAAATAAATTCCTTTTATACACAGCATATATCTATACACAACCTGCAGAACTCACTGCCACAATATTTAAAAAATGGCACACTCTTTACTGATTTAAAAAAAGAACCTGAAACAACACTATTTCGTGAATACACAAAACACAGCCTAAGCAGGGAAGATACAAATTAATGAAGAATATAAATTCTTTGCTAACTACTAAAATGACAAGGATTAAAAAGAAATTTCCCCTTCAAGCACGTTAGATTACTATTGTCTGCTTTGACCATAAGACTGATTCTGCAAACAAGCTGCCCAACTAGACCGATTCTGCTGTTGAATATGAAATAAATAATGCCTCTAGATTGCTTTGGAGGTGCTTATAAATGTAACAATACTACTAGACAAACATAAATACTGAAATGGCCTTACCAACTTATGTAAGGACTGACATGTGGCTTCGTTTATCTTTAGAAGCAAGCCGGGGATGGATCCAGAGTGCGATTAAAAATAGTACAACATGTTCATCCCTAGTTGGAAAACAGCAGAGATACCAAACCTGAACTCAGAAATCAGAAAATGAAAATACAAAATACATTTCCACATGAAAGTTAACTCTCCAAAAATCCAAACAAACTTTGTAGCACCGACAAACCTGTTGTTAAAACTCAAGAATTCTTTTACTTGATGAGACTCCAAAAACAGCTCCACCAAATACCAAAAATTAAAGCAGCGAAAGGCATCAGGTGAGAATTCAGGAATCCTGGGCTTTATTAACAAGCCTGCTTTGGGCCTAGGTACCTTCCCTGTGCCTTAATTTTTCCATCTCTAAATGAAATTTATGAAACTTCTTCCTCCTTCCCCATAACACATATTCACACAATAAAGTTTTAAGTAATTTTTCAAAGGTCTTAATTCTTTCAGACTGAAGTTGCTATGAAAATGGAATGTGTGGCTTTAATGGGCTGTTTTTTCTTTATTTTTGCTCAACGATGCAGAGATTCAAAATCAGACTTCAGTCAGGCTTGCCAGTTATTGAGTTCTGCCCTATGAGGTGAAGCTGACCTTATGGAGAAGTTTTTACAGGTGCCAGCCATTTCCCTGTGTGATAGAAATACCATTTTGTTCACCTTCTGTTTAGCGTTACCCAGTTGGTACAGGCATCACTCCACTGGGCATAGGAATGCCTCCCAGTTCAGAGCAGCCTTTTCTTCTCCTTGTGTCTTCTGTCTTCTCCAGCTCAGCACACTCATGATGGCAAGGCTCTGCAAGTTCAGCACAGCAGAGAGGCATTTCTGAAAAGTAATCTGAATTCTTTACTCAGTTGCGTAGATGCTAAAAAATGCTTAAGTAGTATTGAAACCAGAGCAGTTTCAGTTGCACAAAAGAGAGGGATTACAGTTACACTTCCCAAAGTGACCTTAAAAGTGCTAGGCCTCCCGGGAATTTAGTCTCCAGTATCATATATATCTCTGTTACCTTGATTGGAAATGTTCTCTCACACTCACCATGGTAGGAAACACTTTCTGTCACCTCATTAAAGTAGTCAAAGCATGGATTTACGCAGAGGAGAGTGAAGGATAAATTCCGCAGCTAGCACCATTCATTGCCCATGCATGTTCTGGGCCATGCAGTGGCTCAGCAGCAGCACAGCAAGCAGAGGATTTGTTTCATCTGCTCTTGGCTAACAGATTGAACCTCGTGTCTAGGGGAACAATGAGACTTTATGTGCTGTTCAGGCATTTTTTCTAAGTGAAAAGTTGCAGAGAGCAGAGAATGAGAGGGTTTGTTGAAATTCAGGTGGAAATGATCAGGCTCATTATCCGTAGAAAAAGTTTGGTTGTTTATCTCTGTTGGTTCACTAAACTCACTATTCTTTTTCCTGCATGCTACTTGCTCTTTTTACACTCTTTTGTTTTTTCGCCTCTTAAGCAATATCTGAAAAGTGAACAAATGAAGTTCTAAGGGAAATGTGTAGCATTGAAGTATTCAAGAGAGGAAAGCCAGAGTTAGCTTTAATACAGGACTGGCAGGACCACCTGGCTGATGGAGTAAAGTCCTTAGTTTTATCCTTTTCACATATGTATTACTGCTACTTTGAATACCAGAATGTATTATTAGGGTTCTTTGAACTAAAACTAGTTAAATAAGAAAAACCTCATGTGAGTTGTTCCCTTTACAAAAAGAAATTAATGGTGGTCAGCCATCTCTATGTAATCCTTTTTTAGCACAAGTACCAGTAATCTTATTCTCACAAATACAGCAACAACAACTATTCCAAATTCTTTCCAGACAATAACTAACTCAAAAGAACTCATCATTTCTAGACATATTTCCCTGGAAATGCTCTTCTGTTCTTAGTTGCTATCTTGTTCTTGTAATCTCTTCTGTCTTATCTTTCCCTTTGTCTCTCATACAAGCAAGAGAACTCAAGAAAATCCTCCATCCTTACAGTCCCATTTGCATTTGCTGGTACTAAATTTTGGGTTGAGGTCCCCTTAATTTGAATAGAGATAATGAAGGGTGTACTTTCTCCCATCAGTTGCAGCATGGTTTAATGATGACACTAGCAGTATTATATACGATGAATTGTTCCCCAGTTTTGTATCACTCATCACTGCATGGTGTTATTATCTTAAGTAGTGCACTAATCTGGATCATCATTCTTGTAGGTGGATTTTCATATACACAAACCAAAATATAATCATACGAAGAATTTCTCCAAATAAGCAAAGCTGTCCTTATAAATTATAAAGTGGGAGAAACAGAATGGCTCAGTTGTAGTGTTATGTGTATTGTCTATTTCTACACACTATTATTATTATTGTTGTTGTTGTTGTTTTTGTTGTTATTGTATTTTCATGCAGGGCAAAGGGGGCATCATTTGCTATTCTGAGATGTAACATCCCTCACTGAAAACCTAGGACATTAAGCTATAAAGAGCATGAATTTATGAGGCTTCCAGTGGTACCTCAAAAATCTTGATGGAGAGCGCAAACATGCCTATTGTGCAAACAAAGATGCATTATTAACTCTAATACAGATGAATATTTTTGGTGTAAAATAAACATTTAAATGGGAGAAAATATTTGTCTTTCTCAACTCTCTAAGAAGTGCAGGAGACATTAGTATATATTATGAATCACAGACTATCAACTGTCAATATTCTTCAATGTCAAGAACAATACAAAATTTTGTTAACATAACATCTTCATTAAAAAGAAAAGAAATTGCAGTTTTGCAGAATCTGCATGCAAGAAAAAGAATGATTACGCAAATGGTTGTACAATCAGCTGCATGTTTAGGTAAGTAAAGAAATTATCTAACATTTGATAATGTGCAAGAAGTTTTGAAACTCTGGTCATATCGCAAAGCAGAATGACACTGACTTCAGAAAAGCCAGTCCATAGAGCAAAATCAAACTCCTTTCCTTCTGTGATTGCCTTTTAACCATTTAGCTTTCACTTAAACTATGATAGCATATATAAAATAACCTACCCAGACTGTTTCAGATGAACACGATAAGAAGCACTTTGGAGACATAAGTCTTATGTCATGAGAAAGCTCTCCCAGTCAATCCAGGCACTGGCTTTTGAATCTAGTTCCTGGACACCTTATTCCTGGATGCACTGTTGATCTCATCTTCTGTCTGATAAGCCCCATGGTGACATTGTGTGTCTGTGCCTTTTGCCAATAAAAGGGTTGTTGAGGCTGATAAGAGTCACAGTAATAATAGTTCTAATAGCAAACTCAGCACTACTGCATGACAAATGATGTTTATTTCATTACAAGGAAGTTGCAAAGCATAGTGTTTCTGATTGCAGTTTTACAGTACTCAGAGAATTAATCTGTCAGGACAGCAGGCTTTATCCTGCAGACAAATTCATTTGTAATCCTCTCAAGTATTCTTCCATGTGACTTCAGGAGATAAAAGAGCCTCCTTTAGAGTATATTTCCATAACCCACATTGAGTGATGCTAAGTACAGTGGTATCTCTCCCACTAGATTAACTTTTAATTATTGCAATTTCTCTCATGAAAGAGACTATAAGATAGCACAGCAAGTCTCTACACATTCATTCTACGGGCAGAGGACATTTTATGTTAATTTACTGATTTATTTAAGACAGGAATTCCAGCAGCAAGTGACAGTAAGTAGAAAAGTATAGCAAAACTCAATATATTCTCATCTGAGAAAATCTGACAGCAGGTCCTTTAATACTGCTCTCTTCCCAACACTTAAATTATTCACTTTCTTTCAATAAGAAAATTCTTTCATGTTGTTCAGACCACATTTTAGCATATTTTTATGGCATTTCTTTGGATATTGGCATTATGTGTTGTTGTTACAGATACTGAAGTACTTGCTTGAAGCTTCACTAGCACAGGATATGTATTAATGTCTCTTCCAGAAATCTTCCAGTATAAATGGACTCAAAAATCCAGAGGAAAGAGAAGCTGGAAGCATAAATATATTAAATAACTTTTATTTTACGGATTTCTACTATCTGTTGCACTGAGGTGTCTTGTTAAACACCCATGGATGATACTAGCAGAAACCTGTCTTGTTACACGATGCTAAAATATTTTTGTCTCTCATATGTGTTCAAAGTAAATTAAGAGAAAATGAATGCAAAATACACCATTATTGGTGATCATTAGTAGAACTGCATATAGAAAGGAACTTCGGGAAACTATTTTTGTGGATGAAACCAGATTTCCCTGGAAGGAAACAGAGGAAGAGAGGTAAAAACATGGTCTATTTTTGGAAATATCCAACAAGGAATTAGGGACACCTTAGCGATAAAAAAAGGAGTACTTCCTACAGAACCAGCCACAATGGAGCTACACAGCTGGAAACCTGAATTTATTTTTGCCTCTGAAAACACAGGAGCTCTAAATCTCATGTCTTCTGCAAAACAGCTCAGAGCCAGTAGAGCAACCTCAGCCACTCCAATCTGCAGGAAAACTGAAGAGCCGCCAGGAAAACCACCTGATACCCACTGACACACAGAGGTGCTATTATTTACTGATCAGTGAGACCAGCAAACTATTATGCTCAGCAAGGAAAAATGGTTTAGGTCTAAGTAATTATTTTGCCAGTGACCTTAAAATATCCCTGTTGTTAAGAATTTTCCTTGCACAGGGCAGTCTCTGTAATAGGATCAGGCAGTATGTTTCTTCATGCCAAGTCACTGAATGCTAAAATGATTTGTCATCTTTCGCCACAGGCCACTGCCTGACACACACATGCCACAGTCTAATATCTCGCCTGCTTTGACATCAAAGTGTCTTCCTTCAGCCATTAACAACAAGAAGAAAGGCAAACAATGGCAGAACCTTCCATTCTTTCTGAGAGAGTTTTAATTAAATAAGTGGCCTCAAATAGTTTAATGGGACTAAGGCAGGGGGGAAAACCTTTCATCGTAAAATGAAATCTATAATTCTTGCTTATTCTCTCCCCCTGCTTTTTTTTTTTCTTATTTACTTCACAGTCACATTATTTCATTCTCTGTTGAAGTTTATGACAACATTTTATGATATCTCCTGGGCTTTCACAGTCTATCACCTTTTACAGCTCACTCTTAATGCCATGGGTCATAAAAGACAGAGTTCATCTCGTTTTATGAAAGGGAAGTGGGAAAGAAGTCCTATGTAAAACCTCCAGTTGCAGAAGGGTTTTCACATGCTGAAATATACAATTGTGAATAGGTCCACTGAGACTTTTGGTAGCAGCAACTCTGCATGTTTTGAGGGATGAGTGATTTCTACAGCACACCCCAGAGACCTGATTTCCCAAATCAAATTAGCAAAGCAGAAATGCAGCAACAGCTGTGCTCCAGGGGGATAAAGGTGCAGCTGGAGCACATTTTCAGGTTTGGTGGGGTTGTCTCTGGTCTCCCTATTTAGATGTAGTTAATCAGTGCTATTCGCTGATGTGTCTTCACAGGACCGTGTTAGAGACATAACAGTTTTCAAGCGAAGTTGCAGAACAAAATATTCCCTTCTTGTCCATCCCATTTTGGAGGAAATAAAATGCAAAAAACTGTATGTGCCAGCCAAAACCATTGCAAGATTCTTCATTCAAATGAAAGAGGTCCTTCCGATGGCAAGTGGCGTTATAATTATAGACTAGAAAAGAGCAAGATCAGCAGCTGCTGCTGCTGCTGCTGCTTGCGTTTGTTCCCTGTGTAACTGACAGGACAGAGTACTTGGCAAAAACAGACTTCCAGAAGTGGAAAGACATTTTAACCCCTGTTCTTGTCAGTCCACTCCTCCTGGGGCTCAGCAGCAGCAACCCCTTGCTTCAGGTTAAGGGAAGAGCAAGGTGATTATTGCGGATCTGAAGGGGACTTGGTTTAGGACGTCTGAGAAAGAGGAAGGGTCCAGGATTTGCCTTCAGGCTTGGATTGCTGAATCAAAATAGCAGGTCAGTAGATACAGCGTAAGCTTAATGTGTTTTTATAGCTGGCTTAACTCAAATCTCTCTCACTCACTTTCTCTTCTATGCCATAAACTAAAAAATAAGGTGAACAATGACAAGGGGAAGGTCTGAATTGAGGTACTATTTATTTATACATTCTGTAATGTGCCTTTCATGGTCAGTTAGGAAACACTGATAGCAGTTATTTTTTATTGTGGTTTCTCTCTGAATCCTAATGCATCCTGAAATTCTCAGCCAGGCAAAAATCCCATTTACAGTTGGGTTCAATATTAATGGAAAGGACACACATATTTTTAGCTCTTTATGCCTAAAGTCTTCTGATGATCTTAGCAAAAGCGAAGTAATATATAACTCACATTTCAGTCTGTGCTTGAGAAGGTTTCAGAAAGGAAATAAACACCGAGTAAAATTAAAAGCACCATCATAGATATGAGTCAAGGTCTCTACAGGCATCAAATGGGCATAACTTAGTTATGTCCTCAAAACTCACAAATCCATACCATGAAAAAGCCTAGCCCTATATCTGCTGATGAATTTAAGGGCAACATGATTAATAGGAATGTTTTTCATGACACCAGTGCCTGTGGTATCTGATCTAATGTACTCTGTCCTTCCTCTGCCCTGGCCAAAAGAGTGCTCCGGAAGGAATGTGCTGGGGGGCATCATTGTGCTTTGTTCTTCCTGTCCATCTCAATTTTAGCTTTTTAATTTCCTGTGGCCATAAGTAATGTAGGAAGGACTCTCAGCCAACATGCTGCCCATGAACCAAGGGCTTGGGACCCACCATGCAAGAGCCAGAGTCAGCGCAAGGCATTACACCAAAACTTCTCGTTCCAAGGGGAGGCCATACCTAAATGGTTGTAGTTGTTCTCGGAGAAAAAAAACACAAATGCAGATTTAAATTTGTGTTTGCCATGTTGAGAAATCTAACCAGACAAACACATAGCTGTCTTTCATAGCTTTGTATAGTCTAAATTGTTCTATAATCACCTAATCTGACCTAATGTATATTTTAAGACATTGAATTATATTATCCTGAAGTCCGTATATGAACCCAATGATAAATGTTAAGGAAAGCATTTGCTTAGCAGGAAGATAAAACAGTGTACCACAGGCAAGGCAAGGCAAGGCAAGGAAACCAAGGCAGCAAAGCCTAAAATTGCTGTAACAGACCCACTTTTCTTTGCCCCATTTCAGAGGCAGAAAGAAAAAGCAGGGGCATCCAATGTCTTCCTAGGGTTTCTATTCAGAGTCAAGGGCATGGAGTAAAGTCCTAAGAGATGGCTGGGATGTGATTAAGTGAAATATAGTTGCTAGAATCAAGCAGACAAATTGCATTTTGTGGGTAAAACTGTCTTCTCCCAGTCTAATGCATGGGGAAATATTCTTAATCCTGATTCCTATTATCACCATAGCTCTGCATTTGTGGCCAATGCCTATCCACTAGGCCTTGCAAGACAGGATTAGCTTCAGGTCTGTAAAGAAGATAAACCCGTTTTGTCCATCTTAGCTACTGACCAGGTTTTGGCACTTTCCAGTCCCAGATAGCTGGGAGGAATGAATCCTTCCTGAACCTCCTATGCAGAAACCAAGAGTCAAGTTTTTGACACTAATCACTGCCTTCCTGCAGAGCTGCAGATTATGCAAAGGTGCTGCAAGCGATCTTTTTTGCTCTATGGCCCACAACAGAAGAGACCTCATAGAAAGTTTAAGAGATGCCCAGATACCAGGGAAGACCAGCAGAACCCCTCAGCCCCTGTATGTCTCAGTTATGTGAATTCTTCCTGAAGGTCACCTTCTGTCCTACAAATTGCCCTCAGCTTAAAGATCCTAAACAAAAGGGTGACTATCCAGTCCCCTGTTCTGATATTTGGCTGCCCCCACAGTTAGCAATTTATGTTTTGTTTCATCCTGCATTTTTCTAACTTCACCCTCTCATTGTGTCCCTGTGTTGTGCTGAGGGTCTGGGTTCTTGCCAGGCCGTAAGCTCTCCCATTATAAGATATCTTTTCTAGATCTAAGCCCCTACATTCAGTCATTCCCACTGGAGATTTCCATTACAAAGTGGATATTAATGGGGAGATAGAGACACACTTGTTGGTGATATGGCTTAAGCACATACTCCACAGCATCGATGGGCAAGGTCTAAAGTCTCCTACAGCAATTCCAGGAAACACAGTGTATTTTTAAGCATATTTTTTTACCCCATCCGTGCCCTATAGCATAGCCACAGGTTTCTTTCATTGTTTATAAAGCCCACTCTGCTGGAGAATGGAAATCTTTGCCTCCATGTTCTTAAGCACTGCATCCTGACCACAAGATTTTTAGCAGACAGGACTGCATTTCCATACATACCAGTCAGACAGGTTGGCTCTTGCATTGAACTTCTTGGAGGACAACAATGACGACAGAAAATTTAAAGGTCTGTGCCAAGGCTCAGGAAAAGAAAAACTATAATTTGGATTCTAAACACCAAAACCCATATTTCTTCAAAAAAAAAACAAACACAGAAAATAATCTTCAGGCCCATGCTGGCAAATACCAAGTAGTCATTCTGCAGAGGAAAAGAGACAGCCTGTCCGCAATACAAGGCTTATGGTGTCTTTTCCCTGCTGATTCCCTTGGTGACTAAAATAAAAAGTGGCACTTTTACAGCTGAATTTTAATGGCTTATTTTATGCTGTGCATCAGAGACACAGCCAAGAAACACAAAATACTACCAAGTCATCTATTAATTAGTACAGATTTTTCTCCTCCCCCCCTCCAAAAAAATTGCTACAGTGGCATCACAAAAATTTAGACAAGAATCATATTTGTGATACACAGTAACTTTCTTGAGATTTTGTGCTTGTCTTAATTACTCTCTTTCTTGCATGCTGTATAAAACTGCTTTCATCCGCATTTGGAGTTAGGGTTTGTTTTGTAAGCACATAGAAGTTCCTGTAGCATCTCCCTACGCTGGGTAAGCAAGTACCAAACCCAGCACAAAGTATTTACCTGTGTGTTTTCAGTTATGCTTTAATTATGCTGTGTCTCACACTACCTACCCAAGCAGCCCTATGGCTTGTTTTGCATGGCCATGCAATGCTGAAGTCTTGACGAGTAAGTCTAGCTGCCAAGGAGAGAAATAGCAGCGTCCCCCAGCTGATTTCAACTGCTGTCGTAACTGTTAATGAAAGAGACGGTCTCCAAATCTCATTTGGTTTTTAAGTTATTATAATAACCAAAGCCAGCTAAAAATACTGGCTATGGATGTACGTGCATTTGTGGAATTTAGCTTTACTTCTCTTACCAAGAAGCTGAAAATTTCTGAAAAAAAATCCGAGCAAATTTGCTTCCCATTCTTCACTCACACTAGAGTGGAGCAAACTGAGAGTAAGCAGAGGTTTTAGAGGTGTAACATGTCCCTGCCACTGCCACCCAGGAAGGTGGCCACATTCAGTGCTAACTGCTGGGTATGGGTGGTCATTGACATAAAGCCCAAATACAGCCTTGCATCAGTCAATCTGCAGGTCTCAACAGGGCTTGCAACTGCAAGATTTTTATTTTTCCCTCTCTTTCTATGTATGAATACAAACACCATGTATTTATGTGCACATACTATTATATATTTAAATTTACGTGTATATCCATGTATCTATCTATACAAGGGTACATTCAGGTTAGGATACGCTGTCTAAAATGTTATTGGTGTCCTGCTTCTCTTCTACTGTTTCTAGGCCCAGCCTACCAAGACGATGACAGTCACTTATTCCAGCAAAGTAGCAAATGCCACTTTCTTTGGATTTCACAGATTACTCCTAAAGTGGAAAGGCAGCATCTACAAATTGCTGTACAGAGAATTTATTGTTTTTGCTACTCTTTACACAGCGATAAGTGTATTATACAGGTACACTCTTTCCAATTCACATCTCATTAAATGTTATACTGAAGTTTCAGACTTCCTAGTGTTAGGCTGATGAATGATGGGGGGAGGTTACTATTTACTTATTGTCTTTTCCTTGAATGTTTTCTAATGTGCTTACCTTTCCATGTTTACTTTATGGTTCCAGAGGAAGTATGTAGGGTGTCAATATGCTTTATCATATTCAGCTGATTGTACTTTTAGCCTAGTATTGAGCAACTATCCTACTGAAGCTAGACTAAATAAAAACTCAGAGCTAGCCTAGGTTATACAGCTTTTGTCATTCTGACATTTTGAATGTGCCTCCCTGCTTTAGATCATAGGTATAGACCTTTTATTCTCCCTGCAAAACTCTGTCTTTGGTTGCTTGGTGGGAATTTAACAACCTCGAGAGGTAATAATTTTAGAGTGAAGTTATATAGCCAGGAATAGCAAAGTTTTGCTTAAAGCCAGGAAGGCATGCAAACTTGATTTTTAAGCTTGCAGAGAACCGAGGAAAACTGTGTGGAAGCCAGACATGGTTATTATCTGTGTGTCACCCAGCACCTGGGAGGAACACATTAGAAGAAGAATTGCTTTTTCCACCAAGGTGTGAATTAAACACCTGTATGACAGATGCAATGCATCAATTAGTACTGTGAAACTTTTAATTGATTAAGTACATTACACAGAAGTATCAAAATTATGGTTCAGTTCTTACCGTGATCTGTAATTAGATCTCTGCTTTTTATTGGAAGCAAGGAGAAAATGAGCTTCAGTTTGTCTCTGATTAATCACTATTTTTTGTTCAGTAATCTATACCTGTAAACAAAGAAAGAAAATTATAGCATTAATAGGTAAGAAACACCAGAATCTCACAGTTATTTAAATTAATCTAGTTTTACTGAGATGTCAGGCAATTGAAGACCATGGTAAATATACCACAGAAAGCTTTCTGTATGTGCTCCAGTTTTTATTGCACAATTGTAGGCAAAACCCACCAAGTGTTTGTTATATGTTGCTTTTATAAGAAATGAAGGAATAACTGTAATACTCACCTATACAAATGAATAAAAAAATTATATTGAAGCTTGTTGTAACTCGTTAGGTATCTTTTCCCATAGGCAGAAGCTGCCGTGGTCCATTTGCTATCATTTGGTGAATATTTTCCTCATTGCAAAATAAATACAGTTGTACTTTAATCTTGTGGAAAAGAAAAATTTCATAGGAGTAAGAATAAAAAAACTGTTTTCAAATCAGAGGAATTAGATTGGTAACCTTTTGCAATTCCAGCAGACCTGGACATTTCCATTAAGTGAAAAAGGAGAGTAAGCTCTACTTCCAGACTTAGACCTCTGGTCTGTATGGGACAACAAACTGATTCTCCAGGCATATTGATCCAATTAGTAGTGCCAGTCAAATTAGTCCTGAGAAAACTAAGAAAACTAGGGAATAATACTGTTGTCTCCTCCAGCCTCTTTAATACATGCCAAAAGTGTTCAGCCTTTTACCTTTAAGAATTTGCTTGAAGACATTAGCCAAGGTTGCTCCCCAGTGCACATATCTGATTATTTATACGTGTTTGCACTTAGTAGCTAGTGCCAGAATATTATGCAAGGACAGATACATTTTATTTTTGCTGCAGATTTTTTCTTACAGGTAGCCAAAAACGGTTCTTTGAAAAATTATCAATTTATTGTGACAAATATGCTGAACAAATCCCAGTAACTTTTGTGCTTGGTAAGTACTGGTTAAATGTGAAATTATTCTCCAACTCTGTCTCTGTTCAGGCATTTTGTGGATGTTGGTGCATGGAAGAATTTCAGAGCTAAGGGGCACGTGGGAGATTAGAGGTTCCCAATAAACCATCTGCTTCCAACAGGTCTCCTCAAGTTCAAGTTGCTTTTGTCACATCAACATTTATGCTCGTGTTCTTAATATATTAACAAAAAAGGTTTCCATATATCTAGATCTAGACACATACATCTAGATCTAGATCATGCCCACTAACACTGATACCTTGTACCTGATCTTTCAATGAACTAAATCTACCCTATGTTTTACTACAAAAGAGGAAATTTGAAAGTTCATAGGTATGAGATACTCAGCTGGAATGTTACATTGCAATGTCTATTAAATAATTAGTATTTATTGCATCCTTGACATCGCTTATTGCTTTTATTCTGGGAATTGTAGCAGCTTAGTGATATGAATGATAATCTGCAAACAAAAATTAAAGTAACTGAAATCCTGATAGGCACTGGGCTTTTTTTCCTTCTCACTCTCAGGTTTCTACGTTACTTTGGTGGTGAATCGCTGGTGGAACCAGTTTGTGAACTTGCCGTGGCCAGATCGTCTGATGTTCCTCATCTCCAGCTGTGTCCAGGGCAGAGATGAGTACGGGCGCTTGCTCAGGAGGACTCTCATGCGCTATGTGAATTTAACCTCTCTGCTGATCTTCCGCTCTGTGAGCACAGCTGTGTACAAAAGGTTCCCCACCATGGACCATGTGGTAGGAGCAGGTACTGGAGTTTGCCTCCCCAAAATTGCTTTCCTTTCCCTCAGAGGTGGGAAGGAGCCAGCCTTGCTTTTTTTTTTCCCATGGCCCCACGTGTGCCTCATACTAACCCATGCCAAAGCAATCACCTTTTTGTCGGTGACTTAAATGACGTAACCTTAAGAGCACATCTTTAATGTTCTTAAAGCCTTCATCTAGCAACACCATAGAAATCAAACAAGTTTGACACTCTTACGTGAATCTGCTTTCAGACACCATGGAGGCAATAGGCCTGCCCCAAACATTCAGGTGTATGGAGCAGGTACAATATTCCCTAAAGCACAAAAAATAACAAAGTTGCCATATAGTATGATGCAGTAGGAATGGTGACTTGTTATATGGCATTGCCTCAAGGTCTGGGATATAACTTGGTCTGGTGTGTCAGAGACTGATCTCTGCAGGCACTTCACAAGTACAGCTTTATCTCAACTTTTTTTAAGTAGACTGTATTTTAAATAGATTGCACATTTTAAGTGTTGTGATTTACTCAAAAAAACCCTCAGCCCCAAGGGTTTTTTCTTTAAATTGAAAACCTTAGCTTAAACTTAGTTTTTCAAGGATAAATATACTAAGTATTAAGCATGTTTTCTGTTTCTTTCAATAACACAGTGAGTGTGATGATGGTGAAGAAAGTTCAATCATGTAACACTTTGATTGTCTATCAAGGACTGACTTCTCAGTATTTAAAGGCAAAGTGTGACACTGCCTTCTGACTGGCATGGTCAGTGTCAGAGGTAGAACATCAATGCAAAGATGTGGGGATCTGTTCCAAAGAGAAGTCATGTTTTCTAGTGAATATCTTGAATTTCTTAAAATTATTCCTTTGGCAGAGATTAGTAAGCAAAGTTGTAGCAAGTTAAAACATGCAGTGTGTATATACATATACACATTTCAAATATGTGTGAGAAGCTTTGGATATTAAAAATAAAATTCCAGGCAGAATGCACCAATCTTACTGGGGAGAAAAAAAAAACACCAAAAAAAAAAAAACCAAAAAAAAACCACAAAAACCCAAACCATTTATGTTGGATTCATTGAATTTTAAATCTCTCTTCCTTGTGCTGTTCAACAAAACTGTTTACCTGAGCCTGTGAGAGGTCAAGGAAGCTTCTGTCACTCTCCCCAGCAATCTGCTTTTACTACGCACTGGAAAATTACAACATTTCCAGGCAGCTAATCCAGCTCTGCCTCCCCATTGCTAAAGACAATCTGTTCCAAAGAGACAGAATGTCACAGTGCTGTACAAAAACTGTAGACTGGAAAGCAAGTTTTGATTGTTGGGTTTTTTAACAGTGAAAAATCTTCTACTATAAACTGTGTATATAGGTATTGATAGTGTAGTCAGCTCTGGATTTCACTACTTATTTTGTAGGTTTTAATGCATATTGTGCTGCAAAATTTTTATTGCTGCAGTACCGAGCGTTTCAGGGTGTATTTTGCTCCTATTAACATCCAATAACTTAGACAATACTCTGCAATCATCCCCTCCCTAGCTCCCTGGGGCGTTGCATGTAAGACTGCAAGGGAGGGAGGCGTTTAATATGAACATGAACAGCACAAATCTGATACTTACAGCACAGTCATCATCGAAACAACTTGTGACAATTTTGCATTTTTCTGTCAAACTGAGAACTGCCACGACATAACTATTGCTACATACTTCTTTTTTCTGCAAATGAACTGCTTAAATTCATAGATTTTAAATTTGAGATCAGTGCCATGATAATCTAGCCTGACTCATCCACAACACAAGGCACAAAAGCTTGCTAGCAGCATCCTTTATCATGCTGCAATTTCTGACTGAGCTGTAATACCTTCTAGGAATACAATCAGCCCAGATTTAAAATTCAGATGGATATACTGGAGGCTACACTGCATCCTAGGTGAACAGACATTCAGAACAGTGAACTTGCTGTTGAAGAGTGACATTTTATTCTCAGTCTGAACTTGCACAGTGTTATCTTCTATTCACAGGATTTTGTAATAGGTTTGGGTTGTTCTTTTTTTCATTAGAAGAAAACATAATTTTTCTGTCAATAGTTACCTGTTAGCAGACTGCACAAAGGCTTGAATGAAACTCAGGAGCTTCACCAACTGTAGTCTCTCCCTATAGGATAGAGTCTTGAGTGCTGGACCTTCCTTCTGACTCTTTTTCATGTTTTAACACTCTTTAGGGAACTGTAGGCAGTAGATGCATATAGCTTCACTCCTTTATGATGCTGAGTGCTGGGGCACACATGCTATGAGTGTCAAATGCCCAGCAGCCATCCTGAGCATAGCAATGCTGTTGGCTGCAAGGTGCAAGAGGGAAGTTGGATGCTCGAGGACACAACTCTTAAAAAACAGAGTAATGAGTGAGCAGCTGAGCAGATAGCAGCCCAAAAGAGCTGATGGGAAATGCTGAAGAGAAACATGAGGTGTGAGCTCAGCAACATGAATACCTGCAGATGGCTGAAGACCACAGTCCCAAATCCTCTACTGGAAGGAGGCACCTAAATTAACCCTTTCCCACATAACACAGAAGCAGAAAATGAAACTTTTATCTATTTGAACATTTTCCTTCTTCTCTAACAACTAGTGTTCAAAATATTCAATGTGAATAACCTGAATCACTCTTGTCTCAAACTATTGAGTTTTAACAGGAAAACTGAATACTCTTGGAATCACTTAAGGGAGAGCATGAGTGATTTTTTTTCCAGCCAGGCTTGTGTTCTCATCAATAATTTTCCTGTAAGATCTCTTTGCCTGACACTGTTCACATTAGCATCCTTTGATTATTTATTGATTGCACTCCATGTCACTCTTCTCATACTTTCACAAGGATTCAGTGCCCTGTCATTCCTTAGATCATCCTTTTCAAGATCTTGGCACAGTATTTGAAAAATATTTCCTGTTTTCTGGAGCTGCTCCAGTCTTCCAGTGCTTGTCAAAACCAGCGTTCTTGTTTATAGAGTTTCTTGGTTAATTCTTTGAATACTCCTAAAAAAATAGCATGACCATATTTAGAAACCATGTAATTTTAATAGCTGAGGTTTTCTATCCTCCCCTATATTTGATGGAATATAAAGTGTTTCTTTACCACTGCAATAACAGTGAGCTATTCTGAACTGTATGTTGTCTGTATTGCCAGCAGCAAGAGCAATCCAGAATTAGTATTTTCTGCAATAAGTATACTAGGCATTATTACTGTTCATCAAAGAGAATATTAATCAATATTAACACAAACACTTTAAAATTAATGTCAATTTGAACTTTATAATTAAAAGAACCAGACTTTGTTGGGCTTTCCTGAACAAAAGGTGCCCATTTTCAGTGGAAAGCTGAACTGATCCTTGCTGTTCTTTGTGACCCCCTCAGGTTGTGTCTTTCCAGAGCCTCCAAGTGACTTGCATCCAGTGTTTACTCCAGATTCAATTTTTTGTTTTTCTGTCTGTTGTTTCAGCCTGACAGAAGCATCTTTTCCTGTCCTGTAATGAGCAGGCTGGCCAAACAAAAACTAAAGGCAGCCTGAAAGACTTAACTTTCAGGAGTCAGGAGTCATGACTAGCAGGTTAATTTGTCTGGTTGCCTGATTATTTCTGTGAAGCTGATGATGAGAGGTGGCTGCAAAATGCCCAGGAAAGTTTTAAAATATTTATCTTATTCTGTTCTCAAATTCTATGATGCTGCATGAGTACTGTGTCTTGCTGCTGAATATTTCCTCTTCCACAGTATTTTCTGTCCCGTCCTTGCCTTCCTTCTCGGCAGTTACAGTATTTCATACCTCCTGTGTAGGCTTGTTCCAACTGTACAATAGTGACATTTTCCTCAACAACAGAATATTTAAGATCACTGAGTTTAGCAAATCTCCTTTAACTTTATTCACATTTCTATGCAACACAACTGAGTTTCTGTATATTTATTTGTTTGCTGCCTCATGTATCTTTAGCAGTGTTAGCAATAATGGACGTATTCTTAGTTACTAGTTGGAGTCTACTGTCAATTCCCTTACTGAATTTCCAGCATTCAAACCTGTAACTGATTGGCTGAGCTCCCTATTTTGGGGCTGTCATGTTACTAACTTTGTCCTATTTCAGAGCAACACAACAAAAGAAGCTTTATACCCACTCTGACAGATGCCACACACCTGAGCAAAAACTAAGATCCTCCAAACACGACGATTGCTCCAATACCAGAAAATCCAGGATTTGGACAAAGGAAAATGTGAATTTTCTGAGGTTGTTTTTGCCAAAGCATGGGTGGAAGGAGGACAGCCGATCAGAGCTTTCTTCCCCAAGGGGGTGGAGGTGTTGCTCCAAAAGCCAGCTGCTCCCTTGCCAGTCCCAGGCAGTGATTGGCTCTGGGGCAGGATTTGTCACACACAGCCCTGGCTCCCCTGTTGACCTTGGACTTGCTGCAGCAGGGGGAAGCAGGGCTGCACGAGGCAAGGGAACTCTTCAGGAAACCTGATACCTTCCTAGTACCCCAGCAAGGCAAATTGCCAGGCAGAGAGCAGGTTCATCCTGCAGCCCCACAGCATGTCACCTGGCCCGGTGTCCCCTTAGCAGCGGGGTTTCTGTGCATGATTCCCTCTTCATCTCTTTGCATGCCTTCATAACCCCAAAGAAAACATGAAACAATCTGTCAGGGAAGTATTTCACTGGCAGAAGGCACACTCTCTGTCGGGCTCTGTTTCACACATGCACTTGTATCCTCTGTTGCTTGCTCACTGCTTTGCAGATTTAACAAAAAATTATCAGAATCAGAAGGTCATGTAACTGCCCTTACAATGTATGTCAAAATGCTTCTGAAAGCCATCATTGCTGAAAAGTGATTGTATCTTGACTGATATATCCAGTTCCTTGTTTTTCTGAAATTAGAATATGAAACTAGAGAGTAATTTGTACAATTCTCAGTTTTCTATGTGTCTACCATACGTCAGCAGTTAGATATGAAAACACAGTAATAGCAAATTATTGCCTATATTGGTAAAGAGGAATTTAACATAGGTAATTAATGCAAAAAGAAGTTGTTTCAAGCAAGACCTGTTCTGGAAAAAACATTTTTAAAAAAGAGGAGATTACTAGTTAGAATTATAAGTTGTGCTTAGCAGAGTTCTATGAAAATATTACATAAACAGATAGAAACATTCTCCAGGTTTATAGTGTCAGTAGCACTGAAAGCACAGAATAAAGGAAGGTTGTTTTGGTTTTTTGGTAAACAGGTTTTATGACAAGATATGAAAGAAAAGTTTTTGATGACCTTAAGTCTCCACACCTGAAATACTGGGTCCCATTTGTCTGGTTTGGAAATTTGGCATCAAAGGCACGAAAAGAGGGAAGAATTCGAGACAGTGTGGATCTGCAGACACTGATGAACGTAAGTAGCAAAAGTAAATCTACAAAAAACTAATCTGAAATTGCCATGTGGTAGCTTTTCACTCACATGATTGATTTTATTTAGTGTGCACAAGTCTCCTGTGTCTTCTAAATGACCTTTCTCAGGATTTATCCCAGTTTTCTTTGTGTACCAATGTACACACACAACAGCATTCACTGGGATTCATTTTGATATGACTAAGAAGGTATTGAAAGAAGCATCAAATTGATGAGTAAAAAATTATTGTAACATTACCGTAAATTCGTACTTGTTCCATTGCTGAGAATATGAGAAATGAGAATAATGTGGCTTTTTGAAGATTTTATTATCAGTTTCAGAGAAGATAATCTCCCTGAATATTTCATTAAGTGGTAAAACATCCTTTTTATGATATAATATATTCTCTTTCATGTATCACTAGACTACGGATAAGATAGAAACAGAAGATGAATTGTGAAGAAATACAAAGTACACTAAGCACTCAAACTCCATAAAAGAAGTCAATATTCAAATGGGGTGCTGGGTACAGTTACAGTATAAATTTATATTTACTATACTTTCTTATCTCCCTGTCCTTTTACATGTGCAAAAATGAACTGTAACAAAATATTTATAATTCAGAATTGTACCCCACGCAATTTTATTTTGTTGTGGTTTCTTGCTGGTTGTTTTTTTTTTCCCTTTTAGGAGATGAATAAGTACCGGTCTTGGTGTAGCCTTTTGTTTGGTTATGACTGGGTTGGAATTCCACTGGTCTATACCCAGGTACTGAGCTATTATTCTGTGAAAAATTCAAAACACAATTTCCATAAAAGGGGGAGGTTGGTACAAAACATTCATGGTATAAAACATTCATAGTCTCAACCAGAATCTCTGAGATACTGAGCATGGGTTCACTCACACAGGATCATGGAGGCCTGGCTAACTATTTAAGGCATATTTAATGCAGAGATGTTTTGAAGATCTTGCATAATTTGGAAGAGGTGAGGGAAGCACTGAAATGTTTTTATATTTCCTGAGTGTTCTTCCTGGTCATAATTGTTCCTGTGGCCTCTGTATTTGCAATACCTTCTACAGATTTATAAATCATATGGCAAAAGGCAGTCAAAGGCCTTTGGGTATGTGTTCATGGACAAGATTGTATTATTTCATTATTTCAATGAAGTTCTGTTCTTTGCAGGTTGTTACTCTGGCAGTCTATACCTTTTTCTTTGCCTGCCTGATAGGGCGCCAATTTTTGGATACTGACCAAGGGTATCAGGGACATGACTTAGATATTTACATTCCAATCTTCACACTGTTGCAGTTCTTCTTCTACGCAGGATGGCTCAAGGTAAACTAGCTTTCTGGAGAGGTGATGGGGGAACCCTCCCTGGGGGGCTGGTCAAGCTGTCAGATCTGTGACACACATGGAAAATCACCAATGAATACTGAAGTTACACCAGAGGTGAATTCAGCCTGAAGTGCTCTGTGGTCATATAGAAATGTCATGCAATGCATTTTTAATTCCACCTGACAGACTGTATGGTAAGAAATGGTTGTGAATCTGAAAGAGCCCATTTTAGTAGCACCAGTGCAGCCACAACTCCCCAAGGGAGTGTTACTCCCACAAAAATCAGGTCCCAGGACTTGAACTATAAAGTGACAGAAAAGAGATTAAAAAAAACCTTTCTCCCACTCCATTCTGCAGTGGGGAAATATGGATGCAGACCTGGCATCATCTGAAAGAGACTGAATGATACTTTCTTCTTATGATCAAAGCCAGTAGTATCTGCTGTTAACCTCATCAGATGCAGGCAATTAAAGGTCCCTAGTTCCAGAGGGCTACGAAAGAGTGACAGACAATATTGGCTAGAACTCCACTGCATAAAAATGTTCATTAAAAAGAAGAGTTATAGAGGAATTGGATGCTGCCCATCAGCCCACTGATGACTGCTAGGCTAACATATCACAATCAATCTGATAGTGGAGTAATTAAGCCACATACCTAAAGGTGGTTCTCTCCTCTGCAATAAACTAACTGGAAAAACGTTTCAAATAAAAAGCAAATTGGCACATTGGGGTCTATGCACATTAAGATTTCCTTTTGTGTTTTTTAACACAAAAGGTTGTGAATCTGAAAGAGCCCATTTTAGTAGCCCATCTATGTCTCTATGGAGACATGGAGCAAACTTTTCTGTTTGAATATAAATTGAACAAAGTTGGCCAGTTTTAGAGATACCTTCCCACAGCCAACTCCAAAGGGCAGAGTAGAGAAGGCAGCACACCGAGCTGGCAGATTGTGAGGAAAAGTAAAGTGTCTGCAGGACAAGCCCCGCTAGTCCTGTGTTCTAGGAAATCAGGGGGAAAAGGATTTTGCTGCATAGGGACCAGCCTGGATGGAAGCAGGAGAGAGAGGAAGGGAGGCTGGTACTGTGAAGGTAGCAACTTCTCCTGGAGAAAAGTGAGGCTTTATTTCCAGGCAGTGTCTTCCAGGGTTATATTAGAGGGTTAAAAACTGTAAGCTGTTCCTCTTGACCGCGCTGCTGGTGCTCCTGAGGGGAAATGGGTTTTCCTTCTTCAGCACCCAAGATAAAGCATCCCATGTTAACCCAAGTTAATAGCATCTCTTCCAGTTATGCTCAGAGCTTCCAGCCAACTCCTGGCTGTGGCAGGTATGAGATGCCATTGTAACTGAAAAATCTTCTACATAAGGAAATGAAAGGGAGGAGAAGAAGTTTTAAAAAGTTAATTTAATATCAGCAGTGTTTCCTCAGACTGAAGGTTTGTCCAAACCTTCAGTGCGCCCAGTCAGGATATTTTTGTCTTGAAGATTACAGCCAGTTTCCTGCTGAGTGTGTTGGACTTTGGCTGCCAGGCAGCAAAAGGGGCTCTGAGATATTGATTTCCAGTAACTTGGCAATTCCTCAGAAATAATGGGTAAACTGAGCTCATTCCTTGGCCTCAAGCCTGGTCTGTCATACCCATAATACAGGGCCAAAGTTTCCCATTACGTGAGGCATTTCTAAATCCCCATTTTCATTACAGGGACAGATGGACTGTCCAAATACAGAGTTTAGGTGTTCAGCACTACATTCCTTTCTGAAGAATAAAGTCATGTCTCACATGCCAGGACCAGGTCAGCCAAAAAACAGCCACTACTGTTTATTCTGTCCCAGTCCTGCTCACTTTTTTAAGCTCATGTGATAGGTTTTATGGTGGATTTTTGGGTGGTGATCTGCTGGTTTACACAAAGCTCATCCATGTCTTCCCTGGAGAGCCACAATACAGACTGTGCTCTGGTTCCTTCCTGTTGCAGCTGTACCCAAAATTTTACCATGAGTGTGAGCAGAGGTGACCCCTGTCTCCTTTCTTTCCTCCCGCCTTACAGGTGTTTTTGTAGTGTTTAATCTACTCAGCAGTTCTATTGTTGTGTGTGAGTGCTGGCCTGGGAAGTGGTGGCCTCAGAGAGTCAGCAAGTGCTTATCCACAGGTACAACCTAGAGGCACACAGGAAAAATATCAAGGGAGCAACTGCCTTACAGCTATAAGTTATTTAGATCATAGCTGTCCATAGTGAGGTTAATGAACAGGACTGTTTAATCATAGAGTTGCTCTACCCATATCCACATTAAACCAAGAACCTGACTCCTGCTCCCGTGCATGGCCCTGGTGACAACTAGAAAGGCTTGGAAGGGTTATCAAGAATGTGATCAGCTTCAAAACTAGGTTTTAAAAAGATAAACAGAAGGAGAAAAGCATGGAGGGGAAAGGAAATAGAGAAGCAGTCTGAATTTCCTAAAACTTTTTTTTTTAATCTACTTAATCTTTTTTTCCTCCCACAGCAGCTATATGCTTACTCCCTGCAATGTACTTTAGTGATCACAGGGATAGGGGGAAATCTTTGGGTTTTTTTCCACTGGATGTGGGCAGCCAGAGACGGTTCCCTTTACAGACTACATCCCAGACCAAGGTGCCTCTCCCACAAAAGTGTCTGAGCTCACTGTTTAATTGTGTCCTCCACAGGATGAGCGTCTGCCCTGCAGAGTCAGCCACTTCAGGTACAGAAGCCCAAGCCAGCAGGCTGAATTAAAGAACAGACTCAGATTCTGTCTCTTGGATTTGGCTAGCATGATGCAGAGTTGACTTGAGTCAAGGTTTTTTGTAAGCTGCTTTTCCTCAAAAGCCTTGGAAGTTTGCCATCAGGGTTAACCCCGATAAAGAAGCAGGGGCTGAGGACTGAGGTGGAGAGATGAGCTCTACTCCCTTCAGCAGACTCCAGCTGCAAGGCTTGGGAATACTGACCCCATGGGCTGGTGGACTATTGCAGACAGCAGTGCAATAACAGAGCCTCTAGCTGCTAAACCATTCCTTTAAATGAGCCAAAGAAAACAGTAAGGAAAGGTAATGACAATTGTATGTGACGATTACCTGGGCCCAGACATGTCTCAGTTCCCAGCAGGTCAGCACTGACAATTGTGATTGACAGCACCAGCGAGGCACAGGGATGTGAATCTATAGTGAAAGCAAGCTGTTCCTTCGCTAGGCTGGCAGAACCATCACACAGAGCTCAAGCTATGATTGCAAGTGACAGGCAGGGAGAGAGAGAAAAATCCAATCCTATTTTCTCTGCAGCAGTAATCCTGACGTGGCATGCCAGCCTCTCTTCACTGTCTCATTTTCTTTCCAGGTCGCTGAACAACTCATTAATCCATTTGGAGAAGATGATGATGATTTTGAAACTAACTGGTGCATCGATAGAAATTTACAGGTTGCTGTTGTTATTTCTACTTTCAGCTCTACTCTACCATAGGTTATCATTACATCTAATACAATGTTGTATATTGAGGAACAATTTAGGGCAACAAGTGTCAGCAAAACATATTCTTTCCCTGAAGGTTTAGCTATGGCTGGGATCCACAGAGTTTGTTTTTACAAGCTAATTCATCTTGATTTTGGTATTTGGCATTCAAAATGCCTGAATAAACATGCAAACAGCTGACCTTCAATTATAAGGTCACTCTATGCCTGGAAAAACATGTAATGTAGGTCAATCCTGCAAAATCCAAAAGCCATTCCCACATAGATAAGAACATGTTTTGCTAATCTGAATGTTTTGAGATTAAAATATTGCATATGAACCTTCCTTTAAAAAGAAAGGTAGCAAAAATACTAAAAAGACCAAGCAGTGCCCTGAACTAATAAGCAGGGCCAGTACCATGATTCATGTTCTGATGCTGCCACCCACAGCAGTATCTGTGGTCAGCACAGGAGCCAGTGTCCCCAGTGGCAGGAGCTGTGAGATGACAAGGGTACATATTCATTGCAGTTACCCCTGATTCCCAAAGAGGAATTCCCTGTCTGTTGTGCTGTGAAGGAGCTCAGAGACATGAGGAGGTTCCGCAGCACCCGCTGCTCCCCTTGCACAGAGCCAAGCATAGGGCTGGCTGAGCTGCTGACTCCAGCAAAGCAGAGCCCAGGAGTTAGGGGGAGCAAGGACCAAGCAAACCACCAAATTAAGCAAAATAACCAAAGTAATCAGTGCAGGTACTTGCAATGCAGGGAAAGCAATGCAGCTTTCCCAGTGAAACAACTAAAAGAGAATGTCTGGGAGACTTTGGCCAATGCATCAGGTTTAGACACTATTTGTCTAACCCATTCAAGGCCAAAGAAACCATTTTCAACATGTTTGGTGGGTTTGCCAGCAGACGAATGGCTACCTCCCAAACATGTCTCTCTAGAGCCTTCACAATCCAATTCTGGATTGCGCTGCATTTTTCACACTGACAAAGATGCTCTCTGGCTTAGCACCACTTCAGGGTACTTGTGCTACTGTGCCTTAGAGCCTGTTGGTGTAAAATTTATTAGAAGAATGTTCATATACTTGATTCAGAATGTCTTAAAATGGCAATGACACCTGTCAGAAAGATTCTTGACCTCTGGACATTTAAAGAACACATGTGTAATACTTTACACAGACTTTCCACAGCACATGAAGGATAACATTTAACTCATTATACCTGTGGGAAGGACTTCGATCTGGCACAAATACCTTTGCAGTACAGAAGACTCAAGGTATGATAAAATTTATGCTTTCATGAGTATAGGCAGATATAGGGGGTTTATTTTATAATACTGAGTCTCTTCCTAATGCCCAGGCCATCATACACAGCTTATGTTAAAGGGTTTCTGAAAGAAATGTTGACCCAAGGAGTATAAAGCAGACTATTTCATATACTGTACTATGTTGAAAGTGACATGATTTATACCAAAAAAATCTAAGGTTTCACTCCTGGCGGTGGATGAGATGCACATGAACTTGCCAAGGATGGAGAAAGATATTTACTGGAATGATACCTCTGCCCGGCCACCCTACACAAAAGCAGCTGCTGATTACTGCATTCCTTCGTTTCTTGGATCGACTATTGAAATGGGGTGAGTGGCACTAAGGGTCCTTAATGCCATCAGAAAGATCACCACTCCAACAGCCCGTGTTGATTGGCAGACAGTCAGTGCAGGGATGACAATACTGCAAGCGGGCAAGATGGAAATGGGAAAAGAAATTAGGAGGGAGGGGACAGGCTGGTGTTGGTGGGATGATGTCTCCAGTGGTCCGTGTGTTCATCCAAATTGTGCATGCATATCTTAAATTGTATAATCAATAAATAGAGCATGTTTGCAGGGAGGGTTTGTTGATAGTCTCTGAGCACAGGATGATACCTGAAGACAGTGACTGACTTTTCTTAATAGTGCTGTCTTTACTACAGCTTCTTCGTGCATCCCCAGTTAGCAAAATAGCTGTTTCTTTGTTCATTTAGTTAGCAGATGACAGTTAAAATCAGTCCATATTTTTGTGAAGATCAAGAAGAAATCATCCTAAATATTGTATGACTTTTCATTGACTAATAATCTAGTCATGGAAGTTGAAATGGTCAGATTTTGTGAAGGTACAAAGAGGATTTATTTGCAGAGATCAGCAAAGAACAATGGTTAGAAAGAAACATAGAGGGTATAGGATTGCCCCCTGTTGTCAGGATCTAGATGAGAAATCAGTGATAGGCCAGTTAGCTTAGAAGCTGTTATTTAAATACTTGTGACATGCTGTCATAAAGGGGGGTCAATAAGTGTAAATACTATCATGCCTGAAAAAATATCAGGCAAGTAGATGTTCTCATCTGAAAATCTTATTTAAAACTTTACAGAAGATGGTTTTTTAAGTTTAAAAATTATCTCAAGATATTTAAAATTTTCTCATAATTTCCCACCTTTATCAAAATAAAACTTCTTTAATTTTTTGTTTCATTTGGCCTCAAAATTGTGGTTTTCTCATTTTTGTTCCTCTTATTTTTTCATTTTTGCATGCATTCTACTACAAAGGACAATGGTTTATATGAGTTTCTTTTATCACACACTGACTTTTCAGAAGTTATTTCCTTATGGGAAAACTAAAATGGCAAAAATAAAAGTAAAGAAGAAAAATTCATAGAATATAGTTTATTTTTAGGCAATTTCTAGGGGGAAAGAAGAAACAACATTAAGTCTGCAAACAATTTTTTAATAAGAAGTACTTCACAAAAAAATTTAGGGAAGGAGTGAATGAAAACTAGCTCCCTGATAGCCCCTGTGGAATGCAAACAGCTCTGATGTGTTGATTTTTTTATTAATTATCTTCTCATCTGAACCATTTCTCTGTTCATATCTCTAAAAATAATGGGTAGTTCTTATGCAAACTTCAAAAGCAAGCTCTAAAAATTCTTCCAAGTCCAAAGCAAATATATATAAAGCTTGAGCCCAAATCCAAAGTCTTCTCCAGTCACCTCAAGCTAACATCTGAAACAGATTGCCCAAAGAGGTGGTAATGTCCCATTCCTGGAAACATTTGAGGCCAGGTTGGATGGGGCAATGAGCAATCTGACTTAGTTGAAGGTTGAAGGCTCATTGCAGGGGGTTGGATTAGGTGCCTCTAAAGGTCCCTTCCAAAAGAAATTATTCTGTGATCTTCACAAATGCTTGATGAAGTTCCCCTGTCCCTCCAGGTTAGTGTTGCCTGCCTGTGCTCCTTGCCTCAGATTTGGCCCAAGCCCCTTTGCCATTCTTGTCCTTAGGACAGGTAACTGGGCCAGTTTGGCTTGTCCGGGCTGCACTGTCAGTGACATGTACTGAATTGACTGGCACATGCAGCACTAGTTGTTCTCATGAAGCACCAAAGCTGTGCAGGAGAAGAGTACCAAGAACAGGTGAGTCCTTCAGACACACTGTCATGCCCCAGAAGTAAGTGAGATTTGGCCACCTGAGTAATTTCAACATTTTTTGAAACTGTTGTCCTCTGTTTCCAGCAGTTGCTTTTTCACTGTTGTTATTTTTACCTGAAGGATTCTCCTGAAAAAGTAACTACAGCACTGAGTAGGACTCCTTTCTCCCCTTTCTCTCACCCTTAGCACAAGCCTAACCATGTGGAGCTGCCTCAGAAGGCTGCAGCTCAAATATGAAATGGTGCCAGATGCCTGGCTGGATGCCCCCCCAGCCTGGTCCTCAGGAGAAAAGACACCTGGATGTGGAGGGTTCTCTGTGTGATCTGGCTGATTCAAAGGCACAGACACTTTTTCCTGGCACCCTCATCCTTTTCCTGCTTTTCTTTAGAGACACACTAGGGCCTTGGTTCCCATGTCTTGGTTCCTATCTCTGAAACAGACGGATGTAAATGTGCATAGAAATCCAATGCTTCCTATATTTAAGTGACACCTATTACGTGGCTTTATTTGGCAGGCTGGCTGATACAGAATTCCTCTATGGGGAAGAGTGGCCTTGGGAAGAGGAGAAACACCAGAGACAATATTCGGTTTTGAGAAGAGTCAAGAGGTTTCTCAGCGTCCATGAGGGTCCTTCATACCCAACTCACCACCGCTACAGTCGGCAGACAAGTGAGAATTCGGTGTTTTTCCCGGCAGATGAAAAGGGGCACATCAGACGGCTGCAGGAAATGCACACAAGAGGGAGGCACTCTACCTCGAGCTTCAAGAAGAAACATGAAGGAGTTAACAGAAGTAACAGACTTCATAGTAGCCGAGAGCTTGGACCCATAACAGAAACCTCAAGGAGCGAGGCACAGTTTGGCGACAGTGACACCTCATCCGAGACAAACAGGCCAGTTCCTGAGGTCATCATCTCTGAAGCCAAGGAGATTGCACCTGATCTGCTGGACAAACCAGACGTGCCAACGGAGCGCTCCACAAGCATGCCAGAAGAGAAGCTCCAAAGGATCCTAGCTGAGGCAAATGTGGCTCTTCTGAACCAACACTTTTTCCCCCCAGAAGTTACTCCATACCTCTCAAGTTCGGAGGTGCATCAGTCGCTTCCTACTATGATAGGAGAGCCCAAACATGAGCCCCAGGTTAGTAACATAGCTGGTCTCGTAACAGATCATGAGAGAAACCTTCAGCGATGGAGTTTACCAAGCTTCCATAGTCCTAATACAGCATCAAATGGTGATGCTGCACCTCCTTCAACAGATTCTGGGACAACTTCACAGCCAAGGACATTCAGTGATGAAAAAAATGTTACTTCTGCTTCTGCTGCGCAAACATTTGAGATGCAGAACTTATGGGAAAACCTGGACAGTAAAGAAACAGCCATAGTAGAATTTTCTAATGAGGAAAGTGAAAGAAAACTTTGACCATTCTTCCTCTGGGTTTGACTGAACTTCTTGTCTTCTCTTGTACATGGTTCTCACACAAATTTGCTCAAAGTGCAGAAGGGCAGACTTGATAGTCAGACAGGTCATGGACAAGATCCAACAGAGGATTTGGGCACCTGAATAGGAGGCATTGTGGTGACACACTTTAAGCCACTTGGTCACTGGCTTGAAATCTGTGACCCTGTGGGAAATACATTTACACGGAGAACTGGGAGCCTCAGGAGTGGATGCAAATCCACTCAGCTAGTGCATATGGCAGCAAGCTGTGTAGGGTCAACTAGAGGAAACACTAAGGTTATCAGTAGAGCGGGGGTGGTTCTGTCCACTTTGGATACACACTGAGCTCTGCTGCCTTTGTCTGCTCCATCAGCTTAAGGTCTATGACACCCCTGTAAGATCCACCAATGGTTTTGGTTTCTGCTCAAGTGGCTCAAAGGCAAGATGTGGACTCAATTCCCTTCTCAGCCAGAAGAGATTCAGCCCACTGTCTCTCACTGCCTGAAGGAACATTTGAAAAATCAGGCCCCTCATTTGTGTAGGACAGTATCCTGCCCCACTCCTGATGAAGCTATGCCACTAAAGAGAAGAAAAAAATAAAAGGATTAAATGTTTAATTTCATTTTAAAAAATGGAAGGTGCAAAACAGCTGATGAGCTGGGCATGGGGTGTCTGAGCCTTGGAGCACATATGTGGCATACCCAGTGACAGTTTATTGTAAAATGAGGCTCCCAGGCAGCCTCCCTAGTGACAACAGGGCTGCAGCACTCTATCAAGAGGTGTTGGAGCTGCAGGTGCAACTAAGCTTAGGGCTCCACTCTTGTGGAGATCTCCAGCTGGAAGTGCACAGGCTGTAGTCACCCCAGGCAGACAACGAAGTGGTCCACGACTGCTAGCAAAATTGTTCTCCACTTCCTAAACCTCTCCCACATTCCCATGCTTCCCAGCTGTACCACACACATTCTTAATTCATCCAAACCTGAGTCAGCATTAGGTGGCTCCTGCTACTCCAGGGGTGACTAAGCCACCTCCCTAAACCTCCAGGTAGTGACCTGGCCTTTCAGCTATCACTCCTGCAAGATGTCTCAAAGCAAGCCAGGAAAGCCACCACAGCTCCTTGGTTTTAGCTCTCACCCACGTTGACAGAAGTGCAGTCTGGAGCATGTTGCCAACATTCTCCCATGAGTGAGTATCCAAGTAGAGGGTCTCCCCAGACAAGGGAGAGACAAGGTAGCTCAGGGACTGGGAAGAACAGAGAGAGGGGGAGACCAAAAGTTATGAGTCTGCAACAGCCAGCAAAGGCGGTATGGCCTGCATGGACAGCAAGTCCACCCAGCTCTCCTGCTCAGAAGGGTGCACTTCAGAAAACAAACCAGCGTCTCTGCATGGGTAACTGGTAACACCTGTGGCTCCTGGGAGACTTTAGGACTCCCTGAAGCTGGGAAGGGAGGTGAGGAGCCTTTCTAGCAGGCTATCACATACATACACTCTATCTCATCAGGGTAGGCTTTGAACAAAAGCAACTCTCTCCCCACTTCTACTTCTTCCAGCTTTATTTCAGTCTGGGAATTGGCTCCTGCTGCTGTATATTAGGCAAGGTCTGAGCAGAGCCACACTCTCAAATACTCCGAAGACATTAGACTAAAATACGTGCATCTCATTGGCTTAGGAAGCACAGGACACTCGGCCCAAGGAAGCACCATTTAAACTCATATTATGGGAATTCCAGATATGCAGAAAAGCCAAGCACAGATTTCCCAGGCACCTATGAAAGGACTTCTTCACACCATGAGATGAGGTGACACTGGTGTCTGACAGCAGCTTAATGAAATTTGATCACAGTTTGGAGTCAGGCTTTCTGGTGGAATCTCACCCTTGCCACTCCACAACAAGTCTTCAGGCAATTCAGGTTGCTATGTTCAGGTTTGACCAACAAAATGAGAAACTCTATGGAGTGAAATTATATTGAAATAAACAGCACCTCAGTCTAGGAGTCCAATTTTCTGAATGGCCCTTACCCAACTTCTGGAAGCATTCCTTTTTTCCTCCCAATTCCCTCTTTCTTCTTGTAGCTGAAGCCACACTTTTCAATTCAGTGTTTTCTCACTCTAATTGCATCTGCAATTGTCAAGGAATTTAATTTACCAATAAGCTTAAGTTAAATAAATGGCAAATTTTGAGTATAAACAATCTCCAGTCACACAGCTAGAAACAAAGTAGAAGTAACTGCTGCTCTCCTCTATAGCACTTTTTTAAAGCCAGGAGAGCAATACAAATTTCTGGGGAGTTTGGCCATACTCCTCCCAGCCGTGCATACATAGGAAGGGTTTTCAGCAGCTGTGAAGGAAGCCTGGCCCATTATCTAGCTCTCTCCTCACAGTACATAAGCTTGAGGAGCTGTGCTTCACACTGTAAGGGAATTTAAGCCAGAAGTTAGAGATGACTCTCAAGTGTCCACCACAAATCTGCTCTGAGAGTCAGTCCCACCATACCTCCTCACTCTACTCCTTCACACAGCTTCCACCAGGGCTTAAGGTATTGGACCAAAGTGCTCTGTGTCCCCAGCCCAGACATCAGTTTGTTTCATTCCAGCACTGCTAAGCATCAAAAAGGCTTCCCAGCTTCTCATCATCCAGCTCTGCTCATCTTCTCAGCCTGGCCGCTGCCTAGGATGCACACTGTTGCTTCCCACCAGGACATTAGACATCTGATCAGCAATGATTTTGCTCTCTCTCCCACTCACTCTGCCAGCGCTCCCTGGCCCTGCAACTGTGTTCATTATTTGCTGGAGGCTAAGGGCGGCCACGCAGCAGCCATTAGGTAGGTAAGAGCTTCAGTTAAGCCCCACAGAGGTGTCTATTAGACATGTAGATGCATGCTAAATTAGGAGTTACAGCTCTGAAGTCACACAATGCAATCCGTAATACACAACCAGCATTTCACACAGTGGGCCAGCTCCATGTAAGCTACAGTATTCTGTTAATTGCTTGTGAAGAAGCTAGTGCTGAGAAGAGTTACCAGAAAAATTTCCTCTCCTCATTTAGTCTGTTATCTCACTTTTTGCAAACATCAGTGGACTCTGATTTGTGTTAAATTATCTTTTGGGATTATGTGCTCTCCTCAGCACTTCTCTCAGTAAACTATTTGCGATAGCATGGTAAATGGATTATTTTAGCAACCCAACAATCTACAATTCATGTTCACAGGTATAAGCAATGTTGAATAAAGGCACTTTGAGAAACACCATCATCCTGGTTGTACTGAACTCTCAAGAAACACTTCTGGCAAGGGTTTGGCCTACCGTGCAAATCAACTTGATGTCTACCAGGAACAGCAAGGCAGACTTACAGAAACTGGCAAAGCTGGAAAAGGATAGAACAGGGCCAGGACAGACAAGTAGGTCAGAGCAGCAGTTTGCTCTCATCAGATGGTGTTAATCTTGAGCAGGATCAGATATATCAGAACAAAGAGAGGGCTAGTCCCTCTGCATGCTGCCTGACTTTCCACCTGTTTCTAGGATGTGTTCACACTCTGCGCTAGAATTCATAGAGCCAAGATGTCGGTGCTGGGACTGACTGGCTGCAGGGACATGTCCCAACACCCTTAAAATCTTCTATCATAAATAACACATCTCTAACTCTGACTGCAAACCCATATTTGAGGAATATATGTATATTTTATATACAATTAAAATGTACCAGAGTGTTAAGTCTGCTGCATAGCAGAGAAAACAAAAATACCCTGCTGCTGTTAAATGAGGGATGGGGCTTTATAAATGTTTGTTTGTCTTGGTTCATGACCAAACAAATGGCATTTTCTAGACTAAGTTAGCTCGTGGTCAATCCATTCTTTAGGAGTGACGTGGACAAAGGGGAATCAAGGCAAGATTGGCCTGAAATACACGGTAACTTCACACAGCTCAGTCCTGTCTGCAGAAAGAGACAGCTGGCAGCAGTCTCCTTTGCTAGAGGTTGATAGCCTGGATGCCAACTGTGTAACACAATGTGGCTGCAAATAGAGAGTCATGAAAACAGGCACCAGAGAGAAGGAGTATTTCATACTGGAAGGCAAGATCAGTATTTCACAGATACCTACAGGAAAACCATCCTGGTTTTGTAATACTTATTGAGTCTTACAACTGAAAACTTAAAATCTAAGGGGCTGTGATTGTGACACCGCCAAGGCCAGCAATGAATATTGCCTTTGTTCTGTGCCAGGCACATCCAGACAGATGGCAGCAGCGAGTCCCTGGTGGCCACCAACCCCTGTCCCAGCGATGCCACCATGGGGCCAGTCTCTGTCTCCCCGTGGCTCTGCCCTGCTAAGGAGGTGCCCAGTGCACAGGGCTGGGACTGCAGAAATTTTTTGGCTTTAGGAAGATACAAGCAGCCCCAACACGCCAACACATCACATTTTTTCCCTCCAGGACACAGAGCAACCTGAATTTTCAATTGTTTTTCCACCCTCAACTCCCCTTCCTCTCCAGCACTGGAACCACTGTAAAAAAACCATAAAATGTAACTGAAACAGTGCTAAGATCAAAGCAGATTTTGTTTGGTTAATTTTTATTCATGTGTATGGGGGCAGTAATAGCTTTAGCAATCCAAACAAATACTCCAAGGGGTATAATTTAAGTGAATCTTTTGCCAAATTAGCGCAGCTACCTGTGGCTGTTTCGTTTGAAACTGCTGCCACTGCTGACAAGAAGTGGCTGAGCAAGGGGCAGTAGATGTGTAGTGCTGGTGCATGGATCCCACAGCTCCTCTGAGGAGGAGGAACACCGTGGTATCCCTTTGCACAGGCTGCAGTCTAATGTGAATTAGACAGTTTTCTAATGTGAATAGATGCCGTTCCAGCTGCTCACACCGCCGAGGGGCAGAGGAGTCAGGTGCTAATAGCAGCATCTGACCTAAGGCATGGATGTCAAATGCTGAGACCCAAAAGAGGAGAATTATCAAGGGATAATGAACCCAAGGGAAAAAGCAGGTTTGAGAGATGGTGTAAGGAGCAGAAAATTCTGCAAGGAACAGTAGTCAAAATTAGTCACCCCACAGGCATCAGACAAATTCCTTTTTATGTAAGCTGGCTGGAGCAAGCTAGTTTAAAGAGAATTTCCATGGCACTCAGGAAACAAAGCTGAACAAAACCCAAACCATGGAAAATAATGACGAAAAGGAAAGCTGTAGGAAATGAGGTGAAAAGTAGCACACAAGAAGAAAAAAGGATAGCCAGACCAGACAGGACTAGGATTAGTTTTGCCTATTCATAGCTGCTCTCTTGTTAGCCTGGCACAGTTCAGCATTTTTATTCTTCCTGATCTTTTGCAAATCTGAGTGCTGAGCTGCTCTGCTGCTTTATCCTGAGAGCTGTAGTGTCCATGAGTTACTCAGGAAAAACTGTTTCTTCTTTGTAAACATACAGATATTTAACCAAACTATATAATCTGGGACAAGGGTCACTGCAAAGTCCTTAAAACCTGGAGGGGGACAACATAATATGCATTTAGGTCCAGAGTTTCAGTAAAAGCTCTTCTTCACACATGCATTGAAGACCATTACATTAACATTTGAGTTAAGACAGAATAAATGCTATTACGGCTCAGTAGTAATCCTTCCTGTGAACAGCTTTTGCAAATCCCACTCTGTCATTCCCACGGTCAAAAATGCAGTAAAATGCAGACATGAAGACATCTCCTAAAATCCAGAGCGAGCCGGTGCGAGTGGGGATGTCGAGAGCCTGAAAGCCACTCATGCAGAAGGTTTGGTCATCAATAGACTCCTGGAAGGGAAAGCACATGTCCCTGCAGCAGCCTGCTCCCTCCCCAGCTCGGGGAGTGGGGAACAGGGAGCGGGGAAGCTGCAGATACGCACCTTTATGATGTACTGCTCTGCTGTCAGCTTGTACTCGCGGTGTCCGATCATGAAGCTTATGTGAGGCAAGCTCGACAGTCTTCTGCAGTCTACAAGAAACTGGACACGATGCACTGACTGAGACTTTGTCTCAGGGATCTTTGTCTTTCCGTAAGCATTGCCCTTTGAGTTCCAGGCTTTTGGAGTAGGTAATAGTGAATTTACTACAGAGAAACAGCATCGGGCTGACTTACAGCCTAACACTGCCCTCCAGCTTTCCGGTTCCTGTACTCAGTCAAACCAGCCCAGCAGCCCAGACCACTGCACCCTAGGGACCCAGGGCTGATGAAAATCCTTGCAAGTCCCAAAAGGAAGGCAGTGAAGGGGGCTCTGACATCCTCCCTGTGCAACTCAAAGGCAAACCTAAGCGTATGAGCCCCAGCGAGCCTACATCAGCAAGGTCTACTGAGCAGAAGTCCTCCAGTGCTCTGGCCTTGACAGGGTAGAGGCAGCTGCTCCAGCCACAGAGGGAGCTATGGCTGCAGTTCATTCCAGGTCCTTCCATAACACCATCACTTTAGGGGGAAAAAAAAGCTAGTGAGGAATACGGCACTTTATACTTATACTTTGCCCTGGAGCGGGATTTAAAGAGTAGAAGGACTAAACTCTGGCATGGTCATTAATTTCCGTAAATAATACATTCACTTACAGTAACAGAGAAGACAATGTCCTGGCCTTTCTAGTTATTTCATGAAACAACTGGTGTGTGAAATGGCACTGCAGAATCCTCCAAGTCCCAGTTTACCCAATCTTTGCTGTAAACAGCAGTGTTTAAAGCCATTGTTTTAGAGGCTTCCTAGAAGGAAGAAGCTGCTTGTTGCTGTTTTTCAATCTGTTTTATGGAAACATAACCCTACATCTTATGTACACTTACCAACTGTCATACCATTAGAACGAAACAAACCATGGGATACAGAGGACAAGGTTAAAAAAAGCCAGTAAAATGATTTGTAGGATACAAGCAGTGAGACATAATTCTTTTACATAGCTATTACAGAATAGTACATCCAGAACAAATCAATCCTTGCTGAAAAGAGATGAAAGTTCTGGCAAAATCCTGGATGGATACAGCCACTTTTACTGGGGTAAATTTGAGCCAATATGTGCAGTCTGTCTTTGCTAAAAAATCAATCATAGAAGGTCTTATTTTCAGGATGCTTTTTTACAGAATCTGAGATGCCAGCTGAGCATTCTTATGTCAGCACTGGTGTATGTGAACTTACACAGCAATGACCCATTCCTTGTTTGTTTTAGGCTAGTAAAATACTTTGGAAATACATATTTTATCTATATTCATTAGCATGAACCATTATAAAAGCAACTTGTTATCAAAGCAGACTCTTTGGCATGTATCTAAAAATTTGTACAAAATCAAGATTAAAGGTTTGATTGAGAAAGAATCAGGAGCCTCAGGAGTTACACAGATGTCACTCCAAGTCCTCCTCTTACATATCAAAGTGTATCAAGAGTCCACTTTTGTCTTTGCTCCTTGTCCAGTGCACTGGGTACTTGTAATACTCTTCATTTTCTTCCAAGAGAAGTTTTGGGTCAGGATGAAGACAAATTGGTTAGGGCATGGTGCTAATAACACCAAGGTCATGGTTTTGATCCCTGTAGAGACCATTCACCTGAGAGTTGGACTTGATGATCCTTGTGGGTCCCTTCCAATTCAGAATATTCTGTGAACTGCAAAGTTAACAAAAGCCATGCACAGCAGCTTTCCTTGGGCACTGGAGCTGTGTAACATGCTGGTGACCTGTGGGAGTCAGCCAAGGGCCAGCAATAAGGCCTGGCAGAAATAAGCTGCTCTTTCCCTGAAGGCAGGGACAGGAAGGAGTGGTGAGAAGTGTTAGCAAGGGAGATGCAGGAGACAGCAGCAGGGAAGAAAGGAAAAGCAGCAAGGGGTCAGAGGAATAAGGTTCAGGAGGAAGAGACAGCAAGCCTTGTCCTGTACCCTGTGACTCATCTGCAAGGAGTCAGCATTGTGAGTGACACTGATGTGCCTCCCTCCCAGGAGCTCTGGCACGACACCAACTGCTCCACTGCAAGCTGACAGTGACAGGTCCTGTCAGGGAAGCCACTGTGGGGTTGTCATTAAAATACCATTCCCTTTCCATTTGATGCTGACATAGCTGGCCATCAGCACCAAATACCTCCTGGCTTGGGAGAGCCAACAGCTAGAGCTGGGGACCTTGAAAATCCTCTGAGCTTCCAAAAGAAAATTATCTCTCATGCAGAGTGCAGATCAATTCCTCAAACAGATGTGCCCATTCTTTCCTTACGCACCAGTATAGAAGAGGATGTGAACATTTGGGAGGAGGGCTGAGGCAAGGCATATAGGTCAAAAGTAGCTTGGCTCAGAGTTCAGTGCTGTCCTGGAAACAAGGCTTTTGCTGCCACCTGTCTAAGCAATCATTTTGGTTATTTTCCAACTCTTTGCATCAAACACCAGTTTCTCTTCCTCTCTAGCTGTTTCCTGGCTGTACAGTTTTTACCTCTCCAGTATTTGATGGACTTGCCCCGATATACTCCTGCAATCGCCTGATTTGTGAAGAGGGGCCGGTGATAAGAGAAGTGCCCGAGTCAACGATGGCTTCGCAGCCATGGAAGCAAAATGCCACCCGGCCCTGGATCTTTATACTGAAAGTGAAAAAAAAAGCAGCTTTAAGCAAACAGCATATACACTGTGACTGAAACACCATATTATTGCTAGCTAAAGTACCAGACTGAAGTTAATCCCAGACAAGTGATAGGACAAGAGGAAATGGCCTCAAGTTGCACTAGGGTAGATTTAGATTGGATATTGGGAAAAATTTCTTCACAGAAAGGGTTGTAAAGCATTGGAACAGGCTGCCCAGGAAAGTGGTAGGGTCACCATTGTTGGAAGTATTCAAAAGATGTGTGAATGTGGCACTGGAGAACATGGTTTAATGGTGTACTTGGTAGTGGTGCTGGGTTGACAGTTGTACTCAATGATCTTAAAGGTCTTTTCCAACCCTAATGATTGTGTGATTCTATGATTAAAACTAGCTGGCAAGCTTTGCTAAAGACAAGAATGTCTGTGGACACTCTTTTCTCTCTCAGGTCTCCTACAGCTCTAATCATGTGCTTCCTGCTGATTAATTTGTCCTCATCCCCAGGTATGTGTTCTCATCAATTTAGGCAGGGTGCTAGAGGTGGGACAAAGGAACACTGGCTACTTTGACCAAAGTTTGCAGGACAGATGAGAGCAGGACCCAGATTCCACCCAGATTCCATTCCTGGGTGCCTTAACCTCTTAAATGAACAGTCCACCAAGACTCAACTTGACCACTGGTGCATCATATTAAAACATACTACCATGCTCTCCCAGAAACCAGCTACCCATGTCACAGCTGATTTAGAGAACTAACAAACCCCAATCTCATCCTGGTGAACCCCTCTTTGAGAGGCACGGGGGTAAAACACTGCAGCTGAGTCCTCCTGCACCCGTGTCACCAGGTGTTTCTGTCTCTGGGAGTTTACCTAAGGAGGTGAATTCCACCAGGTTCTTTATACATACATACATACTTGTTCACGTGTATTTGCCAGTAGCTTTTCTCAGTGACTGGGACCCAGTGGATTGAACCTTTGTAGAGAGAATGGTCTATTCCCCCCAGAATCAACTCACCACCATTCTCGGTGTCATCTCCTCTGAAAGCAGAAAAGTTTAACGCAGACATGGGAGTGTGCCAGCGAGCACCAACGAGATTACACTTAAAAAGCAAAAGACAAGTCACAGCCCTTTCTAAATTCAGATATGGATGGCTGAAAGGGATTGTTCCTAAATAATCACTGTATATGTCCCAACTCAGACCCTCCAAACCACCTCTGAGAAGACTTACTGTAAACACCAAGGTAGGCATCAGGAGCAGGCTGAGCCAGTTGCTCAGCTCAGAATAAACACTAGAGAAATAGGGGGAGTTGCAGCTAGGTCCAGATTAGGGAACAGTATTTTTCTGAAATGTGGCTATTTGGGTGTAGCACAGCACTTCTGTTCATCTCCATGGGCCAGAGGTAAACCTCTGGCAACGGATATGGCAAGTCTGAGCTGGGAACTTTTCTTTATGAGCAGCTCCAACATGAATAAATCTCTGTCCAAAAAGTCATGGTCCTCCCCATACCATTTTTTCTTTTCATGCCATAATCTTCAATGTCAAATTGAAAACAAAAAAACCAACACAAACAATCAAAAAAAAGGGGGAAATTTCTTTCTAGGGTTGAAGCTTTATACAGATGCACAGTTGTTTCTATCAACTGTTAAAAGAGATTTACTTCTTTTATGGCAGTGTCATTTTAAAGACAGACCTTTTCAGATAGAAAGAGAAGACCGGGTCTTCTACCAGGTTCTGGTTCATGATGCTGTCAAACACGGGCAGAGCATTGCCCACTGCTAAGGAGGGGTAGCCTAAGCCCAGTACACCATCAAAGTGGGCAAGGACAAAAGTTGTTCCTGGCTCAAACACCGACTCGCCAAAGTCTTGTCCCTTGATGGAGATGTTACTGATCTGTAGGGAAAAAACAACCAAGCAAAGAACAACCACAACTGAAAGAAATGGCACCATCAGTAACAAGAAATTAGCCGTATTTCCGATCCATATCAATGGATTCATTCCGTTTAAAAAGCCTGGGTATCTTTGTGTGACTTGCATCAATATAGCACCTGCCCATTTGGTAGGCAGGCTGCACCTATTCCTTAGAATGCCATAATTACATGGCTGCCTGTTCATAAGCCCAGAACAGGATCCAAGAAGACAAGCAGAAATGAAAAATAAAATCTGAGGCATTTGTGTTGGTAGCCCAAATCTGGAGAAGCAGCCACACCTCTCAGCACCCGGCTCAGTGGGACCTCACCCTGCTCTTTCCAGGACAAGGCCAGTACGTGAACTGCCCTGAAAACAGCTGATGTGGAGGCTGACACCCATTTTAGGTGGGCACTCACCTGCAGCGTGTCTTTGCCAGCAATGCCCAGAAGCTGTCCTGAGCCGTACTGCAGGGAGAAGGCTTCCCCTCCGTGCTCATATGAATCTGACTTGAAGGACTTAAATTTCTGGTGCACCCCTACACAAAAAAATGACATCTCTAGACTGAGGGGAGGTCCTGGCATTGCACCCACTCCTCAATGCAGAACCAGATGAGATGTAGGACATTTTTGCTTCTCTCATGAGAAAAGTGTTGAGGAAGTACTGCAGGTACCTCAATTCCCCTGCAGGCACCCCAGTTTTTCTGTACCTGAGAGGTAATTTCGCATTTTAAAGAAAAATTAGAACAAAAATGGGAATTTCCACCTCTGTTGGTAGGTCTCCCAGGTCTATTTTCATGCATTTTACCTCATGGTGCAGAGGGACTCTGGGCAGTTGCAGCCAGAGCCTGCCCTGGCTGCAGAGTGACATGAAGGAGAGAGACAGAGAAGCAAACTGGGGAGAGGAGAGCAGCCCTAAGGGATGCTCCAAATCCTCCCCTTGCAGATCCCTGCTGCAGGCAAGCTTCTTGGGAAAGAAGTAGGCAAGGTCTCTGGACCCAAGACATGAGAAGCATCAGGGAGAATAACATCTCTTACTGCAGGCCTCGCTGATGCAGTAAGCGGAAGGGACCCAGAAGTTGGAGGAGCCGGTGTCGAACACCACGGTGAACCTCTGGGGCGGTGTCCCGACGCTCACAACGCCGTAGTACTGTGCCTGCGTGAGGAACAGCCCGCTCAGCCCCAGGCAGCCTCCAGCCAGCTCTTCCTGAGCAAGAGGCCTGCTGGGGAGCATCACACAACATTTCCTCGGGGGATTCTGTGCAATTCCATTTGGAAGTAAATATACACCACACGAAGTGTGTCTGGTTCCACAAGTGGCTCCAGGCAGCAGGTTTCACTTCAGCTGAATGCACAATGGTATGGCATTTTTAAAGCCTTTTAAGCAAACATTCAGTTCGGTTCCCTGTGGAGTCAACAAACCCTCTTCCACTGGCTTCAGAGGTGGCAAGGTTGTCTCCAAGATGAAACTCTCACATGACCACACAGTCTTTCAGGCTGTTCCTTACTGATGTCAATAAGAAATCAGTGCTGCAAAGTCAGCATGACCTGCCTCTGACAGCTTCAGTGGCTCCAACCAGTGGCACAAACACTGTCATATGCGGCTGCCCTTTTTCCTTTGTAATTATCAGGTATTATAGCAAAAAGTATTGTGTTGCACAAACTGCTCCTGATGTACTGGACAAAGTTCATCCAGCAGATGAAGAAACCACTGACCATCCCTGGATACTAAGATAATCTGTGAGCACGTGAATGCTGGAGTGAAGTGCTTATCCACATCCCGTATACAAGTGTCTAAGTGCTCCTATCTGGCCCTGGAAGAGCACTTTAGCATTAAGAGACCTATTTTTAGGAAGAGGCATTTCTGGAATTCAACCGCAGATAAAAAAGCAATAGCTAGTGCCAAACTCTGTTCAGCAATACAAGTATTTGAATATGTACCTTCAAGTGCATACTTGTTTGTTAATACACTGACGTTTCTGACCCCAGAATTTACGGTCTGAATGAGATAACCTTGAGGAGGCAAGCAAGCATGCCATTTAAGAGAATATCCAACTATACAGTAGGATTCTATTTCTTCCTGCATTAAACAAACCTAAGGGATGTTCATTAAAAAACCCCAAAAAATCCAAAAAACATACAACCAGAAAACACACATACACACCGCAATAAAACCTCCATACACACGGCAATAAGACCGTTCCTGGTGCTACCTGAACATGCTGGGGAAGTGGGTTTTGCTTTGTTGTTTTGAGATTTATCCCTCTTTGAAATAAGATTTAAAGCAGGTTGAAATGTTTCAGTGTCCTTTGTTCTTCTTCACATACTTATTTCTTTATGGCCCTCAAGTGTCAGTAAGTTCTTGCTGAACGAATTTGGCCTTCCCTTTGATTCCGTTCCCTGCTCAGATGAAGACTTCACAACATTTCTGCAGTTTAATTTTCCTTGAGATAAGCATAGCAGAAGAACCAAATAAAACAGAAAACAGAGACCATCCAAATGGACAAAATTCTAAACCCAGGAAAGACAGCTTACAAAATGGTAGACCTGCTGACTTGCCTGCCTGAGATACAGTGAAATTAGTATTTTCGTATTTCAGTTTAGATGGTAAATCCTCCCAGGTTAGTCTCCAACACTTAATACATATTAAGTATGTATTAATATATACATCCAGAGATAAAAGCAGAAAAATAAAAAACTCTACTTAGGTCTTTTTTATCACTGATTTATGACTCCACCTGATCAAATAAATGAGATTTGGAGGATTTTTTTATAACACAGAAGCCTCCAAGTGTCTGGTAAATAGAATATGACTAAATGAAGTAATCAGATTCTGCTATGAAAAACCCTGTAGTTCACCAAGACTGATACAGGCAAACCTCCCATATTTCTTTGGGGACCCAACTGAGTTCAGCACAGATCTATACAAAAATAAAACTTGTCACAGGACTACCACTGGACTCTACACCGGCTTTCTACTCAGGTCCCATGCTATCCAAGATCTAGACATGCTTTATTTTGCAGATTGCAACCTGGTTTTTTATTATTTAATATTTATAGCATAAAGCAACCTCAAGCCTTATAATTTCATTGACAGAATAGATTCGAAATGTGCTGGGAAAAAAAACCTGCCTTCAACAGAACAATGAGTCCTAATGATTGCATTACCAAAACTGTACTTACATTCATGTAATCATACAGCCTTTCTGAAGCAGTTCCTACTGATAAAGCAATATCTGCAGGGAAACAATGCAGATACCTCCGGGCAAAAACATCAGGGTGGTGATTCCTCCAAAATTCCTCTAATTCTCCCTTTTCCTTCAGCTGTTTCTTGATAGATTTGAATCGAATCAAGGGGATTCTATGCAAATAAAATAAACACACAAAAAAATCACAGACTGTCCTTTCTAGAACTGTCATACACTCCGTTTGTATTTAAAAAAGGTTTCTTTTTTGAGACCTCGAGTAGCAACAAGCACAGGTCCCCCCATGAAGCCAGCTGAGACGTGTGCCAATGAAGCCAGACGTGTTTTCTTACCGTTCCACAGCCACGATGAACGGGATGTAAACCACAGCCAACAGTATCACCCTCATGGCTCCAAGAGGTTCAGAGTCTAATGACACTCCTTTGCTCAGAAGGCCCTTTTTTATGGCCTGTTGTCAGCTGAGGGTCATTCGCCAGGTCAATCAATTGCAGGAGGTCAGTGCTTTGGCAGAAAACTGATTAATTTACTCTCAGACTAACCGCGGGTTTGTGCAAACAGTGGTGTCCAGTGGAGCTACTGGCACAGATAACCAGGGCACAGTCTAGCCCAAACAGACATTTCACTAACAATCCTTAATGTCTTTCACATAAATACAGTACATGGGGTGAGCTTGGCTCCTGTTAGCATGAGAAAGAGGAAGCAGTCCAAGGACCTGATGCTTTTCAAGCTCGCTTTAGTGAGATGTTTCTCAGAAATGTTCGATGCAGAGAAAGGACATTATAACCATTTCCTTTTTACATGGAGACATTTCAGCAGGGCTGAGCAGACAGACATTTGATGGGCTTGTCACAAGTCACCCCCTGACAGCTGAAGTTTAATTCCCTATTTATGGGAGAGCTCCAGTCTAAACATAAATGTGACTGCCACCCCATAAAATGGATCTTCAAAGTAAAAAACACAACAGTACAATACTGCAACATACACTAAAAAACAGCAATAATTTTGCACACATTTCAGTAAGACATTTGGAAGAGCTGTTTTGGATTTATTTTCCTGCAAGTTTCCTGAGGTTAGTGGCTCCCACCCCTGCCTGACACTAGGGGTCAAGTCAAGCCTGCAGAGAAATAATGGTGTCAAAAAGATGCTGGTTTGGCAGAGCACAACCCCAAATCCATCAGCTGCCCTGGAGGAAGCTGAGCACTGAGTCTGCAGTTTACCTATAAGACTTATTGAATCTTTCCTCCGCACAAGAATGTGCAGGAAGCAACCACATACTGCAGCCTAGCATATATTAAAGCTAACTTTGAATAATCAGCCATTTTTGTTCAAAAGGCTATGGTAGGATGCTGGGAAAAGAGCAGCCAGTTTTTTTCCTCGCAACACACCATTTATTTAAAATAAACTGCTCACTATGCAAAGGTGAACTGGAACCAAATAATCCTCCCAAAAGAGAGCAGATGTGCAACCACACAGCAAGGAGTGAATGTCAAAGGACATGGAGGTGGCAGGAGTTGTCATCATCTCCTCTAGCAGCAATGTCAAGGAAAAACAGCTGAAAAACCCAAACACAGCATTTGTGAGCCAAGAAGGGGTCTAAATGCCTGTCACAGGCTTTAAATAAATGCAAAGCAAACCAAAATTGTTCCTTTAAGTCACTTCCCTTGCTATGTCAGACTCATTGAGAAGGGGCATGAGAGCCTTAAAATCAGTAAGTTTAGAGCTCTATTTATTAGTTCCCATGGATTTTGAAATACATAGTTTGCTTTTGCCAATGTACCTCCAAAATTGTAAGGGCTAAAAAAATTCAGCAAAGGCTGAGCCTGGTGTCATCACACAGCTGCAGGCAGAGCTTTGGATCTGAAAAAGCACCAGCATCTCTATTATAATATGTTGTTTCAAAAAATAATAGAATCTCAAAAATCCATCTTTTATATTGATTTCTATTTTATTATTATTTTTTTCAATTATCTATCTCTGAGTAATATTCCATATTTCTTCTGGACTCGAGGTTTTACACAAGTTATCAGCGAATGATCACATTTTCTGTCCCAGAGTCATCCCAGCCACTGAGCTGCAGGAGCTGGGTGCTGGAAATGAGAATGGTGAGCAAAGTGGCCGTATGTGACCTTCTAGAAAGCAAAGGCATTTCTCAAGGAGCCTCCACCTGTCACCTGATGCACAGCAGAGCAGATGCCATGCCCTTGGGTAGGGCAGCGTCTCTTTGACAAGAGCAAGACAATGTCTGTGCTGAGTGCCTTTATCACTTGAACTTTTCCTCAAATGCTACAAATGTTTCTGGGAAGTTGTTAATGTTCATGTTGGAGGGCATCACGATCACTTTGAAGACATGAAGTGGCTTTCAAAACACCACTTGGGTCTACTGTGGGGACTGCCTTTGCCTTGGTGCCTCCACTGAGTGGCCGATTCTCAGAAAGAATGGGATTGTTCATTTCATTGCAAGTGTAGTCCTTTATTAATCCACACACAAAGGTTATTCTTTCCCAAAGTCTCTGATCTCACACTATGTTCCAAGCAGACATTAATTTAGCTAACAGAGGTACAAAATGCAGCAACAAAAGGTCATCGTGACCTTTTTTGATAAGCTGGAATAATTATTAAACTACAATGCAGAGGATCCCTAAGAAATAGTTACCAGCAGCTTAAAAGTTCCATTAAGCAGAAATAATTCAAGTAGAAAAAAAATATATCCATATCTGTATCTGCGGACACAAGGTACTTCGCAAAGTTATTTGTCTACATATGGATTATTGAGGAAAAATATGCCTAAGCTATATCATGAATATATTCTTACCTATGCTCTTACGTTGTTATAATTAGTAGGTTATCTGAGAAGATTTGTCTAAAAGATAAGACTTTGCTGTGGATGTACATTCATTATTAATTATGCCAAATGCACTTGATTTTCCACACCTGTAGCCTACAGTGGCTTAAGGGGAGGGACCCTTGCCTTCAGAAGGTGCCACGGCTATTTAGAAATGAAAAACAAATACAACAACCTGCTGACACATTCCCCGCAGTGGTCCTCTAACAGGGCACAGAGTGTCAAAGCAGTAAAGTGTCTGGAGGGAGATGCTCATGCAGTGCAAACTGGCCTCTTGCTGCTGGGATGCCACGCATAGCACATCCTGCCATCAGAGGGGGAACTTTCAGGCCCTCCATTCCCCAGCACTACCACAGATAACTGTGACACTATCTTTGTTCTCCAGGCTTGATAGTCTGCCCAGCTTCTCCATCCAAACCCTATTTTATGGCACTCAGGTCTCAGCACTCACTGTTCTCCGTCCTGCTGCAATACTGGTTCCCAGGTGTGCTCTCTGTTGTTCTCCTCCCACAGGAAAGCCCTCCATACATTTCATAGCATCACTGCTGCATGGTGCGGCCACTCATCTTGTGGGGAAAAGGCTTGTAAACATCCTATAGCCTATACCAAACTGATAGCTAAGAACTGCTCTACATTTGATAGCAAGTGATAGTAGAGAGCTCTGTATTACCAGATTTGACCAGAAATCCAGAGGCCACCTTAAGTGGTGCCTTTTCCTCAATCTTCTCTTTGCTCAGCCTTTTGTTTTTCAAGAGCATGTGGCTCTCAGCAGTCACAGATTTTGGCAGTACAGCACCTAATACCCCGAAACCAATTGCAGATTGTTCGAAGGAAGTACTCTCCCTAAATTATGGTAAGTGTGGAAAATGACAGCAATGAGCTGTAGATATCAAAGCTAAGAGCCAGGTGATGAAAAGGTTATTTTAGCTTAAAACACTCTGCCAGCTTTCACATCCAAAGTTCATGGTGGAGCCATGGCCAACACACAGGCAGGACAATCATAGAGTGGGTTGGGTTGGAAGGAATCTTAAAGATCATGTAGTTCCAACCCCCCTACCATGAGCAGGGATACATACAAGTCCCCAGGAAAGCCTGAAATAGCAGCAGCTCAACAAGTCAAACTATGCAGAGGTTCCTATACGTGGGAATGCTCCTAGAAATTAGAACTGAATAGCAAACTGGGTCTTGATGAGAGAACAGTTTACACTGTTACATCTAAATAGCCATAACTTTTCAACATTGGATTTATTTCACTCATAACAAGTGAGAATTAAATCCATGGGAGTTTCTTGACGGGTTTTGGTACAGACACGGGAACTGCAGTAGCACAGTTGGAAGGTGGATGGAGAACAGCCCTGGCAGTTTGTGATAGCACATTACATTGGGATTCAGACAAGGAGTAAAACATAATGTAATGAAAAAGGCCCTACAGACAAGAAGTAAAACATAATGTAATGAAAAAGGCCCTACACAGTCAAGAGTGCCAGAGGCTATAATAAATACTATTAAACTAGGAACATAAATAGTAGAACAGCTCAAGATAGCAGTTTGCCAAGTATTTGTGTTAAAGCTTTAAGGTAAGTACTGGGTGGCAAGTTACACTCTGAAATCCAAGTATTTGGCACCTTTCAAAATACATCCCTGAAAGTGTCACTCGTCTTGAAAGTCAGTCAAGTCTTGACAGGTATTTTAAACCACAATTTGATTATATCCGACATTTCTGCTGAAAGTTTCATGGAAGTTAAACATCTGAGCTTAAAAATTTGGTGTGCTGTGGTTTCCTAAGCCCATCTCTACTGCCTGCATTGGCTACACAGACAGCACGGCTGCAGCAAAAGGTGAGGGGCTGGGGCATTTTTGTTTGGGACAAAATCAGAGAACATTTACAGTGTGCAAGAAGAGGCAAGAAGGAATGTTTCAGGGGGGGTGAGCAAGTGGGAGTATGGGTGAGAGAGGGAGACCTGGGCCCTGAGTCACCCTGTCTATAATCCCCATCACCAAACACTCATTCGATTATCAGAAACATTTCAGAGCCCTTGAGATTAAAGGCTGGTGCCATGTAAACAGAGCCTTATATTGGGAAGAACGAGTTACCAACAGGCCAGTGCGCAGCAGGAGAAGACCAAGGAGGGCCCCTGTCGCTCGCAGTCCCAGCCATCCCAAAACAAAATCCCGAGATGGGCAACAGCCTGAAAGCCATAGTTGCTTTTGTGCCCCCTAACAAGTGTCAGAAGTACCTCCTAGAAGACCAAGAAGAGATGCCAGTGGATAAAATGGTGGATCTGAGTGGCAGGCAGCTGAGGCGGCTGCCTGTGCACATTTGCTCTTTTAGGGAACTGGTTAAGCTGTATCTGAGTGACAACAACCTTAACCATCTGCCCCCCGAGCTGGAGCAGCTGCAAAACCTGCAGATCTTGGCACTGGACTTCAACAACTTCAAAGCACTGCCCCTAGTTGTGTGCATGCTGAAGCAGCTGTGCATCCTCTACCTGGGCAACAACAAGCTCTGCAGCCTGCCCCTCGAGCTCCGACTCCTGCAGAACCTCAAGACCCTCTGGATCGAGTCCAACTGCCTGCAGTACCTGCCCGAAGTGGTGTGTGAGCTCAGCCTGCTCAAGACCCTGCATGCCGGCTCCAACGCCCTGCGCACACTCCCTCCCCAGCTGCAGTGCCTGCAGGAGCTGCGCACCATCTGGCTGTCAGGAAACCTGCTGTCCGAGTTCCCTCCCGTGCTCCTGGATATGCCCTTCCTGGAGGTGATCGATGTGGATCGCAATTCCATCCGGTTCTTCCCCAGCCTAGCTCACTTCCCTGGCCTGAAGCTGGTGATCTACGACCACAATCCCTGCAGGAATGCACCCAAAGTGGCCAAAGGGGTGCGCAGGGTGGGCAGATGGTCAGAGGAGACCCCTGAGCCCCGCAAGCGATCCGGGGCGGTGATAGAAATCCCGCCCGACGAGAAACCATTGCTACCTCCTGCCGCCAAGACCGAGCCAGAAGCCGAGCCCTGCTGATGCTCAATTTTGCCCCCTTTTGCCCAAGGTGGCAGCACACTCACACCACTGCCCAACCTCCACCTGCCCCTTGCTTGCTGGTGTCCAGGGGTCACCACACCACCTGGCAGCTGTGAGGAGTACAGGCACCAGCTTGGAAATAGCGTCACAGCAAAATTCTTGTGCAGACACCCGTCTTTGTACAGCACCCAGCACTCTCCCTAGAACAGACTTCTTCCCTTTCCCCCTCCTCCCATGCTGGGACCACTCAGAGTTCACAGTAGAGATGAAGACTCCGTTTAGATGTTTTCCATGGGTGGATTACATGGAGCACATATGGACTTGCTTGCTCCTCCCGTGGGCTCATTCTTCTCCCACCTTGCTGAGGTATACCAGCTCAGCTGGAAGCTACTGTTCAAGATGATCACTGCTGAGACCCACAGCTCTAAAGCAACCCACAGCATTTGTCTCAAATTCATTATCTGAAACACAGCAACATCTTGAAGGTTTCCCTGTCTGCGGTGTGGGGAGTGGTAGCAGAGTCCTGGCTGTATTTTTAAGGAAACAGCAGGGGCTGTTGTACGTACAGGAGCTCTCCTCTTACGCTGCTGCCTTCTTTCTGCAAAATTTGTGACAACTGTTTTGTTGCTGCCAAGCAGAATTTCAAATGATGGTGAGGAAAGCTGTAGGCTTTACTGCCGGGTTTTATTACTGACAACACTGCCTCTAAGGGCAGCTGTACAGGACAAGTTTTCAAGCAGGAGCAAAGAAGAAAATCAAAGCCTGACTAAAAAGGAAAAGCCACAAGACCTGCAAAGGTAAACTTGCATGAATAAAATCCAGGGCTGTGAGCCCATCATTATAGACTTGCACATAATCTGAAGGTGAGGCAAACTTTACTCAGCTGCTTTCAGCTGGGTATTTCTCTAGCTTGCAACTTGGAGCAGCTCAGATCCCCTTAAAAATGCTTTTTTTAAGCTTTGCTTTAACTGAGTAACAGAAATCTGGCTCCAAGTGACATTTTAAACTTCAGACTCCATAGCACAGTTGAATTAGGTGAAAGACAGCTTTTTCAACAAGGGTGGAGAGCCCTTGGTGGCACACTCTTCGAGTAGAACTGTCTCAGCAGTGCAGCCTGCAGAAACGGCAGCTGATTTCCCAGAAAAGGTTTGATTCCATGCCAGTTCGTGACTGCTTAATGTCAGCTACACGCTTGAAAAATTATCTGGAAATATATAGACTCTGCTAGCACTTGTTGTCTTGTTAAATGAAGTCCAAATTTGGATCTGGCTGGCACCCATGTAGTGTGCTACTAGTCAAATTAAAGTATACTAGCATCTTACCAGGTTAAACCATCCTTCTTTGGAATTAACAGCAAATTCTTTATCTAGTCTTGCTCCAACAATTTCTTCCTACAAAAAGGAATGCAGGACATGAGTTTGGGGCTTTTTTAATATCCAAGGTCAATGTTTTATATCCCACAAAAGTGAGATGGTACTGTATTTATTTGAGGGGATGGGGAAGAGTGTACTTGCATTGGCTTATCAGTGGTTTGTGTTTCTCAGCTCTCTCCACAGAGTCCTATCACTTCTGGAGAGCTGAGGAGTCTCTGTCAAGAGTTAAGGGGAGGATTCTCTAAGCAGATTCCCTTCATTTTAAGAAATCTAAGGGAGAAAAATGTTTGCACACATACTTGCTTATTTCAATTTGATCCATCTGCTTTGGCAGACTTGCCCTATCGGTGTTTGCCAGGTACTGTACCATACTTGCAAGGGCCAGAAAGGTCACAACGCCTGGCAGGCACCGTTCTGGGCCCCCACACAGACAGGGCCCCTGCTTGTCTGTGCTTACAGTCATCACAAATCTGCATGCAGACTTCTGCAGGCATCAGAGGCTTCCTTACAACCTTAAGCACAAAGAAACCAGTCCAATTAAGAAACATGTTGCCTTTGCAGTAACTACTAGAATGGGAGAGTGAAAATAAAGACGGGCTACAAACGACATGAAAGGGGCAGGGCAGAAAGGGCAGGAAGCGTTATGGAGCCTGGAACATTTTCTGCTAAGTGCCCTCTATTTTAAGTGTTTGTAAAGTCAGCTCAGCACTTTATAGATCAACACTCAGACTGTTTGGTCCAGAATGTTGCTATCTGTCCCAAACTGCATGTTCCTCTCAAGTCCCCTCAGCAGAATGTAATATTTTGTGGTGTAAAAAAGCTGTAATATCACTTAGTTGTAGTTCTGGGCATTGACTGAGGATTCTCTTCCGCTCTCTCTCTTCCATGATAGAAAAAAAGAGCAATACTCCAGTAGCACTAGAAAAATATATCATCTAACTTCAGAGCCTATTTCTAAGACCCCAACTCAAAACCTATGCAGCCAGGACTGGAATACACCACTAACACAGCACGCCACCATGAACCAGTGAGCCATGAGGGCTTAGTCATTCCCTGAAGCATCTGAGGCCTGAGGATGTGCATCGCAGCTGTCCTAATGGATCTGCCCTTCCTGGTTCTACAGAAAGAAATACAACTTTGGGGAATCTGAATTATTTCTTTTTATTTTTGTGTATTTTAAGTGGAACCTGGAAGGAACAGAATGAACAGGGTTGTATAAAACCCCTGGTTTATACACCCCGGAAAGTGAATTCTTCCCCACAACACATAAAAGCTCCAGTAAGTAAAAACCAACTGAAGACAGTGCCATTGATGGAGATGTGTGTCTCAAGTTCTGTTCCATAACCTCACAAAAACTAGACCATTAAAAAAAATTTCTAGGTGAGATCTGGTCCACACATCCTCAGGAACTGAAGAAAATTTAACAGGGGCGATGGTCTGGTACACGTTTTCTGGGGAGAAAAAGAAAAATCAGAAAATTCCCACCACTGATGTCCACCAGCCCTTCCCCACCCACCCTTATTTCTTATCTTTGGTTGGTATTTTACGTTCAGTGACATCTTTATCTCACAGCACAAAAAGCAGTGTCACCTCAAAGCTAACACACCACCCATGACCATGGAAAAAAAAAATCCTGTGACTCAAAAAGCTGTGAAAACTATGTGGTAGCAGGCACCAATTGGATAACCTGCCTAACAGCAGCAATTCTTCCCAAACCTTTTAACAAAGGTGTTTCTGTTTTAGCTGCAGATTCTATCTCAGAAACAGCTGGACATTTCACTACAATTCTCACCAAAAGAAAAAAGAAAGCATGATCCCTTAACATTTTGGTCAGCCACTTGTGCAGATGTTTTAGTGCTATACATAACACAAGTAGCTGGTGACCTAAGATTAACTAGGCATTACTCAGGCACAGCAATTTAAGTTCGCTGATGGCTCCAAAGGCCTGATGATACTGCTAGCTAATGCAATAAATTTATCTAATATGAACATCAGCATGTCAGACATCAGGCTCCATTTCAAGTCAAGGGTTTTTAGAACAAGACTTTTCTGCACCTATACTCTTCCACAGAAGGAGGTTTACTCTACACCACTGTGACCATGCAGATACTCTGATCATACCTTGGTGCTGCTTTAATGATGTCATCTACACGAAGAATCATTTCTGCTGCTTCAGCTGCACTCAGCAAAACTTGTCTCTTGACCTGGAAACTTTCTGTTACTCCCAAAACTGACATATCTCCAATGACACCCTCTTTCATATCTGGAAGAAGAAATACATTAAGAGGTGGTTTTTTGGTTTTGTTTGTTTAACTTAGCATTTTTTTAAGGAAATTACAAGAAGCTGAGAGCACAGTAACTTACATCCTCAAATGAACTACACTGATAGTAAGGGAAGTATTAAATAAAGTCTTTTATCTCAAGACTCCTGATTTAAGCCTAATGCTGCAATTACATTTAATTGCAAACAATGAATGATCAAAATTTCATACACTGTGACAAGGAGACAAGATCCCAACAAGCATCTCCGCACTATTCCCTTAGGTATATTAACTTCAAGGTTCTTCTCCACAACTCTGTGGTTGTTGTTTGGTTGGTTTTTTGCGGGGGTGAGGAAGAAAGGGGCAAAGGGAAGGATGTGTTTGGTTCTGCTGGGTTTTTAGCTGCTTGCTGGTTTTAAAACAATGTTTTTCTTTTTAAGCTTCCTGTAACTAGATTCAGTGCAAGGAAAGTGGTTTTTAGAGGTGGAAACCATCCACTTTAAAAACAAAGGTTTTCACTCTACTGTCAAAAGCCTGGTTGAACAGAAAAGGAACAGTGCTGTACACCCAAGTTCTACACAAAGCAAACAAATCAACATACTCAGTTCTCCTGGCTGAATGTGTGTGACAGACATATGTAAACAGCTTTAATGAGCCTAATGGACCTGCCAAACAGTAATTCAAACACAGAAGTAAAACTGAGCTCCTTACCCAGTCCATAAGTAGTCTTCCCTTCACTGTGAGCAGCTCTGAGCTGAGCAACCAAATCGGCACTGTCATAGCCAGCATTATCAGCTATTATTGTTGGGATCTAAGGGGATAAATACAGGTTGTTTTTAATTAACACAGGGACTGATCCCTAGTAAACATGAAACGTACTTTGATGTTACAAGTTTACAACTAAATTTCAAAAAGATGCCTCAGAAACACAGCAGATGATCTGTTACTGTGATCAGAAGATATGGAAAAAGTAAAAAACCCTAACTACCTTTCAAAGAATTTCAAGACCCTGTTGTAAGAAAGTACCTAAGAGGACAGAAGCATGTTAGCAGATTTCTCAGTTCATTTTACATGGACAGAAGAAAAAAAAAAGAATCTTGTCTTTTATAATTTCAGACTACAACTGGAGAAATGTTTTCATTTAAAAAGCACAAGCCTGCTGGTAAGCACATTAACCACCTGATCATTCTGTTCACTGTTTCCACAGCAGTGCAAACTTGCATGTGCTGACTGAAGAGGTAATGCCAAATGTTACTATGCTCTTGAAATTAATTTTCTTGGGAGAAATGTTTTCCCTAATTTCAATTGCAGAAAGTCAATTTTTTCTCAAATTGACAGCCTGTTAGCACAATTCTATGAATGTTTCTTGTGACACTCTCCTTTCCTACTAAGATGCAAACTCCAACTCAAGACTAGAAACTTATACATAGTACTGAAGTATGAATACACCCAAAGAGCACTAGAGCGTCAATGGAACAGAAGGGTCACTCTTTTCTAAATGAGTTGTCAACTAGATAAGATGAGACTTTTATGTACTATTTCTGCTGCACTTTTAACTAGCAGGTAAGGTGAGCAAGAACCAATTAGAGAAGGGCTAGCATATGAGCATTCACAATTCCGTAACATGCAGAATTACTAAAACACCAGTACTTTTTTCCGAAGACAAAACCAACAATTTCCCCCTTTGTTTATCCAAGATGTGTTGCTAAACTTCACTTTTTTACTTCGGACAACCAAAACTTTTAAAGTGAAGCAACTATCTGATGTCACAAGTTAGTAAACTTCTTGAAGCTTTGTCTCTTAATGGAACAATCTGATTAAACAAACCTACCATTCGTAAAGCCTTAGCAAAGGACTCCATTGCAACAGACTCTTTGCCAGGTGTTCTGACAGCAAGTTCTGCAACAGCATTAGCCATCAGCATCTCTGAACAACCTATTCATTGAAGACACACAGATGTTATATATCTGATGTACAGAAATACGAAATGTGTGTCATGTACAAAGAATCTGATATTCACCTCCACCATACACAGTTCTTGTGTCCTTCACAGTCTGGGCCAGGACACAGAGAGCATCATGCAAAGACCTCTCTGCTTCATCTAGAATCTGCTGTGTGGCTCCACGCAAAACTATGGTGCAAGCTTCACCTAGAAAGCACAAATGCAAAAGGATTAAAAAGAGAAACCAGGACACAAAAATGGGCTATCATAAAGCATTTAAAATGGTTTTGGTATCACTGCAGTCAAGTTTTGTATTACTTAATTTTGGAAGCAAAAGAAAGCATGATGACATTCAAAGATAGAATGAAATTATGTACACAGTGCTACTGCTCTGGTTCCACAACACCTTCTTTAATTTGACAGAAAATTAATATCACCTCAAAACTGCTTGAAAACTGAAGAGTATTGGTATTTAACAGAACAAGCTCTCAAGCTCTTTAAGTATGACATAATGCTATTTTTCTTGTCAATTTAATCTCCCGAAGCAGAAGTCTTGGTTCCCATCCTTAAAAATAATTATATGTTCATTTATGTCACACGAAACATACACAGTTTTAACCATGAAACTCTGCAGGATTTATACTGAAAAGCAAGGCTTTAATAAAAACAGTTACATGAATCATTACAAAATGCCTATGCCTCGCTGGAAATTGAACAGCTTAGCAGAGGGTTAACACAAATGTTACTATACACCATTAGTGACAAAACACTTACCCATTGCTACTCCAGAGAAATGAATGAGTTTATCTTCTCCAATCATGACTTCTTCAATAAGCTTGCAGCTTCCTAGTTTTACTAGCTCAGGGTGATCAAAGGTTGATGCAATTTCACCACCTGCAAGTGTTCAGATCATCAAGAAATCAGAGCTCACTACGAAAGCAGCCTTTCAGGCAAGGTCTAACCAAGGAGAGACGGGAAGGGGATGTGAAAAAAATCATCTTCGAAATTGCCCCAAAAGACATTTAAATTAACAATACTGATAAGCCAAGATGTCAGAATATGGCACCAGAAACCTTTAAGATAGCCAAGATGTCAGAATATGGCACCAGAAACCTTTAACCAGTGCTGATAAATCCTTAAAACACCTACGTTTTGTTTCACATCACAAGGACTACAATGCTTTTGAGTTGTGTCTGATAACAGAATAAACATTCATCTTTGCTAGCACTAAATTGTCAGTATGTTTCAAGTTTTCACAGTATTTACTAATTAAGTATTTATAAAATACTACATGAAGTCTCTTATGCTTTAAAACTTGAGCTTGTGACAGTATTCACTTTGCCTGCCTGATGATGGCTGAGAACCTGTGGCCACCATTCTCCTGCATTCCAAGTCTCACTCCAAGCTGTAGCAGCAATACTGGGCACAATTTGTAAACTGCCATATTGTAAACAAAACAGGTGTTACAAAGACCAAAATGCCTTTGAACAGAACATTGTTCTAGTTCTTTCCTGTTCCTAATTAGAAATCTCTTTGCATTCCCAATGCATGCTCAGTTATTCCACGGTACCTTGCAGCACTGTGTAGTTGTAGCACTACAAGGAAAACCAAGGTATGTAGCAGAGAGTTTGTGCATATTAAAAACTTGTCCTTTTTTCAGATACACTATTCAAGCCAGTGCAGCCTGATAAGGCCCATTTGCTCTGCCTAGAAAGTTTGCTTTGAATTCGGAATGAAAGCAATGTTCCTCTCAATCAAGCTTTGCCTGTGTCAATGTGCCTACTGACACTTATACACAATTGCTACTTCAGTTTTGCTAAGATAAACAAGTGTCTTTTCCTTTCTCCTGCAAAGCAAATTCATCCTCCTGATCACTTTCAGAATCAACTATGATGTTTCAACTTCAGCAACGAGAATTATCTGTAGCGTTCCAGAGGTTTCATTTTCATTAGTTACTAGAATCACATTTATGCTGACCAATACTCAGAATATCCAGGTTGTTCATGTCATTTGAGGTCCACCTCAAGTCAACAACTCAGGCCCAAATTTTTAACAAAGGATGACTCTTTAGTCTTCTCTATCATTACAGCAACGATCGAACAACAGCCATGTAGAACAAAGTGTTATTATCACAGAATCAAGAACTATTAGTATTAACTTGTGGAGTTATTCTTTCTATTGCTAAGTTTCATCTTTTCCTTAGAAAACAAACATTTCAAAATCTTATCACGCTGGAACTTAACTAAAAATATTTTTAAAATATGAAAAGGAAATTACTAACTGGCTCTAACTTGCTAAATTATATCCCATGTTTTCCATTATGATACTTTATTCAAATTTGCCGGAGAAAAAGAAGCACGTTTAAGTAAGTTTAATGCTTATTAATGATCAAACAAATAATGTGCCCCTCCAAGTTTCATACAACAAGATACTCTACACACCTGTGACAAGAGCCAGACGTTCTACACCAGCAAAGTCTGCATGTTCAATAGCCATGACACCAGCAGCTCCAAAGAGCTGTTCAGGGTAGTTGTAGATCAGCTGCCTAAATTAAAACACATCTCCCCGTCACACACACAGAACAAACCTTTGAATATAACAGAGACACCAGAATATAAAAGACACCAGATTCTCAGCAGCATGGGCACAGGACAGATTTCTGAAAGCTACTAAAGCAGTCAATGTATGAGGAGGCACCTGTCACACATGGACTGTTACACAACACAGAAGCAAATGCAGTGACAGAAAAACATACAGAGCTAAGAAAAAAAAATCAATTCAAACTATGATGCTTTTTGAAATACCCTTCCTCTGAAGAAACACTATCACACTAAGCACAGGCAGCCATAGGCTTTAAGTTCTAAGTCCTTTGATCCTCAGTGCCTGCTGGGCACTTAACTGCCTATTCCAGCAGAGTGAACTAGAATAACATGGGAAGTAATGTAACTCTCCCCTTTTCCCAAGAAATACATACCTGTTAATAAAGCAATTAATTCCATGTTTAAGAATACGATCCACTTTCTCCTTCATTTTTTCTTTTTCTGCCTGTTCTATTTCTGCCACTTTTGCTGTGGAGTCCACTCTAACACGAGAGCCAAAAATCTAAATCAAAGAAAAGAGAGATCACTCTCAAAATTCCATTTACAAAAACAATGTTTCTCAACAGTAGTTCTGTCACATACCTTAATCTTGTCTGTATCCATACCGGTATTTGCAATAAGAATCTTTGCATTTTCAATTCTTTTTGGCTGATTTACACCAATCTTCTTGTCAAGTAAAAAGCCTATAGTAACAGAAAGATCTTGTAAAACTTCAAATTAAAAAAGGAGAACAATTCATAATTATTACAAAATCCCCATATCTTTAGTATTCAATTTAATAACAACATAGCAGTGTTTCCTATAACAAATTTATACATGTGTAACTTTCAGCAGCTTTATTTCCCAAGTGCATATACAGTCAACACTCAAAGACTTACCTTCATCTAAGTAGGAATCAGCCAAACTTCCACCAAGTTTCTTAATGACATGGATAGCCTCCAAATTACCAGAACCTTTCAACCTAAGAACAGCTTCTACAGCTAGCTTGACAAAGTGATCCTTATGGTGAGTGAGTAATTTTGATGAAAGAGTTGTTCCCGCAATGTTCATCAAGTCTTCACGGAACTTCACTTCATCGTTGCTACAATAAAGACACTTCAGTTAAAGTGGAAAGTCTGAAAGCCCTACCACTAGCTACCACCATGAGTCTTTGCCCAGTTCTTCTAGCCTGTGTCTGTATGTACCATATTCTGTTTTGAGGAATGCTGCACAGAATCCCTCCACTGTCCCAGAACACAACCTTCTATTTGACATACAAGTTTTGTTAGGAGAATTTTCGCACTCAGCTTTAGAAAGTTTGTGCTCTCCAAGTGCCGGGCAAGAGAAATAGTTACATTTAAAATGTGAGCGTGAAATCTGAAAAAACACCTCGGATTTTTGTCCCAGGAAGCAAATTACTGCTTGTATTTAATTTCTGCAAATGATAAGTAATTTTGAGTGTCATAAAGCTTCTGTAATTCACTTGAAAAAAACCCCAGTATTTTTTTCTCAACTGTTAAAAATCATTAACTAGGCCTTCACACTACTTTAATAAGAGCAAAGAATTTTCCAATGGACTGTAATTGGCACTGATGTTTTGATCTTGAGTAGTTTTATATGAAGAGCAAATGGACATTACTAACCCATGATCCACAGCTGCTTTCAAAAGTGCTTCTCTTGAAGCCTTTGTGGCTGCTCTCCAGCCTGCAATGATGGTCTGAGGATGAATCTTCCTTGCAATCAGTAATTCTGCCTCCTATTTAAATGAAATTAATAATTATTTCCCCCATAGAAGTACAGTTACACTAACTAGAAAAGACACATTCGTTCATGAATGCAACTTAAAGTGTAGTTGAAAAATAACTATCTTCATTTTAACTTGGCAAGCTGATAGATTATTCCTTAAGATGCTCTTGATCCCAGTTCCTGGACCTGAGATGATCAGACTTTCTGACACAACTCTTCTAACAAGAATTACTCACTTCTCATGTCCCTTTCACAGTAATTTCAAGTTTAGAGTTTGGCAATGTAAAATTTTACATAAAAATAAAACCCACACAGAGTTTAAAGGAACCCTATGAATTCAGCTCTTGAGCAAAGAACAGAATTTAGCAGTAATTTCCTCATTAATGTTATGGAAAAGGATTTCAGAGGACTGAGCCTCACAGCTAAGCAGTGCTGCATGCTGCCCAGTGCAATAAGCCAGGAAGTGACCTGTAAGAGTCAACTTAAAACACCCGAGAGTTTATAAAACATAATACAAGAAATAATAGTCTGAAAAATACCAAAAAAATGATGATGCAATACCTAAGGATTGTTTTTTCCCCCCTTACCAATTTCAACAGCAAAAGAGCAAGCTATTCCTTCCTATGCTTTGGGAGTCCTTTTCACAAACACAGGATAACACACCTCCTACTGGTGGTATCACAGAAGTACATTGGCAAACAAACATCTGAAAAAATATAATACATCACCCTCAGTAATTCAGCTGCCAACACTGTGACAGATGTAGTTCCATCACCAACTTCATCATCTTGAACCTTTGACATATCTGAAGAAGGAAAACACAGTATTAATGCTATTTTTCTCATGCATTAGGAAAGAAACAATCTTACTCTTTGCGTAAAGAGGGAACTCCAAAAAAAACCCCAGAAAAACACAAGGTGCAAATGAAATTCAGCATCCTTCAAATTCCTGCTCTGTATTTGCAACCTAGACACCAGTTTCAGCCTGGTGATGGTCAAGATGCTCCCCTTTGTTCCCAATCCTAAAGATGGTTATCAAAAGGAAGTACAGCTGGATAGAAGCTCTAAGGTACAGTAACAGGATCAGAGACTATATAATAACCAGGTCTGCTGCATGAACTGCCGATAAACTGGGACCCAGCAAACACAAAATCATTAGGAAACCTGACACCCAATTGTTCAGGCTCCTGCTTGTCACCAGAACTGGACCACTGGCACAGTAAGACAGTTGATCACAAAGGCAAACTTTGTTCAGAAGGACAGTGCTCACTGAGTGAAAGAGATTTCAATCTGGGAGAACCAGAGAGAACCTCTGTTGCCCCGCAGATTTCTGTTCTGAATCTTCCCACTGAAAAAACAGGGGCACACAGCTGTCTTTTGTCCCTTCTGATTCCTGGGACAAACCACAGTTGAGGGAAAAGAAGACATCAGAACAGTTTTGAAAAGCAGCATACACGTCAATTTTACTTTTGCAGAATTCCACAACTCTTGCAGTACCCTGCCCTCCTTACTTCAGGATTTCTGCTCCCCCCCTTTCAATTTTTCACAGTATTTCAAGAACACTTTTCTAAGAACAAATAAAACCTCCGTAACAGAGTTACAAACTAAGAAATATCAAGCCTTTAAGAACTCACCAACCAAGACCTTGGCAGCTGGATTGTCAACTCCAATAGCTTTCAGGATGGTTGCACCATCGTTGGTAACTGTCACAGAGCTGTCTCTCCCGGTACTTAAAAGAATCTTATCCTAAAAGATGTGAGATTTAGAACAGTGCTTGAAAACACACTGTAACTATTAAAGCTAAATTAAGAGGTATGACTACTGAGAGCCCACAGCTGTCTTACCATTCCTTTAGGCCCCAGGGTGCTCTTGACTAGGTCACCAATGGCGATGGCACCAACAAAGGATGACTGAAATGAAAATAAATATACCTCAGGGAACGATTCATTTCTACTGTAATACAAGAATTATACGCTATCACGTAGCTTTCAAAAGGACATTTTAACCAACCCTTCCACCTCTTTCAACAGAGGCTGTGTCCAAGTTCCTTAATTGCTAAATTTTGATAACCAGATCATATATACTTAATTCCCACAGAAACGATAAGTCTGTCTCAAAGCCAGAAGAAATGCCATCCAATAAAACACCAATCTTCGGAGGTCCAGTAGAGTGACTCTGGTTTTGACAATGAACAGTTTCTCTAATTTTCAGTATAAACAACACTCCTACTCTCTTCTGTTCACAGGCATGCAACAAGAAAAGCCAGGTAGAGACAGAAGTTCTGTATCATGATATAGTGAAAATATTTTTACGAGTAGAAAAGACAAAAGTTTCATTACCTCAAGTACTACCAGTTTCTTAGAGAATTAAACTTACCAACCGAGCTGTTTCTGCCTTCTCTTCATCTGCACCTGCCTTGAAAATGTTCACAGGAGCAAGGGAAATGGATGCCTAAAACACAGATAACGTAAGAACATTATTCTAGCTTCAATAAAACTATGTGTTTTAAAAACCCCTGACACTAACAACCTAAACAACGTTTTTATTAATACAATGACTTCCGTACCCCATTTTGTTGTGATAAAATGTCTATTTAAGAAATAGCCAAGGTTGTTAAAAACCTGTCTCGCAATCTCACAGTGCTGAGAAGGGATTCCCAGAGCGGGTGCAGCTGCTCGCAGAGATGGCAGAGCACACGCCCCCAGGGCCCTACCAGCACATCACTCCACGGCTGCGCCTGCACCGCTGCTCTGCCCAACCAACCCGCCTTCCATACAACCCGAGGGCAGGCACAACCAGCACGAACTAAAACAACTCTATTTACTGACCATACTGAGGCTTTAGCATTTTAATACCTGAGATGANTTTTTTTTTTTTTTTGCCTATCAATGCAAATTGATTACAGCAGTTACTAACACACGCCTTTAAGGACTAACATTAACAAAGCATGCAAGGCCTTAAATGAACAAGGATCAAACACCCAAACACGCGTATCACAGCCCTCAGGAGTCA